>VZRV01009165.1:366907-566991 GCA_013398115.1 Falcunculus frontatus
TTTTTTTTTTTTTTTTTTTTGGGAGCAAGGGCTGTTTGTTGGAAAGCAGCCTGCAATGCTCTGTGGTGCATTTGCGTTTCTAAATGCAGTTGGTGAACAGCTGCTGATGGAACTGTCGTTAGTCTGAGTAAATTAAATTGCTGTTGCCTTTGTGTTTTATGGTAACTTCCTATGACGGATTTTTCTCTGTAAGATGGAGATTAGAATTAGGGAAAGGTTCTGAAATCGATAAGGTATGGCTTGCTTTAGTTCTTTTCAGGGACTTTAGAAAGACTGGACTGACAGTACACCTGTAAAATTAAGGGCATAGGGAAAAAAGAAATTATTTCATTTAGTATATTGTGAAAAATAGCTATTTGTAGCTGAGAAGGGGAAGGATTGCACTTAATGGAGAGAATGCTATTAAGTCAGAAAAGATATTTGAAAAATAACGAGTCATGTAGAATTTTTCTTGCAGAAGACTTAAAACTGTATTTCTTAACAAAACTTAAAATCAAAAAAATGTTAATACACATACAATTTGTTAAGAACCTGTTGGTAAATGTAAGGACGAGATATACCTCTGCTTTTTAATGTATTGGGGATTAGTGCTTCAGTACATCAACATTCCTTTTATATGATACTATTTTATATGATAGCTGTCACATTTTAGGCTGCAGCACACAGGTTTTCTGGGAGCCATTTCTGTAACTAGTCAAAATGTAAGAATAATAAGTCACAAATTTCCTTTCATTTTCTGACCTCTTCATCAAATAAATCCATCTTAAACATAGTATCTCACTCTAATGATGCAGCCTTGCTGGTTTAAACTTCACAGACTCAGGTCTCTATATTGGTGGGAAGCCTAATTTTGCTTATTCGAGTGTGCTTCCATTGGGTTTGGACTCAAGACCTTGGAAGGAGTAGAAGGGATAAAGGAATGTGAGGCAGTGTCTTCTCTTTTGTTCCAGGGTAGAGTTAGGGTTGTGAGCATGCTGTGGGTGAGAGTAGCTGTAGAATAAATAAAGCATTTCTCTCCCAGAAAGCTTTGTCATTAGAGATGAAAACGTGATCTGGCAGGTGGCTGACTCCTACAAGAAGAGAACCTGGGCTGGGACTGTGGTGGGTCACAGTCACTCTGCAAACTGTGGTTGGATGCTCACAAGGTACTCACAAGGGCACAGCTGCCAGTGAGTGCTCACGGTGCTGCAGCACAGCTGCCTTCCTTGCACCTTCTTGGCAGCTGTGCTGGCCCAGGGGTTTAAGGGGATTTATTCTGTGTTGGATTGGGGATCTGTGTTACTCTCCTTGCTGGGTTATTTTTAGGCAGGATCAATTTCCTGAGCTGATTCATTGGCCTGCCCCAGTCTAATGATATGATCAGGCTGGTTAAGATGGTGGCTCCCAAGTTCTTGCTGTTGAACGTGTTTTTCTGACAAAGATTTCTGTTCAGCCACAGCCAGAGTGGTGTCTGAGGTAAAAAAAGAAATTAAGAGATTGCACCATTTTACTCATCAACACTTCAACGTGATGGGGAGGGAGATAAGTAGATGCGGGGTGATGGATAAACACAAGATTACAAGGCAGCTTGGAGGTGTGCACATCCTTTTTGTGTTTTCTTGATAAAAATGAATCACGGACCTCACCTAATATAAGCTTGAAGAGAAAGTGGAAAATTCAAAGGAAGGCTGAAGTAAGTTTCTAGAAAACCTGTAAACACAAACGTAATGGCAGTCTGTGGGTGGCAATGCGAGCAAAATCAGACCTACATACCTTTTGCAGAGAAAACGGTTCTCCATCACTCTTTTCCTCTCCCCCTCCACTTGTTTGGTTTTCATGAGGATGTTGGATACCATGTGCCATCTTGACTTGTGTTTTATAGTGTTAAAATTTTTACGTGTGAGTTTTCTCTTGTGTCGCTGGAATGATGGCTTGCTTATTTCTGTCAATGATTTTGAGTGGCAGTAGCAGAGTTACTCTCACTTATCTTTGAATTTGTAATAGACTTCTACTCAAGTATCTTTGCCTATGTGGTATATTTTAACTATACTTCTGGAGGAATACAGAACCTGTTGGGTAAAATGTGCTTATTTTAAAAGCTGGAAAGGGCTACCGAGACTGTAATGAAAGCCTCCTGTGAGATTTCATTCACTGTTTTTTGAATGCAGTATGAAATAGGTGCATGAGACAAGGACTTGTTTTTCAGACACCATCAAAAGTCAGTCCATGAAAAATCTTCTTTCCCATTTAATTAATCATTACATCAATTCTGTTGCTTTTTCCTGCTTAGATAACTGTGTTGAAGTTGCAATGTGAAGATTTTTCTTTTTTTTGAGGTTTAAGTTTTATTGAGGTTATCAGCTGCTTTTTTTTTACTGGAGCTACCTAATTATTCTGTAATTTTTAAGCTGGTATTGCTTGAGATGAGAAAATATTTCAATTTTATGTAGTCTGAATGCATGGACTTGTTTTTGTGTTCTTTTTTTTTTCCTAAGGTGTACAAATTTAGAATTAACATCTGTTTCAAATTTAGTGGAATTCTTGGTTTTTGTCTTGATTTTATTCAAGGCCTAGCACACTGTCCCCCTTCCCTGCACACCAGGGCAGAACATAATTCTGTTGTAGAAAACTCCTTATTTGCAGTCACCATATCTGATTTTCATTTTTCCCTGGGATGGTGGAGGATTAGAGCAGATTATAGTGTTGGGATAATGTCTGACTCCTTGTGTTCCATTTAGTCATAAATAAACCCCTGAGAAATCTGAGTGTTGCTATGGTGATGTTAGTAAAAGCCTGGGATATGGGGTAAGTGAGCCGCTTAGAAGCATAATGTCACTTAGAGTAATGAGCATGCCGTCATCAGGACAGTGATGGGTTTACCTGGTGCTCTGTAACTTTGGTAGCCCATGCCAGATTCTGAAGGCAAGTAAGTAAAAGCAATTTAGATATAATATACTCTGTTTAGCAACTTACAGCTGCAAACCCTTTAGCAAATGGAAATTTGTGTTTTGTGTGTTTACTTTCTAGCTTTAATCTGTTCAAGTATCATAGAAAAACAAGCAGAAACTTAGTCTTTCTATTCTGCCTTTCACATTATGGTGAAATTGTCTGGTGTAATTAAAACTGAAAAAAATCAGTTTATAGCAACTTTGTTTTAAACTGTGTGAGTGCACACTTCTCTTCTGAAAATGTAGAATACAAAAAGTAAGATGGTATTAACATGTGGTTTTTTGGTTTTTTTTTTTAGTCTTTATAACCTGGCTTCAC
The DNA here is from genome assembly GCA_013398115.1 of Falcunculus frontatus. NCBI lineage: Eukaryota > Metazoa > Chordata > Aves > Passeriformes > Falcunculus > Falcunculus frontatus. Next base: position 370,154 of record VZRV01009165.1, read on the forward strand.
TGGAACTGAGAGAAAATTTGCTGACATATTTACCTGAGTAAGTCACATTGCATGTGTTTGATTAGATTAACATAAAATGTTCTTATTCTTAAAATCTGCTAACATAATTAAACTGAATGACAGCTAGAAAAATATTCTGAGCCAATTGACAACATGAGATAAAGCCTTCTTTTAGCAACATCTACTTACATCCACTACCTCTAGTTGTACTTGATTAGTAGCAGGAGCCTGCAGTCTGCGTGGATTGGCTTTGTTCTATAAAAAAGTATTCTGTATGAAATACAGCAGCACCAAACATGTCCTGCATGCATTGAACAAGCCCACCTGCAGTGGGAGTGCTGGTTTGGGTTGTTCTCATGATGGAATTTTGCAACTGTGAAAGTAGGGCAGTAAGATCTTTGAGATTTTCACACTAGACCTTTATAGCATTTAAGTAAGTGTTTGTATTCAGGGCTGGGTAGCCAAAAGCTTCTCAAACCTGGAGATTAATCCCGTGGTAGCAAACTACACCTTCTGATGTCTGGCTTCACCCACTGTGGTTTCTGGAGAAAAAAGTTGTCTAGATGCCTCTGTACTGTCTGTATTGTGACAGAGGAATTGGTGGTCTTTTGTTAGACTAATTTGGTATCTTATACTTTGGGGATCCTTTTTGTCTGCCTAGAAGCAACCTCTTCTTTCTCTAGTGAAGGAGTTTCCTTCCTTCACTATCTGGTTGCTTCTTGTAAGAGTTCTCCTGTTGTGCTTGTTTAGATAATCTGATAGATAATGTGAAAGATTTAACCTGTTTTAATCAGAATGTCTTCCCCAGTTGCTTTGGGGTCATTTTTTCCTGTCAGTCTACCCAGCACCTTGGTTGTGGCTGTTGATAGCAGTGAGCCACAAGACACTTTAATGTCAGTGGTCAGAAGATAGGAATTGCTAGCTAAGTTTGGCCATGCAGTGTCAGAATGAAGCTATCGCAAATGTTGACAGTTTTATTGCTCCTGGAAAATTCTGACTGTCAGTAATGTAGTTGTCAGCTCTCTCTGCTTTTCGGGCCACTGCAGCTTTGGGGAAAGAAAGCAAGAGCTCTGCGACAGCCTAATTTTGAAGGGTAGCCCTCTCTGTCTGTCGCTTCAAACTTCTTTTGCATCTTTTTGCACTTCCCTCTGTTTGCAGTCTCAAAAACTGAAGTATTTCAGAAATTGATCGATCATGTTGAGAAGAGAAATGATGGATATTGAGTCTTGAGTCACATAGTTATGTGATCGCTATGGGGAATTTTTATCCAGTTGCATAACTGAAAATTTCCCCTAAAAATAAATCTAACTAACTGTACTAAAGTATGTGGCGTTTGCTACCCCGGGGGACTTACTGTTAAAATAAAAAAAAAGTAATGATTTGATTGCCTATACTAAGTTTAAGTTTCAAGGGCATACAGTTACACTGACAAACCAAATTATTTTTTCAGTAAGATATTACTGCAAACAGTCTGTGCCTGGTAAAATAACTGTCTGCTTACACTACATTGTAATTTGAAATTCAAGTTTCAGTAAAATGAGCTTATTCAAATACATGGGGTTTCTGTTGCTTTAGTCTAATGTGGTTTTGTTTTGACTTATCTCATCTCACAGATCACTTGCCCAGCTGCAGCGACTAGAAGAACTTGATTTAGGAAACAATGAACTTTACCATTTGGTAAGAACATGCCACTGAAACTGCACACTGGTCTTGTTTTACGCATCATTTAGATTAAATAGGTTGTAGGATGTCCAAAATTGAAGAAAGACAAATGTATGGAGGGAGATTCTTTTTGTGGGTACAGATTAATTTTGACAGTGAGCTGGTGCTTTCATATCTGCTTAGTCTTGTTCAGTACAGTATCATTTTACTTGAAAAACTGCAGCTGATCTCTAGAAAATGAGAGCGCGGCACAGCTTTTTTTATGGAAATAGAAAGGAGTGAAGGGACACAAACTCTTGTCTGTGCTTGCAGTTATAATGACCACATGGACTTGTGTCAGGAGCTGGATGGGCTAAGCACAGATGAAAGCTCAATTTCCAGGGTGAGAGTAGGAATCTTTGGGAAAGGGCTGAGCCAAAACCTGTTGAGGGTTGAAAGTTCCTACATTGTCTCAGATCGATCTACCAGAAATACGTCTGTCATCTCCCTTAAGGTGACTCACATAAATGTTGGATGGATTTTTGGTAGATCAAGGCTGTGCAGGCAATTTGTTAGTGCATGCCAGGTAAAGAATGGTAGCTTATTAAGCTATCGCAATTAATTTGTATGATAGAGTTCCCAAATGCTTTACAGTCACTCTTACTACTTCTAACCAAGGTACCTCTAAATAGTGCTTGCAGTAAGAATTGGGTTACTTAGACTGTAATCGTGGGGTAGCCGTTTGTTTTTTACTTGAAACTCCTATGCTACTTAACTTTACTGCTTTTTATTTTATAGCCAGAAACAATTGGTGCACTTTTCAATCTTAAAGACCTTTGGTTGGATGGAAACCAATTAGCTGAAATACCTCAGGTAAAAATGAGCTCTACTGATACTGTTTTGAAGACGCTTTTAAAAGAAAACCTTTTCATTCATTCCTAAAGGGAAGTGCTTTAAAATGGAGTATTTTTCTCAGTCAACTTTGCCTTGGTTTGGTTTTGGGTGTGTAAGGGTTTTCTCTTAATAAGTTCCTCTGCAAGGGATTGGCCATGATACTGTATGTTGTCAGAAATTTTCTTTTAAGCATTTTGACAAAGGAATTGTTTCCTAATTGGCACATTGTTCAATTTGTAGGATGACACATCCTCTGTTTACAGTTCTTTCCCTAAGATCAGGGAACCATTAGTTGTCTGAGCTAACCCTTACCTTGTGTATCTATCTGAATTGCAGTTTTAAAAGTTTTGAGTATGAATCCTTTTTTTTTTTTCAATTTTTTGGCGTCATCTTCATCCATTTAAGCATGATATTTGGAAGAAGTACAATAATGGAACTGTTGCCATAAATAGAAATTTTGGTTTATTCAGGAAAATCCCCCATCTGACATGGGATGAGGGAACTTAGCATTTAAAGCTTACAGCACTCCAAATTCCCTTTCTTAAGAACTTTTATAATATGTGGGATGGTTCCTTTTCCCCCTTTTTCCCATACAGCCAAGTCAAAATCTGTTTTTTCTGTTCCTCCTGCAATTTGCTGTTACTTGCTGTATGGATCTCATTGTCAACTGTGTTTCTCAGAAACCAGTTACAGTTTAGTGGGTTTAGTTGACTTTGTTTTTTTTGGCTTGGCCTAATAATTTTTTAAGTAGAGATGATCATTTATAAAAGGTCAAGTGTGACTTCAGCAGCCATTTTTATTAAAATTGACCATTATTGTGGTCAATGTCCAGAGGGTGAACTTGTAGTATAAAGGGTATGTGTTTAATGAGAGATCTTCTTGAGAGGCAGACATTTGAAAAGTAAAAGAACCGATCTTGTAAGTTAGTTACTACTTCTAACCATCTCTGTATGAAAATTTCATATATGTAGAAGTAAAAGGCACTTCTTCCTCAGCCATTCTGTTCTCTGAAAGGTGATTTGGATGACTAAAATGAGATTTATTGTCAAGTATGTATAAGGATGTCTGTGTGCATGGGGAGTGGGGGGTTGCTCTGACAGCTAATAGAGGCAAAGGTGTTTCTCTATCTAATGGTTGGATTGCCATGGTAAAAAAATTAAGTAGTCATTAATAATAGTAGATGATGGCAGTACAACTTGGCAGTTCAGATATGCTTGCCAGAGCAACACCCCCAATTCCTATTTCTACATTTGTTGTAGTTGGGAGATGTGAAGATATGAAATCCCTAGATGTCATGGCATGTTGCTGTAGCAGCCAGGAGAGACTAATCCTAATTTGCCTAGGGTTAATTGGGAGGGGTAGACTTTAATTATGTAGTGCTTGATAATCTGCCGTTCTGAAAAAAACAACTCTGCAGTCTTTAGTTGAGGAAAACTCCAGGTTTGGCTGGTGCTTGCCTGGGTGTGCTCAGCATAGCTTGCCTGACTACTAAGTCCAGTTTAATAGTTAAAATAAGAAACATGATTGAATCACTTGGTTGGTTTATCATATGTAAAGTGTAATTATTTACTTTTTTTCTGCTTTTAGAGGTCGTACAAAGAATGGCCAATTAAGAGGTCATACAGATAATTGTTTTTCTTTGTGGAATTCCATTGTGATGGTACATTTTTCAAAATGCTTTCTTACGTGTTTGGGCATGACTTAAATTTTTTGTCTTGTATCGCAGGAAGTAGGAAACCTGAAAAACCTGCTTTGTCTGGATGTTTCTGAAAATAAATTGGAATGCCTTCCTGAAGAAATTAGTGGTCTGACTTCTTTAACAGACTTGCTTGTTTCTCAGAATTTACTTCAGGTCTTACCTGATGGCATTGGTAAGTACAAGGTGAATGCTATCACACAGAACCATTTAATCCACTATAAGTGGAAGTCATTTTATTTTTAAAAGTCTTTTTGTGCAAGAGATGAGCTTGTTTCAAGTTGTTTTTTTTTCTTTTTGCTTATTATGAAATACATAGCTCTATTAATGCTGCATTTTAATTGTCTGGATAGTGACTCCTTCATAATCCTCTTTGAGTCTTTACTTGATACATCCCAAACAACATAAAAGTTAATATGTCCCTTCAGTTCCCATTGTATCCATGTCACCATCAGAACTCTTTAACATTGTAAAATTTTAGCTTGCAACATGCTGTGGGTCACTTGATAAGAGTGGCTGAAAGTATCACTACAAAAATACAGAATTTTGAATGGCGATGTGTGTTTCTCTTCAGTTGGACAATGTGATTAATCCTCTGCTGAACCTAGTGGAAGTCTGTTTGCCTTGCAGCCCATTAGCCCTTGCCTTGAGGATTCAAACTACAACCTTTCTGTGTCTGACCCCTTAGATTGGGTTCAGTAACTGAAGAATGTTTCCTGAAGCATTACCAGTGCCTTTTTTAAGGTGTATGTTTTTACCCATGCAGTAGTTGTGACAAATAGTCGAACAAGCATTTTTTTTGTCTACTCATCGGCCAGTTTTCTGGAAATTTCCGTGTCATAGGAGTGCACCTTCTCCTTTAGAGGATTTTAAAAAAAATTTTTTTTTTTTTTTCTTTCCCCCCCCAAATAAAGGTGTAGGGGAAGGAGGACTCATGAATGTGGTTTAAGCACATTGAACATTTGGGAAAGAGTGGTCAGACCTTCCCCCTTCCTATACATTCTATATAAGGCTAAGAAAAGTTTCTCTAGAACTTAGACTTGGGGGAGTGGGGTGACGGCTGTGGGTCCTACAGCTGCCTAATGTGTGTTTGACAGAGAGTTGTAGCAGCCCTCTCTGGTGACCTGTGCTGGCCAGTACAGTTGTTGTAAATCAGAAATGGAGCTGTAGCTTCTGAAAGTCAGCAGCCCATGCACCTGGCTAGATGGAACTTGTTGGCAGAAGCAAACCTTGCTGGTCTCTGTGGAAGCTCCTGGGAGTTGCCCAGCTGATCACTGAATCCTTGGTGGGATTGGTGGATCTGTAGAGCTCTTGAAGCAGGGCTCTCACCAGCTCCAGTGGATCAGGTCAGCTGTGGCCTGTCTCACCCAGTCTCTAGAGCTCTGATGGTGCTCCAGCACCCCCAGGCAGCCTGTGCCAGTGCTGCACCACCTCCCACTGAGGAAGCTGCTCCTGATGTCCAGCTGGGATCTCCCACACTGAGATTTGCAGCCACTGCTGCCTCACCTGCCACTGCAGAGAAGAGTTTGGCTCTGTCATGTCCGTAACTGCCCTGCAAGTGGTTCTGGGCAGTTCCTAGATGCCTGCTTGGCTGTCTCTTGGTGGGAGTCAACAAAGCCAGCTCCTTCAGCCTCAGCTCACATGTGCTCTGGCCATCTTGATAGCTTCCTACTTGACCCCCATCACTTGAACAGAGGAGTTGAGGGGGAAGACAGGATATCACATGAAACTGAGAATGATTTTACAGGTGTGGTTTCACTAATTGCGAGTAGATAGGATATAGCGACTTCTATTGATCTGCTAGATGTAATTCCCCTAATGTAGTCTAGTTGGTGTTTGTTTCTGATGAGAGCTCACTGCTATTTAGTGTTCAACCTGGTGCTCAGCATAGTATCCATGTCCTTTCCAGCAGGGCTGTTGTACAGCTGTCACTTCCCAGCCTGTGCTGATGCACAGGTTTATTCTGTCTGGATGCAGAGCTCTGCACCTCTCCAAGCTAAACCTCAGGTTTCTGTTCAGGTTGCTGTCTTTTTGTGTGTCAGACATCTCTTCATGATTTAGCATCATCAGTGAATTTGATACTCTAGAGTATTACAGCTGTTTTGGAAAACATAGGGATGGCAGGGAGGTGTCAGCAGCTACTGTTGTCTCCCGAATTCTCTATCTTGGGTTCTGCCTGAGTCAGCTTTAGCCAAAGACCGTTGTGATACAAAGGAGTAGAACAAAGTTTTCTGCACTGAAATATTATTTTGTTCTTCCTGAGAAGATCGCCTTCAAAGAAGTTTGATTTCTCATCTAAAGCATAAACTCAGGTTTCATGTCTGACTAACTAGGTTCTCTGTTAGGACAAAGAGACCTTGATCGTGTTTGGGTTTGGGTTGTCACTTCAGTGCAAGATGTTCTCACTGTGGCTGATTAGGTGGAGGTGATCTTCTGAACGTTCCTTTATTAATAAACATTGTATAATTGAGGAACAAACAGATAATTGTCACTTGTTTATAGGTGTTTATAGACACATCCTTGATATTTACATGGGATATCATTCAAACTGTAACTTTATTACAATTTATTATGCTTAAATGTTGGATATGAATATTTACATTGAATATTAATTCAGTGATATTAAAACTTGCAAAAATAGTGCAAGCACTAAGTGAAGCAGTGCTTGAGTTATTTTATTTTACCTAAAAAAAATTCTCATTGTTTTAGAGGATTTCTAAATGTTTTGCAGCAGTAAAAATTAATTTAATTAGAAGTATTGGAGGATACTAGACTAAAAATCCATGTTTTTCTTTCTGTCCAGGAAAATTGCGGAGGCTCTCCATTTTGAAGGTTGATCAGAACAAACTGATTCAACTGACTGATTCAATTGGAGACTGTGAAAGCCTTACTGAACTAGTTCTCACAGAAAACCAACTGCAGGTAAGCATGGTCATAGCTGCTCAAATGGCAGGTGGTAATAAGACCGGCTGTTAAGTGCTGAATCACTTAGCTTATTAGGTTACTCACCCTTGCTACTGCTAAGTAGTGCATTTTCTTTAAATGCGTCTTATTTCTTACCTGTTAAATGAATGCTGGAGATCGAGTTGTGTGTAGTAACAATCCGCCCTTCAAATGCTTAAGCAATTACATATTCACTTCTGAGTCTTTCATGACCAGTGAGAGAATTGGAGCATGTGGAGTGCAGGTATCACTTACTTTGTTGTATTTTTTATGCAGGGGTTTGTGCTCTATTGCATTATTGCCAGTTTTTGCTGTGCATTATCTGGATCAGGCTTGCTGGAACTGAATTGAAGCCCTGAGCACTGAAGAGCTTGTACTGCTCCTTGCTCTGCTGATCTGCTCTAGCCAGGTCTTAAATATAATATGTGGTCAATTAAAATAAAATCTCAGAATTCCTTCTGTTAGGTCTTTCCTTCCATTATTTTGAGACTTCATGTGACACTGACACTTGGAGAGTATCTGTCTTTAAATAAACTAGGTTTGAGTATTTCTTAAGCTCAGTTAGTGCTTGGTTGAGTTAGAAGCTGAAGACTGTTGAAAAGATGCCTTTTCAACAGTCAGCTCATAGCACCTGAGTTAGGAGATAGCTAACCAAGAAGCAGTTTTGGGAGTGTAAAGTTAGATAATAAGGACATCCTATGTACATGCATTCTGTACACAGCTGTTGTGTGTCTATTGTTGGGGTGCACAGATAATTAATGAGTGACTTTGTGTTAGAAACTGACATTCCTGGACACTTGTTCTGCAGTATAAACCTTTGGATCTTCTTCAGAAGGTCTGGCAGTAATGAGGATTAACTACACTTCAATTTTGAAAGTGGATCAGACTAGTAATTAATTTTAAAAGCGAGTTAAGTGTTTTTTCCTGACTCTGTGTATTTACGAATTCTGTTTGTATATTGTTTTCTGTTGACACAGTCGTTGCCGAAGAGCATTGGAAAACTAAAGAAGCTGAACAATTTGAATGCTGATAGAAACAAATTAACATCTTTGCCCAAAGAGGTAAGTTTTGTGCAGATGAGATTGTATAAAACAGAAAAACTTTTGGTTTCAAATGCCTCCATGAAGTAGTGGGCAACTTAGGTCCAGTGGGCATTCTTTCTGAACTGATCAAAACCAGGAACTTGTCCACTAGATCTGAGCTGTGGTGATTCAGTGGCTTGGAAGTGCAAAATGTCTTTGTAGTTGAACAAAAAGGCTTGGATCTAATTAACTTGTAACTAACTGGGCTCTAATTAGCTTTTAATTGGTGATTCCCAGTGTAGATGTCAGGTCCTGCACTATTTGAAGACTTGGAGTTCTGGTAGGGTGAATCCAACACCGGTATGTCTCTTCTGCATGTAATATGAAACTACTGCCACACTCTTCCTCACCTCACTCGTGTGACCAATATCAAAGGGAAATTTTCATACTCTGGAAAGTGGCTTAGTGACTGTCTTGACAGTCTTTTTGGTTTTGGAGATCTCTGGACTGCTTTTGCCCTTAAATATAAGGACTTGATGTTACCAAGATGCCTCAGATTTTACAGCTATGAGGACTAGGACTTCTTGTCTATTGTAACAGTATATAGAATGAAATGAGGCTAGAGTTTGTGTTGTGAAACTAAATATATTAAAGGCTTTACAAGTTTAGTTCAGCAGTAAATTGTGGAAAAGAAGTTGGGAAAGCTGCATCCTGTGGGACTGTGAGTTGGTTCTGTTTGTACTACTTTTTCTCTGTCATTTTTGTCCAAGTAATTCTCCCTCTTAATTTTCCTGTCTAATGTGTGGCTCTGAGCTTGTAGCTATTCTCCACTTTCAGTCGCCTAGGGAGTAGGAGGTTTATGTACTCAGGTGACAGCCGATGGATGGAAATTGGATGGAAATTGAGAGGAGTATCAGCTCTGGCTTGCTTCCTTATGGAGCTTGGACAGCTCAGGAAGGAGGTATGAGAAGGAAACAAAGTTGCAAGGAGATGGAGAAGAGCTGATTGTCTGAAGAAGAGGGATCAAGCAGGGGCAGAGGATGCTGCTGTGGCAGTGGCAGCAGCAATCAGTGTCCTGGGTCTGAGCTGCCACAGGCCAGTCACCTAATCGGGGAAAGGTGAGGGAGGAGACATGTGAGTGCAGCTTTTCTAGCAGAACAGTGTCTTCTCTGCAATGGTGCTCCTGGTTCTGAACAGAGAATTCTTACAGGGCTTACCCAGACAGGTTGCATGATTGTTAGTAAGAGGCAAGACCCTGGGAGAACTATGTGGGTTGGTATGTGGTGGCAGTTTCCATCTTATAATATGCTGAGTTGAAAGAAACCCATCAGGATCACGAAGTCCAACTCCTGGCCCTGCACACGATGCCCCAAGAGTCACACCATGTGCCTGAGAGCATTGTCCAAATGCTTCTCGAACTCTGTCAGGCTTGGTGCTGTGACCACTTCCTGGGGACCCTGTTCCAGTGCCCAACCACCCTCTGGGAGAAGAACCTTTTCCTGATATCCAACCTAAACCTCCCCTGACACAACTTCAGGCCATTCCCTCAGATCTTGTCAGTGGTCACCACAGAGCAGAGATCAGTGCCTGCCCCTCCTCTTCCCATCACATGGGAGTTGTAACTGCAATGAGGTCTCCCTTCAGTCTCTTCTTCTTCGGGCTGAACAGCCCGAGTCACCTCAGCTGCTCCTCATACAGCTTCCCCTCGAGGCCCTTCACCATCTTTGTTGCCCTCTTTGGATGCTCTCTAACAGCTTAATATCTTTCTGATCTTGTGCTCATTCAGCAGAAGACTTTCCATATCTTTACAAAGGACTGTAAATGAATACATTACACAGGTAATGGTAAAATACCTGTACCTGAGACTTGTGCAATTTTATGTCTACTCCACCTTTGAGCAGAATTGTTCTGAGTTTAGCATGGAAGGTTTTACTGGTACACTTCATTTCCAGATTGGCCATTAATAGCTTATGTAGTGTCTAAGCACTTGTCTCAGTTAATGGAACACATGGTATTGGAGGTAGTACCTAGGGGCAATCAGTGTGGCTTGGAAGAAGCAGGGACAGGAGCAGATGAGAGGAGAAGGCTCGGCTGCAGAAGCAGGTAAAGCAGGAGGAATATGGACCATGTCTGGGGGTATAGTGGGGTCAAGAGCTCAGCTGAGAGCAACAGAGGGATTAGTACTGAGCAAGATACTGAGGACTTGGAACCAGCAACGTTTTTCAGAGGTGGAATGTGTTGCTCATTCAGTGAAGGGCATATCCAAGGGTGAAGGGAAGAATGAGAATGTATCTAGAGAAATTCAGTGCACATGAGAGAGAGAGGGAGGGGGACACCTGCACAGAAGTGGAATGAAGACAGGGCTGAGCCTGTGTTTGGAGAAGGCGAATAATGAGGAAATGGAAGGTAGTGTCTGGAATGAGGTGAGCTGGGGAGTTGTGGAAGTCCAGGAAATAAAAATGGGAGAGGGTGGTTCCCAAGGGAACTTGGCAGGGAAACAGAAGAAGCAGAGCTCTTTGGCTCCCTATTGGTGCCTGAGGAGGCTACCTGGAAACAGAGACTAGACAGGAGTAAGGGAATAAAGGTGGTATTTATTTGAAAGGCCTTCAGAGGTACACCCTGGGCAGCCCAGAGGCTACTTCCAAAATGGACCCCAGGATGGACAACAAGTCACAAGTTCTTCACGCTTTGATAGGCTTGGTCCATTTGCATATCAGCATAAATTCGCCAATTAAAACTTTAGCTGCTGATGTAAGTTCTCTAAGCTCAGCCCCCTTCTCCAAGATGTTGGTTTACACATTTCTGGCCCCAGCACGGCCTAGGTGTCCTTGGACAGCAAACCCAGAGACTTTGTTATGTCTGTCTTAATATGAGAGAGCAGCAGCAGCAGGCTGTAAGACACTTCAAAGTTTTACAGTAGGCAATGCAGAATATAAAAGCTAAACCTCAAGGCATCATTCTCAACAACTTTGAAATAGAATTTTTATTTTTCCTTTAAAGAAATCCACACCAACGTGTCTGTCTCATTAGAACAAATGCTTTGGAATTACATATAATGTAAGATTTTATGTTTTGCTCTGTGGCTATTTAATTTTTATTATTTAATTTTAAAGGAAGTCAGCCCTTTTCTAACTGCAGGGTCATCTCACCCTTAATCAGTGCATTTGAATTCCAAGCTGGTAATGTTACAAATAGAAAGCATAAACAACTGATGGCAATGGTGTGCCTCAAAAATCCTGTTAATATGCATGCATTACAGAACCTACTGTCTAGCTAACAAGACTTTTCAGTTTCAGTTTTTCAAGTTACAGTTTGAATTCCTTGGGCTTAGGCTGTGCAGTAAGACATTTTTCCCTGAATGTTTTGAGTGCCTTCTTATGGTGCTGAAATGGTAGTTTCAAAAACAAAGGAACATGCTCTCTGCTCATGTTCCGTCTGTTCCTGGAGCTGCATTTTCTTGGTATAGTATTTTTCTTAACCAGCAGCGTTTTGCTTTGAACCAAACATTAAGATTTCATAGCACAGGTTTTCTGTTTAAAATTCAGAAGAATTAAGTGAATAGTCACATTTCATAGCTCTAAAAGAAAAATGTTCTACGTAACTGAGTGCACAGGTAAACCAAGTACTGTTTGCTGTTATGCAAAGCATCAACAGGAACAGCTTTAGGAGGCTGATAATGGCAAAAATTCCAATTCTGAGTTTCCCTTTAGATGGCAGGGAGGAACAATTTGGTGTTTTGGGTGAAATGTCCGATTTCCATTTTTGTTCTCATTGTTACTGACTTGGAAAAAAAAATAATACAAAATGCATTGGTAGCGCACTTGGGGAAGACAGAAAAATGTGTCACCCTTTTTCTGTCTGTTGGAAGGCTCTGCTTGACAGTGAGAAAGCATACTATGTTTTCTGTTCATTTTCATCTTAAACCGACTAACTAAGGTTTAAAGCCAGGCACAAGCTTCTGACAGAAGTAATTTTTAACACCCCTGCCTGCTGTGTGTTGCTTATGATGTCTCCTGAGACAGTATGGCAAAGACTGGGATCTTGGACCTTTGCACGTCAAAGTTGGTACTTGTACACTGGTTCCCCGGTCACAGAAGCGGAGTTGGATGCAGAAGTAGAGTATGCAATGCAGATATTTTTCCTCAGTATGTTTCTCTCTTTTCCTTTACATGTTTTTCTTACCTCTTCCATTCTTTCTCTGCCTTACAGAGTGCTAGAGCAGCTGCGCATATGTGGTCTTCATCCCTATAAAAAATGGATGTGGGACAGGCTATTACTGGTTTCTGTTGCAGAGGGACAAAGACAGTCTTGTAATGTGTGTAGAAAAAAGTGGAATTCAGCTAGAGAAAAGAGTACATGTACTCAATACTGTATCTGCTTGGTGTTGCTGTCGTTCCATCCAGAATTATTCCCGTAGCAAAGACCACTTTTATAGATAGGATGGTGGGAATTACGTGCCTGCTCTAATGTAGCCTGGTGAGATAATCTCTGAGTTTTAGCTTTTCTGTGGTGGTGTGTGTTTTTTTGGTGTTTTTTGGGGAAGGGGGTAGAAGTATGTTGGTTTGGTTTTGTTTTAACAGTTTAAGAGAATTGGATTTTGAGTCAATGTTTTAAAACATTGCAAGATTGTTTCAAGGCACACTTTTAAAACCATTGTTACACCATCTTTTGATGTAAAATTTCTTGGCTTGGGATTACTGAGGAGTTTGTATTCAAATACACCTTCGAAGTTTCCTGGTTCAAAGGTTCTTATGTATTGTGTGCTGATAAAGGTAAAATGTGGAAGAACTGAATGTATGACCAAGGCTTGAGTCACTGACAGATTTCATCTTCAGTATCTCATTTTGCAGCTTAGTCCCTCTCTGACTGAAGTGGTGAAACAGACTTCAGCAAGAGCTGAGAATGTCTAAACCTGTTCATAGTTACAAATGTTTTTCCCCTTAAACTCGAAAGACCTGCCTGGTGACTCTTTGGTATTGAAATCCCACCCTGGCACAGGAACGCTAATGAAACTGGTGTGTTGATTTTGGCACTTGCATAAATAACCTCCTTGGAATGTTTTCCAGTTTATATGCTTTTGTTAATGAGTCTTTACAACCTGCAGAGATCTGGTAATGTGTCCTTCCTGGCTCTGAGGTACATTGTGAGAATTATTACTCCATTAGGTAAAACTACAGAGTTGGGAGTTTTTTTGCAATAACTGTGTTTTTTAAATTTTAATTTTTTTAAAACAAGTTGGGACCACTTTGTTTTTTCTGATTTTAACTTTTGATGTCCTGTCCCTTCCCTCATTTGTGTAGAAGTATGTGTGTCTCAGAGGAAAAAAAAGGCACTAAGGAAAAGTGCAGGAATACTTGAGTCAGAGGGCTAAGAAGCTGTCTTGGTGAGCTCCTCTTCTTCTGTTCACCAGTGGTGCAGGAGGTGTTGAAGTGAGTTTACTGAAGATTTTCCTAGCCAATTTAAAGTTAATAACAACAGAATAAAAGTTAATGATAGTGAATTGGGCAGTTTTTTCCACCCCTAAATTTATTCTGTGCTTGCAGTTAAAGAATTAGTATACTTTATGTGGAGCCAAGGAAAATTCTGACTTTATTTTCTTTGAACCCCAACAAAATTTTGGATGCGACACTAGAAAAGATTTTACAACACAAGAGGAGCTGTGTTTAAGTTGCCACTATATTTATCAGACTTGTTTAAGTTGGTGAGAGTTTTTGATGCTGACAGCTGTTTTGAGAGTTGAATAAAAGAGGTGCATCACCGGACTTTTAGCTAGTCACACGACAACTGAAGACTAATCATTACAGTATTTGTCATAATCTAATTTTTTTGCATTGCCTATAGCTCTGTGAAAGATGCTAACTGGTAAAGGACAGAAGAATTGGTTCATAGCTTTTGAGTAGTAAACAGATACTGGTATCTACTTGAGAGTCATCAGAAACACCAGCAGAGAAGCGATGTATTAAGACTCGCAGTTCTGGAGGACTGTTTAAGATGGACTAGTAGTGGGTATATGAATGGCAAAAAAGCAGGAGGGTGAAATGCTAAATGCTGGTCATGATGAGAACACAGGAGGGAGTTTTAGCAACCAAGCTGACGTCCTGTCTATATGTGTCCAAGCCTTACTGCTTCTCCATAATGAGGAAGCTGTTAGGAAGATGAGCCTCAGACTGAGATAGAAGAAAAGAGCAATAAGATCATCCATTAAAGGGTTTAAAGGGTTAAAGGTTTGTGTGGAACCCAGAGGCCTCCTAGTGATGTTTATCCTCTCAATCAAGCCCATCTGAAGGCGGTTGTGTTCCATCTTCATAGTATCAATGATCTTAAAATTAGCACTTCATAGAAATGCCCATTTACTGCCTGACTGACGTGTGGGTTTTGCTTTTGTGGTTTTCTTTTGGATTTTACCTGGGCTTACTGTTCTTTGGAGTTGGTGTGATGTGACAAATCAATAACCCTTAAACTAAAGTTGCTAAAATGAACTAAGTCTCAGGAGTATGACTTAGGCATGCACTACTCTTGTGAGATCTTTTCCTGATCTCCTGCTCACTACAGAAGAACGTGAGGACTTCTTCAAGCCTCCAGTCCTTGGAACAGTTACTCACGTGCCTAGAACTAAGCACATGCTTGTCCCTGTTAAGTGAAGTCTGTGCTGGAAATGAAGTGTGTGCTTAACTGGTGAATGGGATTGTGGCCTCAGCTGTGTCCGTGGTACATATGCGGTGGTTTGGCACAGTTTGTTGTGAGCATATGACCCTTGGAAAGCATGGCTCCTCCTCAGTTAACAACTCTGAGCCAAACCAGCGACGTTCTGAGACCGTGTTACTTCATGGTGGCCACAATAGTGTTTTCCTTTCCGCATGCTGTGTAGTGTATGCACTTTGCCTCCGTGGTGCTGCTTCATGTTTAGGTTTTCAAACATTGGACCTGATGTCTTTCTGTACTGCTGGATGGGTGTCATCTTTGTTTGAAATGACAAAGATTTTAGTTGATTTTTAACTGCCAGCTTATCTTTTTTTTCTTTGTGATATCTCACTCGATGCTGCTTGTTAAATGCTGTCTGCATTTTCTAAAAACAGTTTCATTAAAAAAATTCAGTGTCTCTTTTTTAGCTACCCTACTACCTTATTAAAATAAAAGGTCTTCACTACCTTTGAATGAAACAACCTTTGAACAACAGCCTGTTGACTGAGAGAGAGCAAAGTTAAATTAACTGACATTTAAATGAATTAGGAGTTACAACCCTCTTTGGCAGTAGAAGAATGTGTGTTCTGTCTCCATTTGTTGGCATGCTCTTGTCCAGTATGGATAAAGAAAAATAAATTGAACATCTCTTGTATTTTCTTAATTGTTAGCCGCTTGGAAAATTATGGGTCAGGTATATTGATAACCCTGTAAGTATTCTTCAGTCCACGGTTCTGCTATTACCTTTCATTAAACTGCTTTAAATGCATGATGACTCAGGCTGTCCTGATTCCACTGCTGCATTTTTCCGTTGTCAAAAGTATAGAAGTTTTGGTCTCATCAGGGCTGCATGGCTTTACTTTGTTTGTTTGGCTAACCTGTTTGGATCTCCATGCTCCAAGACTGAGTACCGCAAACTTCATTCATGAAAAGGGAACACTTTGTGCACACTGAGGGCATCACTTGCCAGCTCATCAACATTCCCTAATTGTATTTCTTGCTTTTCAGAGCTCCTCATGTTCGAAACACCAATTAGACACTTAGTGTGTATATGTATTTTTTTTAATATCACAGTGTGTTCTGTGAACGTGTTAAGGCACATTATTTAAGAATTTATACACTCTTTAAATTGAATAGCAGAATTCTTGCACTAAAAAATGTTTGCTTACTATTTGAGTGCTGGTTTCTAAGGGCTTTGATTCACAAGCTAAAATGGCTTGCAAGATTCATGCTTCTGTTGTACACACAGGGCTGGGAAAGCTGATAATCTTGTGAAATAGCTGCATCTTAGGAGTGCGGTGATTTAAGGGAAATATCACAGATTCTCTTTTGCCAAGAATGTAGTGCTTTAACTTTTGCTGTAAATAGCTTGTGAATCAGAGGCCTTGAGCAGCTGATTGCTGTTTTCTTCTGTTAAAAAGCATTTATGATATGAAGGAAGGTGAGTGGGATATAAATGCTCCATTTGTTTGTTTTATTTTGTAAGTCACAGTTGCATCCTTTAAAAGTGGCTTTCTCCTTAGTAAATAGTGTAGTTAAATCAACACTATTTTTACATTGACTAGTTAAAATATTTTCTGCTATGTGTCTATAATCTCAGTCTTGGGTTTGAACTGAATTGTGGGTTTTGCAAAGACACAATTGGCAGTTAACAAGAACACAAACATTTCAGCTTAGTTTTGGGGACTCCTGGCCAAGGTGTAGTTTCATGTTGGCTGTAGTGTGAGAGGAGAGTCTTCTTAGATGTATGTCACTGTAGAAGTCCTCTACTTTTTGAACTGAGATTTTCCACTGTGTTTAGTTTGGAATCTAATTCTATAGTTAGATTCTAAGTCCGCTTAACTTGAAAGCTTCGAATGGCATTGGGATATTTTGCCTCTACTACTTGGAGTAAGAGAAGAAAAAGATTTTTTTCCCCTTCTTATGGTGAGTTTTGGAACTGGCAAACAAACAACAGGGCTTTTTGAAACTGTGTATGAAAAGCAAAAAAAGGTAAGTTTCCTTTGTTAATAGGAACAAAGAGTTACTTGAAGCAGCTTTTGAGTTGCTACAACTGAAAATCTTCCTGTTTAAAGTAGTTCCCTCTGGAACACAAAGTTGGAATGAGGTTTTTTTTAATCAAATATGGAGGGTTTATTTTTCTGAAAACAGCTACTTTTGGTACAAAATGTAGATTTTTAAAGGTAAAACTGAAAAATCCCATCTTTTACACCCAAAAAACTAATTAGCTTGAGAATGCAAATGCTTATATTTGGGTAAATTGACAGGGGCAGAGGATATTAGATTAAAATAGATTAAAGAAGGCCAGTTCACGTGGGAATCATCTTTAAATTAGGTGTTTCTAATGAATCAGGGCATCAAAGATTTTACTCAGTCTTCTGCTTCTAGTGAACACTTCATTAATCTTTGTGGACTCAATAAAGTTTGGGAGTTGATTGGTGTATTTAGCATTTTGCCATGCTTCAAGCCCCATTGCACCTGCTTGGATATAAAGTTGCCATGAGGAAAGAAAAAATTAATATGTGAAATGTAGAGCTAGAAAAAGTTGACTGTAGGGTTTTTTGTGAATGTTGGGCACAGAGTAGTTTGTGTGGTTACTGGTTTCTTACGGGTGTGGAAGGCTCTGAAAGGTAGCTAGAATGTGACCTATATGTAAAGATACCCGTTATTTGCAGATACAAATGTTCCAGAGACTGCTCCAACAGACTTGCTTCAGGTCAGACTTCTTCTAAACTAACACTTGTTTGCAGTCTGTACCTCTGGGGGAAGTGTCTGGCAGGCATTGTAGCTTGAATGTGGTGTGACACACTCCGTGACCCATACTGCATGCCTTTGTTACACTGTGGTACTGCAACAAAACCAGACTTGCTTTTTTTTTTCCCCCTCTTCTCAAATGTAGGTTGGGGGCTGCTGCAGTCTTAACGTCTTTTCTGTACGTGACAACAGATTATCTCGAATTCCCTCTGAAATTTCACAGGCCACTGAACTTCATGTCCTGGATGTTGCTGGAAACAGGCAAGAGATTTTTGTATTTTCATGTTCTTTTGCTGTATTTATGTAATTCTTTCTGATAGCAAAAGATATTATGTCTAAGAACGGAGTAATAAAAAACCAGTTATGACATTCATGTTAGTGTTACTGTTGAAATTGTCAAAGTAGTCATCCCCCTGGGCCAAAAATAGCATAAATTGTGTGTTGTCATAAGTGTGATTTTTGGATTACTTTGACCCTGAGGAAGAGATTGGGTTTGAAAAAAACCCCTCTGGATTCGTGTATTTCTGAATTAAAGCTGAGAATCTAGGCAATGGATAGAGCTTCAGGTGAAGCTACCAAGCCATAATGTCAAGTGGCACTAATATTGGGTGTCTGTCTTCGTGATACAGTGTGAGTAACAAGGAAAGCCACTTTGACCTTGCAGCTTCTCATGATTCTTAGTGCTTCAGACATCAACATGCAAAACGAGTGGATTAAAGCATAAACCAGCAAATTAGTTCAGTTGCTTAGTAGGAAGTTAAATGAAAAAAACCCCAAAACTGAAGAAAAGCAAATGGCATCTCATCTATGCAATATAATTGTCTCACAGGCACTTACATATTTCTGCTGTGGCCACTGTTTACATGTAAGGCTCCTGACAGGAAGCAGCTGTCTGCCTTCCAGGGCACTTTACTGCAGTAGAGAAAGCTCAGCATAGTTTTACCTGTTATTCACAGCTTCAGAGGGTTATGGTATGAAGTTAAGCTGCAGTTTTTATTTATTTTTTTTTTAAGAATGGAGTTGGAAATGATGACTACTGCAGTGCCTTCTAGTAGAGGCATTAAATTCAGTCCAGTTTGTTCCAACTCAGTGATGTATACTTGAGTTGCCTTCATACCATCTATTAAGTCTCCTAGAGATTGCCTTGACTTTTTTACTTTGCTTTTTTGAACTAGGCTGACGTATCTTCCCATTTCACTGACTACCTTAAAGCTGAAGGCTTTGTGGTTGTCTGATAACCAGTCCCAACCTCTGCTGACATTTCAGACTGACACAGACCCTGAAACAGGAGAAAAGATTTTAACATGTGTATTACTTCCTCAAATGCCTTCTGAGCCTGGTTGCCAAGGTAAGTGCCTGGAGTCAGCTTTTCATTATGTATAGAAGCATTACTTCTTTGTTTGCTGAGTTGCCCCATAAAGGTTTGTAAAACGTGTGTAAGCTCTAGTGAGCAAAGTAGCAAGTTCTGGTTGAATTTTCAATATGAAACTTATTTTTTTCTGTTATTGTACTAGTCTTCAGAAGACCTGAAAACTTGGCACTGAGTGTTACTGAAAATACAGTGACAGCAGCTACAATAAATAATACAGAGATCTATAAAAAAGAGTTACTCTGATCACTATTCTGAGGCTTGCCAGTGGGCTAAGTAGTGATGTCCATATTTGTGTACATTGATTATACATTTTAAATATATATATATATATATATATATATGGTAAAATGGTGGCTTTCCTACTGTAGTCTCTTGACCACCAAAATAAATTGTATAGCTAATAGTAAACAGTAGACTTTTTACGTTTTAGCGAGCTAATTTTCTTTCAAGCAAAGGTGCCATACAGTAACTTCATTATATTCATTAAAAAGTTTAGAATTGCAGTATAAGTTGCTTTTCCCTTTTGTGCTGAAACTTGCCTCTGGGTCAGGTGGAACCATAAACTCTTTTGTTGGCTGTGTTGCTGCTCCAGTAACTTCTGAATTCTTTTTGTCCTCATGCTTTTAAAGCTGTGTTCATTCACAGCTTTTAAAGCTGTATTCACATTCAAGGGGATTCATCTGAGCTAATATTTAAGTTTCTGCTGTAATGACTGGAGAGTAATTTATCCCATCTGTGAATGGACTTGTAAAAGAAAATCGTGTGGATTCTTCTCCACCGAGTACAAAGGGGCCTGAGGAGAAAAGTTCAGCTGTAGGTATCTGTACTGTAGGTACCCAGACTTAATTCCAGTGTTTCAATCGTATATGGCTGGAGCAAATACAAACCATTAAAGCAGTAGGAGTGTAGAAATGTCTCTGTTTTCAGCTTCTGGATTTTGAGAATAATTAAGAATTAAAATAAATAAATGAATTAACCCCTTAAGAATTAGAGAAGATTAAGCTAGTTCAAGAAGAGTGAGCTCAACTTGACTTTCTCTAAGGGCTGTACTACTAGAAAGTAGATTTCCTGCTCTCCGGATGAATCTCATGGCTTCAGGGGTAGAAGGCTTGAAATTAAGATTGTTGGATGTGTATGCCTAGCAATATTGAAAGGATGAGGTTAGTAAAAGCAATGATCCTATGTTATGGAATGCCATTTAGGGAACTGGCTAATGTCAGCTGGCAGCCATATTCCACAAGAAAAGCATGTATAGTGGCAAGTCTATTGAATTATATAATCAGTACTCTAAAACTTTGCAACAGTCAAGTACAGAAATACCTAATTTATACAGAAACTGTTTAGTGTATGTACTTGATAACAGAAAACTAATGCAAGATCTATTTTCTTCCAAAAACTACTGCTGAAGAAATAGCCACTTGTAGGTCTTGGATAGGTGATTGTTCAGATACTGCAACTATGAACAATATAGCATGTTGATTGTGTGACTTCAAGTGCATGTTGCTGTGAATCTTGAGTCATATTTTTCTGTTCTAACAGATAACCTACCACGATGTGGTGCATTGGAGAGTTTGGTAAATGAAATGTCAGATGAAACATGGAATGAGCGGGCAGTGAACAGAGTCAGTGCAATTCGCTTCTTAGAAGATGAAAAAGATGAAGAGGAAAATGAAATGGTATGTTTTCCAAGCCTTTGGATATGTCCAGACACTGGGACATTAATGCAAAAGTATAAAAAGTCTCTGAGCATTCTTGCTGTAAATGTTTCAGCTTGGACTGCATGCTTTGTGTGCACATTTGGAGAAGAAACTGTTCATGTTGGCTGCTGAAACTTTTTATGTTGACTTTAAATGCCTTTGTTTTTTCTGCTTTGAATATAACTTTTATGTTCTGATGCAGGACAGTGTTCTGTTTTGCTTTGTTTTCCTTTGTCTGCTCAGGATGTTTTCTTTCCAGAAAGAAGATAGGATCTTTCTCTGCATCTGTGAAGCTTTACTGCCTGAAAGTATATAGGGTCTAATTTAGGATTCCAGCACTCTGGCATGTGTCTCCATTAAGCTTGCTATTGTTTGTCTTTCTAATTTCTATTTCCAATCTCTTTCTTGCTCTCTCTCATTCTTTTTTTTTTTTTTTTTAACTCCACCATTTGCATTGAAACAACCATAGTGTCCATAAACAGCAGGAATGTTGCTCATTAGTTTCCCACTTAAAGGATGTGGGAACATCTGTCACTGTACTTATAAGACCTCTCCATTAAGTTGGGCTTAGCATGTCCTGAAGATCGAAACACAACGTGATCTGTAGTTTTACTAGCTTTTATTAACAATTAAAACTTTGTAAAGATTAAGACTGCTTCAGTCACGTTTTCAATGTGCTTCTCTGATGCACTAAAAAGTTGCTGGTGGTCCTCATTAGATCACAGATTGAGATACTTCAGGGCACTGTCTGGATTGTTTTAGTTTAAAAAGTGACTATAAGAACTCTTACTTTAGCATGGAAACGAACAAGTAAGGTAGTTGCTTATGCCAAAGCAGCAGAAACAAAATATCTCTTAACAGGCAGGGTTCACTGACTGATATGATGGTTCAGAGTGATGCTGCTTAACAACCGTGCCAGCCTGAGAATGTCCATACAGTAGTGGGGGCTCAGGTGTTGAAGATAACTTTCAGTCATGGTACTACAGCCTAATTTGAGGCAAGAACCTTTCTAGGGGAAAAAAGTTTATGATCTTACTGAGGAAAAGGAAGGGCAGATTTTCGAAGCAGTCTTGACTAAAGCACCCACTTATGGGTCATCAGTTCTGCTGTACTCTGCACAGTTTACATGCATGCCACTAAAAAGTAAGTGGATGTGTATGTGTATTATAAGTATATTGTATTTGTGATGTTCTGTTGGTCTCCAGCCTGGATGCTAACCGGAGTTTTTGTAAATTCTGTTTTCCTTGTAAAGGTTTCAGCACAATGGTAGACATTCTTGTGTCTGAGGTGGGAGAGAAATATTCCCTCTTCCTCTCAAGATGCTTGTTCTCAATTGACTAGAGAACCAGACTGTGTGGTGGGGCTGAAAGGCAAATGGAGCTCCACACAAACAAATACAGTTTTAAAACTGTAAAGACATCTTGTGAGATTCTTTCAAAATCAGATGAGTGTTTTATGTTTGAAGTGTGATCTTAAATCACTCGTATGGTGAAAAAAATCCCCAAGTATAGTTATGAAAGAATCTTCACTTCATAACTTGTAATTGTACTTCACTTGAGTGGCTTTCAGATTAGTAGTCCAAAAGAGGACAAAATTTGCTCTTAGAGACTTCTTAAAATCTCCTTCCCTGTCTTCATAAAAAAGCAGCTTTTAAAGTAATGTTCATCACAGAGCATCATAGTTTGAAAAGGAGAAGGGGGAAAAAAGGAAGAAAGTGGATACAAATATTTGGTATTTGAATGCTGAAGCCTTGAAAGTGTATGTTGTTTTTGCAGAGAGACAAAGGCAAAACCACTTATTGCACTGTTTATTTTTAGAGAACACTTCTAAGGCGAGCCACTCCACACCCTGGAGAATTAAAGAACATGAAAAAGACAGTGGAGAATTTACGGAATGATATGAATGCTGCTAAAGGACTGGATTCAAACAAAAACGAGGTCAATAATGCCATTGACAGAGTGACCACTTCCGTGTAGAGTTTCATCTCCGGGTTTTACCTCCTGTGTCTTCCCCTGCTGTTGAAATGTTCCTGTCGTCTTCTGGGACCTCACTGAGCCCCTTTTTGTTTTTAACCAGAACCTGATTCATCGTCTCCATACACATGAAAAGTGCGGCCCGCTGGAAGAAAGTGCCTTATTTCATCCAGGCAGTGAACCAATAATTTCCAAATCAATATTGTAATTTTAATAGTCCTAGGCTTTTTTAAGTTTAATACACTACTGTATGCAGAATACAATATTTTTGTCTTAAACACAGGGGAAATAATGCTTTTCTTTTCCAGAGTGCTGGGATATCTTCTTCCCAGTGGCTGGATGTGCTGGTGAGAAATATAGTTTTGTGGGAAATCGATACACTTTTTTATTTTTTGGCAGCTCAGATGGTGTAAATTTTAAATTTTTGTATAGGACTTTCATAACAAGATGATGTATTTCATTTTTAAGAGAAAATTTATCTTGAGCGGTACATATTTTAGTATTTGTGGAAGAGACCAAGTTTCATGGACAACTGTATTCATTTGTTTGTACCACCCATTGTGCCTTATTGTGTCTGGTATGTCATATTAGTCTTAAATATAGGAATTCTCGAGGAAAAGTGAGTAGATTTGGTCTCCTGCTTTAGATATGTTTTTCTTTTTGGACAGTAATTTGTTGGGAATTTTACAGCAGAGAACTTATGTTTATATTATGGGATCTTAGGTTGTGAAGCACAAATGTTAGTTTTGTTGTAAACAGAATTAAGATTAAATGACCAAACTGCTATTGTTTATTACATAATGCACTCACACTTTAACTTAGTTGTAATGAAACATCTTGGTTTGGACGCCTTGTTGCATTGCAGTCACTAGAAATTCATGCTTCCACTGGTTTTTTTTAAATGTGCCATCTGTAAGATAACTTGAAAAACAGCACGATAGACTTTCAGAAGCACAGTATGAAATTAGTTTTATGTATTACACAAGAAAGCATGATTCTTTAAAGTGCTTTGGTGGTTTTATAAAAATTTATAAAACCATAATAAAAACATCTTTAAAAGCTTCAGTAGATGTGATGTATCATTAAACCAGCAATTAAAGTATCTATGAATTAATGCTGTCATTGTTACTGTGTTGCACTTCAGTTGTCCAATGCTGATTTCAAGGTCTTATTAAATCTGTGGGTTCTGGTTTGTGTATAAAGGTAAGTATTAACTGAGTTGAATTCAGGGAATAACAATTTTGCAAAAGCCTGATAAAGACTGATGTTGATGTCTCTGGGTTCTGTATGTGCCATGAACTAACAAAGACCACTGACTGGTTCAGTGAAGGGACTTAAGGTACAGAGCAAAAATACCACGTATTTAGTGTTAGATAATGCAATGAACCCAAATTTCAACAAAATGAAAGACTTGAAGTTTTGTGTGGCTATCCATGCCCCTTCTGCTGAACATTTTTTCCAGTAAGTGTTGGTTGTATGAGGATATCTGGGAGAAGATACAAAAGGAGGAGGTCTGGAAAGTCATAATAACTTGTGTTCAAATTAATACGTGCAATAGGTGATAATTTTTTAGTTTAACTCTTTAAATTTTCATTTGAAGCTTTTACAAAAAGCACTGCTGTCTTTTTGATACTGAACAAGTAGGTGTTTCAAGCTATCTGCATTCAAATCTCACCTGGCAAATACATTAGTTTTCATTTCTCATCCCAAAGATTCCTCATTTAAGCTTAAAGACAGGAGGGTGCTGGAGGTTTGTAGGTGTTACATCAGTTCAGTGGTAGTGCAGTTTTAGTCTCTCCGGGGAGATTTATCCTGGTTGTTCTTGGTAAGCTGCTATTAAAATAAAACCAAAAAGAAAATCAGGTTTTGGTACAGCTGACTCCAGCCGTGTGTGGAATTTTCTTTTTAAAGTACTTACTGGAATTGACACAACGAAAGTTTAAAAATGTGGGAAACCCTGTACCCAGAGTCCACGTAAACCGCAACAAACCCATTTGAGATGAAAAGAAGTTCCTAAAAAAGACAGTTCCTAAAAAAGCCAAAGGCAGCAAGACTCTGTGATGCCAGTTTTTCATTTGGAGGCCATGGTTGGTTTTTAGTGTCTGCTTCATCAGCAAGATGAATGTGTAAAGCCTGGATTTGGGCCTTGCCTGACATGCCACCAGATGAAAATAATTAACTGCCCTTGTGTACCTACTCCCTCCTGCTGCAGTCAGAACAAGACGTAAATCTTGTCACAGCTCTGTGATACGCGCTGTGTCGCTCAGCAGTTGCTTTTCGTACATTCCAGCAGGCTTGTGGAGACTGCTTCAGCCCACAAACTCACCACAAGACTAGCACTACTTGCTGCATCCACTTTGGAACAAAGTAACTGGTCAGCAGTCAATATTTTTTACTTGGGTGATTTTTTGAAATTTTTTTTTTTTTGTAATAGTGGAAGGAATATTTGTTGTGGTTTCTCTGGCCACAGATAAATAAGTAGGTGATCCAGGCTCGTTGCCTTCACTTGGGACAGTTTCACATTCCTGCACCCAGGGGTGGCTGGTATAATTTCCTTGTGGTCATCTCAGCCAAACGTGTGGTATGAATTGCATATTGAAGGTGTTTGCTTCCATTCAGTTGTAAAGTAAATTGAGCTCAGACTCGAATCCAACAATTGCTTAATGAGAGGTTAGAGGAGCTGAAGTCCATCATGAGACCAGCCAGCTACTATCCCCAGAGGAGTGTTGGCGTTCCTTGCTTTTCACTGCCATCTGTCTTCACTTTGTTAACCTGTGTAGTAGAAGTCTGGATTTTTGTTATGTCTTTCAGTGAGTGGCTGGGGAGAGATAAAGGAGGACGTGCATTTTTCAGCGTTCTACACTAATACTGTGTAGCACTGTATCTCGTTAATGTCTTTTGTTTATGCTTTCTGGTGAGGCAATTTGAGATTCTGCTGTGCTGCAGGTAGTTCAGCAGTGTATACAAGGTAGTGTAGTGTTTGAGTCTGGCAGTAATTTCCAGGCTGCACCTTGAGGTACGGCAACAGCTGCCGGTGGTGTGGAATAATAGCAGATGAAGTGCTGTTTTTCAGGGCTGACAAGATGCTTGGATACTCGCTGTGCAAACAGAGACAAGTGGCTGCCCTCTCTCTCTCCTAATGCTGGTTCAGAGCAACTTGCATGTCATTCCACTTGGTCAAACCTCCATCAGCTTAGATCTCAGAAGTCCCTCTGATCTCTTGAGTGATGTGTGTGTATGCCATTTTATAGAGTGGTTGAGGTACACTTCTCCCAGCAGCATTGATAACATTCCAGGCAGTTTTAACTGCTTAATAGCCAGAAAAAGCTGATGACACATGTTCTGATGAAGCAATGTCTGTCCTTAAAAGCACAAGCCCTATCTTCCCAGTCTCTGGTTTTTTTTCTCTTGCTGATACTGTGAGGAGCCTGAGTAGTCAATATGGTTATGACTTTTTTCTCTCTAAAGTTTTCCTACTTTACTCTGTAAATCCTTTGAGACGTGGGTTTAATTCAAAGAGGCTACAAAATTTGCGTGCTGTTTTGTTAGCTATAAACAGGTAACCAGGGAAAATCAACTGACCGTAGTGGTGGAGTGGATTTAATATTAACCTGCCAGTTACTGCATGCAAGTTCTCTTTATTCAAAGTCACAATTCCTAGTCTTTAAAGAATAGGAAGAAAAAAGGCCTGTGCTACCATAGTGTAGCAATGGATTTTTCCGTCCCCTGTGTGTTGCTCCAGGCTTTTCCCACAACTTACATGTAATTTATGTGTTGAGATTCTTTTCTGGCTTAAGTGCCATATTTTTGATAAATCAGTGTATTGTAGGAAAGTGTGTACTGGAAACTTGCATAATGCTATTCTTTCCAGCAAGTGGCTTGTTTGTTTCCTGCTGGGCCTGCTTCTGGCCTAGCACTGATGCTTTACTAGCGCTGGGTGAGCAGCTTATTGCTGATTAGCTGCTTAACAGGTTTCACTACTTGCAGCTTGTAATTTCGGCTTTTAAGAGACAGTAGTGACACCAGGAATTAAATTTTATTAAAAGTGCATTTTTTAGTATATTGGTTGATACTATCCAGGTTTGCTTTAAATGTCTGCCTCCCACTGAGACAGAAGCACACTGTTTATCAGAAATGTCTAGACCTTTTGTTAATGAAGAATTCACCACCATTCTTTGCCTTGACTCCAGAAAATAAAATTACTTTAGCTTTTCAATTGACTTGATAAGAGTGTTTCCCATCTTCAGTTTCTAACAAACACGCAAATCTTTTTCTGTGCTTGGGTTGCTGTCAGGGAATATGACAAAAGCTGTCTGGTCTTGACTATCAGTAATTGTTTTGGGTGTTCCCTTTCTCCTGAAGCAATTGTGAAATTTTCAGAGGGACAGTGCCTCCCTCTTTTATTGTAAAGTCAGGACTATAATCATCATTCCACCAGCTGAATGAAGAATGTGATATTTTTTTTTTGAAGTGGGTAGCACATGCCTGATTTGAGGACAACTGTGAGCTGCTTTGCAGGAGCCGTCCTGTCTCTTCTGGTGGGTGTTGGAGACACTGTTTGTTTTATTCCCACTTGTACAGTTCTTGTGGCAATGGGCTGGTCAGTCATGAGTTCTGCCAGAGCAGAGGATTTTGAGGAAGGAGCTCAGTGAGTGTAGCTGGACTGTGTGCTGACTTCAGGAGCAGGGGTTCATGGCAGTCTGGTTTTGAATTTGTAACCTGTTCGGGGTGTTTGCCTCTAAACACTGTTGTTATTATTCCATTATCTCTGAGGTATCTTAATGAGTAGCTTATCTTTTTCCAGAAGACCTCTCCTGAAAATGCAGCATCACTATTGTCTATGGAGAGAACTCTGTGGCTCCTCAGTGATATTTCAGAGAAGAGTTTTAGCAAACCTCCCTTGGCATTAATACCAGGAAGTGGACACCTGATGTACAGTAACCTTTGACACTGTTTCTCTGATGTGCTCATCTGTTGCTGGGGAATGTTGTCTTGGCTGAAATCTCTGATGTGCAGCTGGTGATAACAGCCAAACACCAAATGTTAACAATTCTCACTGTGGAAGACCAGTGCTGACTGCAGTGACTTTCCTCAGGATCCACAGATGCACACAGAGCTTGAAAATACCACCAAGGCATCGGCAGCTTGGATTTCAGTTTGTAAGCATCCCCAGTAAAATGCAGAGAAAGGACTTTGAAGCATTTAATTAGTTTTGTGTTTGACTAAAACTATCTTCTGCTCCTGAAGCAAACTGGGCAAGTTAAGGGAATATCCTTGTGATGAAAAGAGTCTGATTCTATGAATCCTCTCAGTAACTTGCCAGTTTTACTCAACCCCAAAATAAATGGGCTACTTTAAATCATTCTGAACTAGCTTATTGGAGATATGATTGTCCCATATTTCTGGAAGATTAAACAGGGCACTACAAGACAACATGATTATAAATATAAATGAATTTCTTTATAGTTTGTTAATGGCGTCATGGACTTCCACTAAGCAACTTAAAGCCAAAACAATCCAAACTAACTAACAAAAAGGTTTGTTTGAATATTACTGATATTTCATTCCTTTTTCTTCATTCAAAAGGGGAGAAAACTTCCAAGTCTGAAGAGAATTTGCATAGTGGATGTTTTTAGGATAACCTATGGCAATTTTTTAAAATTGTATTTTCAGGAAATTAAAAAAATCTTATCTGGATAGTTAATACTTGAATAGCTGAGTTTGAAATTAAGTCATGTATTTACTGCTAGCAAAGTGTATAAGGCTTGCTTCCACGATCAGTTCAGGCAGCTTTTACGTTGCCTTTCCTCCAGTGAAAGCATATTCAAGGACACTTTTGTTTCAGCAGCATTTTGTTTAGCTTTTGTTTCATGTGAATTACACAAAGCTTTCTCAGAAACAGTCTTTTGTACATTAAAAAGAGAATGAGTCTGAAATAGCTTTTGATTAGTAGAATGTGTTATGTATAGTTGTACTAAGAAGGAGAAAAGTGTTTATGTTCTAGAAAATGCATCTTTAAAAACATTTTCTTTCCCGTAATTTAAGCAAATCATCTTTTAAAGAGAAAAACAGGTGAGAGTATGTGTTTGGGGTTTTGAGTTGAATTGTAGTAGCAGGTATATGACCACTGAAATGTTCTGGGTAACTGGATTCTACTTGCCAGTGGAGACCAGGCTGTGGCTGTAAGCAGGGTGCTTCATTGTCACTGTATGATTTCAGTATGGTACTTCAGAGACATGGGTGGCTTTCATATCTTGGCTTTTATTGTTAGGCTGTTTTAGAGTCTCTTTCATTTACCACAATGTTTTAGGGCGATACACAGCATTTGCACGCCTTTGTTTCCTGGAGGAAATTCATTCTCTAGGGCATTTGTTAGTGAGATCTTATCAGAATAGACATCTTGTGCTTTATGAGAACAATTTGTCCTCTTAACGTACAGGGGTATGATATGGAGCAGTAGTTATGTTATGAAGAGACTGGCTTTGTGAAGATTGAAAACGTGTTGAAAGGAGGTAAAAACGTCACTTGACTTGCTGGTGAAATAGCGAAGCAAAATGATCTGTTACCAATCAGGATCATTAACAGTGAAGGGAGAAGAAAAATGTGTTTCCATGGAACGTAATAACTGCTAGGCTGATAAATATTTTCTCCCTCCAAACACTTCTGCATTTACAAAACATCAGTGTTACACCGCCCGCATACCCATGAGGCTTAAAGTCCTAAATACAGAATTTGCCTTCTTTGTTTCATTCCAGTTATTTTTAAGAAAATGTAAATCTGTGTGCATCTCACTCTGTGTTTGCTACTAATGACTGAAATCAATCATGTTTTTAATCTTTTTGGGTCTTAGCTTCCCCACATATGAAACACAAGAAAGAACTTCCAAACTCTGCCTGTGTAGTAAGAAGACCAATTATAATCTGTACAATTCTGTAGGGAGAGCTGAATTTTCTTTCTTCATATTAGGATATTTGCCAGTAGCCTCCTGTCTCAAAGCGTGGTCCTATTGTATTTAATATAATAAGAATGAACTAATAAATTACTGCAAGTTTTTTAAGAGGGCTTCATTTTTGGAGTACAAATCTACTGTCTGTTACCTGAACTACCTTGGGGGGTGATGGAAGCTTGTTGCCCATCTAAAGCAATTTTCATTAATACATCAGGGTAAGGAATTGGTTTTATTCTTGGCAGGGAAAACAAAATTGAGTAAAAAAAATCAGACTGAGAGATTGAGTTCACTATCTTTTTATTTCCACCTCTCTCCCTTTTCTTTCATCAAAAAGGATCAAGTTGTAAAAAACAATTGAGGGTTAAGATTTGTTTGCAAAGTAACATTAGCCTGCACTCACAGCAGTAGCGTTTATTGGCTTGGTTTCTCCGTTTTACTTCATGAAAGTATAATTCATGTGGTGTTTTGCATAGAGCAGGTACACATATGCAGGTATGCAGGTTTTGCATAGAGCACAGAGCAGTCTAAATATAGACTAAAAGATATTTCTGGTTGTTCCATTCCATCTTTTGCTATTGATACAACCAAATTAGGAAACTTTCATAAAGATGATGCTGTCCACAGTACTGTGTAGACCTGGTGAAAATTCTTCACCAAAATTGTTGTCTTGTTTCTATTTTACTTTTTAGTACTGTAGATCAAGAATATTAAAGAATAAAATTTCTTGGGTTACAGGAGTTAAAGAGGTACTGAATTTTCCTTACAGCTGTATGTCAGCATGAGGAAAAGCATCCGGCCATAGAAGAAGGCAGACAGGGAGCAGGAGTGCCCTGTAGCTCTGTGTTCCCAGCTGAACTGCAGGGGGCATAGGGATGTAAAATCTACTGATGTTCATCACCTTGCTCCTTGTGCATACAGGAGGCTGCCACTGCAGCTCGGTGTGTGCCTAAAATGATGAAGGGATTGTCAGCACAAGCTTGATTAGAAATCTCTGTCTGTTATGTTGAGGGAATAGCCTTTTACTGGTTTTACAGAATTTGGCAGGCTGAGTTTGAGAAGCTGTTGTTTAGGATTAGGAATCAGGGTCAAACAAGGATGAGACATTTCCTTGGAAGAAGTTAAATGCTTCACTGTACCCATGTTTATTTTTAGAGTGAAATTGCTTTATGACTTCCTAATGAGCTTAGAAGTTGACAAGGATTTAAGCTGTCTCTTTAAATACCCCGAACATTGAGAGATGTCACATTAGCTATCCCGAAACACAACAATTTCACCTAGTGTACTGTTTATCTGTCTGATTAGAATTGCTATCCCCCTAGTTAATAGTCACAGAAAGCAAAGTTTCTGTTTAAGGGCACCCTATGTTTTCTTTATTCAAGATGAGCATGAAGAAATACCAGGAGATATCCTGCCTTGCATTTTGAATTTTCAGGAGGAATGGGAGCCACTGCCATGTTGTGATTGTTTGTGCTGCTTTCCTGCTGATCAACTAAATTGACAATCAGCTCCAGTGTCCTGAGCAATGTGGTTTAGAATAACCAGAAATATGGGCTATTTATCAGCAAATAGCAGTATCACTGAGTGTCAGTGCAGTTCAAAATGTGCTTCAACAGCAAATTTCCTGCAAAAGCCCATCATGCCTTCCTTGGACAATAGAAATAATCCTGTATTGGGGTTATCATCTTTTCAAGACTCACAGAAAGTTCCGTGGGGTTTTCCAATGAGACACTGAGATACCGTCCATTTCCATTTCCATTTCCTAGTGTTTTCAGCCATCCTAAAACCAAAAGCAAATGAAGAATCCCAAGGGGACCTTCTTTGGCAGCTGAAGATGAATCAGTGTGTCCAGCATGAACAGTCTTGTCCTATTTCCTTGTCTTTCTCAACTGTAGGTCTAATAGAGATGGTGACATCTGGGCTGCTGGTAGCAGCAAGAAATAAGTGTGTGTGTGTGTGTGTGTGTGTGTGTGAACATAAGCATTCTGCATTTAAAAAGGAAGATAGAAACTTAAAGAGCTGTTAAATCTGAATCAAATACCTGTTAAAACATGTGAAAGTCACCATGTGCTTCTGATTGCCCCACCACAAGCTTGTTGAAAATTATTTTTGTTAGTTTGTTTTCTCCATTGATGTATCTTATTTGTATGGCATCAGGCTGCTTTTTGCCATTGGATTTTTATCACTATTAAGAAAATGCAGAGGTGAGATTAAAAGAAAGCTTCAAAGAAAGATAAAGGTTACTTTGAAAAGTGACTTCTAAAATACAGTGAAATTTAGGTACATAGGCAACGTTGACACAACTTGCCGTGTATAAACTTCTGTGTACAAGTGAGAGAGGTAGAGTATTTTGGATGTAAATAAGTAATGGACATTTTGGGAGAACTGGACTATAATCACTTGGAAAATCAGCAATCCTTAAAAGAACAATTAAGAGTTGTGCTTTCTATTGGTACCATTCAACAAATGAAACATTTTATTTAATGAATAATGAAGAGGGGAGTGACTTTATAGTATTTTTTAACTCAGGTCGGGAGATGAGATGGTTACTAAAGGTCTAAGTACTCTTGTTTGTTTCCTTAATAGTACACTTTATTGAAGACTGTTGTTGTTCATTAATTCTTCTTTGCGATGCTGAAGATAGGCTCAGTCCCATGCTCTTACAAGTCCTTAAAGGCTTCCACTATTTTCAGCAGCCTTTGCTTACTCTTTGTATCACCAGTAAAGTCCATTAACTGGCAGTGTCTCTCTGGGACTGAAGGTACCTCTAAAGAAAAAAAAAGGAAACACAGTATTTGAAAGAATCTGAAATAACCTTGCAGAACTTGCCAGGCAGTTTCTGCACTTACATACTTCAATCACTTTCTTAAAATCTATTAATTGACTTTTTTTTTTATGTCCTCCCCTCAGGACTCTATTAAGTGGCTTCCCAAGTCTCCTAAACTGTACAGTGGCCATAACTGGAGCTCCCAGGGCTCTCGCTGTGCCTCGTTAAAAGGAAAGGAAGGTTTTCGTGGTGGTAACCTGTACAAATTCAGCTCTGCTAATGGAAAATGGAGAGAAGGAAGGATCAGTCCTGAGCAAGAAGCAGAGGAACTCGAGGATCCTGATGATGTAAGTAGTCTTGAAATCAGGAGAGACAATGTGTGTCTATGAAGAGGCTACAGCTGCTCACAGTGCTATGCACTTTGAGTTTGTGGGACCTGCACTGCTGATACTCTCATGTCCTTGCTTGTGCAGAGGGTACAGAGTTACGTTCAATGTTTTATTCCTTTACTTTGCTTGCAATTAGCCCATCCAACCCTCAAGAGTACAGTTCAACTTGCAGGTTAAGATGAGTAACCTGAGCAATGATGAGACACGTTTTTTACTTTACTCCTGCTTATATCCGCAGTTACCAACCTCCCTCCATCTCTTTCAGGTAAGTAGGTTGTTGGCAGTACTTGGGGCTCAGTGTCTCCCTAGGCCTGGATGGTAGAAAAGTGAGGTTGCAGTGCTACTCCACTGCATGTTTTGGGTGGTGCCCTTCCAGGATGCTGATGCCTGTGAGCCCCTGCCTGCTGTAGTTTCTCCAGCCTGTGCCTGCCAGGTGTCTGTCACCTCTGCAGCAGCCTGGCTGTCCTCTTGGTCCTGTTTGGGAAAGGAGATCGTGATTGTACTCTTGCAGCCTTTCCCTTTCAGGGCACTGCTCACCATTCTTCCTGATGTTTGCTTGGAGCTCTGGGAGGAATTGGGGCTCCTGCTCCTCTTCCAGGACCTCTGCTTCCTTCCTAGCCCCTGTGAGTGCTGCTGGTGTGCCCCCTCCTCCAGCCCACAGTCCTGACTCTTGCTCATGGCCTTCCTCCCTGGCACCCACAGCATCACAGCACTGCAGACGTGTCCAGGTTAGTCAGCCTGGCACTGTAAAGAGGAATCTCTCTCAAGAAAGGCAATGAATGTTTTATGTGAGTTAAAGCTAAGCAAATTCCCTTTTATGTGAAAAGAGGAAGCAAACATGCCTTTTATGCTTTCCCTGGGGTTGGCAATGCTTCTTTCCATCCCAATCAAAAAGAGATTGTGGGAAAGCACCAATGTAGATTGAAAAATAGTGTCCACTGGGGTTCTGCACAGCTGGTCAAGGTAATGCCACTGCTTTCTATTTCTGGTATTAAAAAGCTCAGAAAAACAGGTTTTCCAAGCTTAGAAAAACATATGTGGGGCTTATTTTCAGAGGTGTTGATGTGTGTTTGCTGCATCATTTTACTGCCAACAGAAGATAGAAGGATTTGGGCACTATGAAGATCTGATTTGACCTTAACCCATCAAATTAGGGAACAAAAATCAGCTACATATAAATAAAGCATTCATAAAATGTGAACAGAATTTGAGCATTGTGTCTGAATTTCATGTAACCCTTTGCCAGCAATAACTAATAGCTGGAAAACATCTCTACATTTTGCAGTTAAACTTTTCTGAAGCTTTAATTGTTTGGTCAATCTAGTTTAATTGTGTATTTCTCTTTTCAAGCCCTTGTGGTTTAGCTAAGCATAGGGTGACATTGTGAGCTCTTCACTGCATCTCAGAGTAGGTTCATCCTAGAGCCAGGCTTCAAAGTAGGCTTTAGTATGCATCACCTTTGAGGTTCCATTTCCAGAGGACTCCTAAATCATTTACGTTTGCAGGTCTCCTCTCACTGCCATTTGCAACTAAAGTCAATCCAATGACTGAAACAAAGTCTTAGGTACAAAGATGCAAGGTAGGGGCTTGCCTTCCCTCTCACACCTATGCTCCCAAAAGTGGAATGTGAGCTTTGAGGAACTGTGAGAAATGTTTTATTTTCTGTATGGAAATATCTTTCCTTTGCCTTGTGTGTGTGTGGTTCCTTCCCCTGGAACAGTGGATTCATGCCACGAGGCTGCCAGAGGCTGCCCAAAATAGTCTTGTTTTCACGCTCTGTCCTTTTCACAGGGCGTTGCAGGATTTATGCACATATGGATATATGTGTGTTAAATGTGCTTGTGCATGCCAGGGAATCTAGTGAGAGGCTATACAAATGCCAGTCCTCTCCCTGTTCTCAGAGTTTCAACCCCAGTGTTGAGGGCAAAACATGCCCAGAGAAATAATGGTAAAAGAAATCCTTGTATGTTTGCTGTAAAGTTCCAGTTTTGTCTTCAGTGAAACAAATTCCATCATGCAGCAGTGTGAGAGTGAGGAACTAATTCATGTTAGCCCGCGTAAGGTCTGTGTTTCAGATTCTCCTTGCTGTTGCTGTGTTTACCTTTTTTTATCTTTAACCCTCAGGAACCTATTTCCAAGTTTTCCGGCAGCCTTTTTGATAGCAGTGACAGCATGCGAGATCAAAGACATGCCAGAAAAACGCTTCAAGAAAAGCACAAGTTGGCAGTGAAAGGGAAGACTCTTGCAGGATCTAGCACTCAGGTGCAGCCACCTGTCTCAGCAGCAGGCTGCTTCCCCAGCGAGAGCGGCCGGATCCCGGAGGAGCTGCGGGTGCTGGATGTGCCGCAGCCCCCGCTGAAGGTTTGGAACTGCTGCGTGGGCTGTGCTTGCTGCTGGGGGGCTCTGCATGTCTGAGGGGCAGTCCCTGTGTCTGTGGGGGAAGCCCTCTTGTGTGAGGCAGTTTATAAAAGATGCAAAGGAGGGGGGACATTGCATGGCACATGTCATGAGGCTTACCTTGAAGAAAGTAAGCTGAGGGTTGTCCTTGCTCCCCATGGCTTAAATGGAAAAAGAATTTCCCATTAAAAAACTCCAACAAAGCCCAGTTTCCTTGTAGCCATGCATCTCACCTTATATATCCAGCTTTGATATTGTGAGGTCAAGTCAAAGGTACGTGCAGGTGGGGACTGAGCTGAGTCTTTGTTCAGTCCATGGTTTCAAAGCAGCTGTGACAAGTCTTTCACGTGCCAGTGTTGAAGGGTAGCACCATTTTTCTCTGGGCTGGGGTCTCTAGGGGCATGTCTGCTGATGTTCAGTGTGGGAGCTAGATTTTCAATGCTCATGTACTTGATAGGCAAGATTTTTGATTAATCAGGTCACTTATCCATTATAATTCTTTTCCAGGTAACCATTACTGTGTGCAGTCAAATGGGGAGTCTTGGTATTAGCATTGCTGGTGGAAAGGGCTCATCTTCATGTAAAGAAAGTGATGAGGTGCATTTCATTATCCAAAATTTATCTAGTGATCATTAGGAATAGACTGATGAGTAGTTCCTTGAGTTATTTTGTTTTGTTGTTTTCTTTCTGAGAGTGTCCTTCATGTAACATTACAGTTTTTGTGATAAAGCTGACAAGGGTAAACATAGCTTATTTCCCAGAGTAGGATCTGGCATTGGATTTTGATGGGGAAGCTCCAGAAGGGATGATCTGGGAGGGAAACCCAAATGTAAACCAATGATTTTGCAAAGGTGACCTGATGGCTAAAACACTGTTGTCTAATTTTCATTTTCTGCCTCAGTTTGGGGTCACTCCCTTGGCAATCCACATGCCTCTCCCATCTCATTTGCTTATTCCGAGGAGCTAACTTGATTTGAGAGAAATATTTCACACATCTTCTCACTGATTTATCATTTAAATAAATCTTTTTTTCCAGTCTGTTCCCCATGGCACAGTGTAAACAATTACTGACTTTTGTTCATTGTTTTATGTGTCAGCCATGGAGGCTTCTTTTTTTTTTGTCTTGCTAATGTGCTAAGGCATTTAGTTTTTAATTTTATAGAGGCAACAGAACAATAAGTCTTGAAAATTAATTACTTCCCATTTGCTTTTTACATCTAAGAACAATGGGAGAAACTGTCACATCTGAAACCTATGTTTTGTGTTACCAGGGGATCCTGATTGCACGGTTGCCAAAAGATGGTCCAACAGACTTGGCTGGGGTACAAGCAGGAGACAGAGTGGCTGAGGTAGATGGGTTGTTTGTCACTGTGGAGTGTGTTCTCTTGTTGTTGTCTTTAAATCAAATCACTTAGAGTTGGGGAATTTGAGATTCAGATCTAGGCTTGCCTCATCTTTTTAGATACTTGCTATTATGAAGAAATGATAATAACATTAAATTGTTGTATTCCTTCTTATTATGTTCTGGTTGTCAGATCTTTATGTTCAAAGTGCTTAACAAAATATTATGCACTTAAATGAATGATTTACAAAGGAAAATAATGGTCTTAGTAAGCAGTTATGTAAGCATAAATGCAGTTGTACTTGATCAAGAAGCTTTCTTGTGACATGGTATTAGATTTACTAGATGAGTTCATTGCAGTTGTAACAAAGAAATATAAACTAGATGAACTTGTTTCCCCAAGATAATTTTTGATGGCAAGAGAACAGCTCAAAATAACTCCCCTGATGGAGGCTTGCCAAGTGCCAAGGGGAAAATATGCCTCTTGGGCTGCTCTACCTCAAGCCTCATCTTTCCTAGCAGAAGCCACATTCTTGAGCTTCAGAATTTCCCAAGAGCAATGGGAAAAAAATGGTCACATACAGTTTTGTAATATATACTTTTGATGTCCTGTTTGGTTTCTACCTGCTGAGAATGGTGGAGTAGGAAGAGAGCCTCTACAAAATTACTTCAAGGTGAAACTGGTCCATATTTTTTTCAGCTCTTGTTCTCTTAAACCATCAGTTATACTTGGTTAGATTAATAGCTTTTACTCCAGCACGCTCCATGTTGAATTAAGGTGGGATAGAGGAAGCAATATTGTATGTTTGTTAAATTGTCAGGAATAGTGGTACAACCTGTATCAGCCAAAGACTATTTAATGGTAAATTAATCTACTAATTTTTTAAAACTATGGCATGGAATTATTAATAGAGGGTTGTGTTCCATAATATAGAAATATTGTGTTAGTTTAACAGTCCTTGAAAGGTTAATTATAGATAAAAATCTGTATAATTTTACATTTTTTCTTTTATGAAAGGTATTTTAACAAATGTGAGAGAATGTAAATAATTATCTACATATTTCACATTATCAGATCATTGGGGGAAAAACCCCAAGATTTTCAGTTGCTGTACCTTTACCTTCTGAGCAGAGTTTCTGGTCAAGTTAGTATCTTAAAAATCAACCCCATTGCTCAGGTTTCCTCCATGAAGCTATAATTTTTAAATTTTGGGAGCTATTTGGAATATACTAGCTGTTAATGTCTGTTCACTAAATCAATAGTGAAACAAGTGAAAAATAGAAGAAATTTCTGTTCCATGCTGTTCTGCCCTGCTGTTGTTGTACAAATAGTTAAGATTTCTCCATCTCCCACAAGATGGCAGAATCATTCATCTGTTTAAAGAATACAGAAAACAATTCCCTGCTTTTTGTGTGTGTTTGTGACGAGAAGGAATTAATGCAATCAGGTGTGCTATAGAAATACTAATGTTTTGACCACAGGACTAATCTGTGTACAAATGACAAACATTTTTCTCTTCACACTATGTGTTACAACTTCTTATTCTTGAACTGATAATTTCAACAGTTCAAATATAAAATTCACCAAAAATGGGAAACAGCAAGAATTGCAATTTTATTTGCTT
Organism: Falcunculus frontatus; assembly: GCA_013398115.1. Lineage (NCBI taxonomy): Eukaryota > Metazoa > Chordata > Aves > Passeriformes > Falcunculus > Falcunculus frontatus. The sequence goes on from VZRV01009165.1 coordinate 408,293, forward strand.
TTGTTGTACAGCCACATGTAACAGTCGGGCCAGGTGTTTGTATACTAACTTGAGAGGGAGGGAGGGAATTGCTCTTCTTAAACAGCATTCAGAATAAAAGTATGTTTCTTGTGTTTTCTTTTAAAGGCAACCTTTGTTTCAGAACCTGCTGTCCTCGATGCTGGTCCCACTGAAGCTTCCCCCAAGGGCAGCCCCTTCCCGACACTCAACCACGTCATAACAGTAAGTAGGATGGCCCCAGTAAATAGCAAGTCACTCTTACCTAAGAAATTTGTGTCGTCTGTCATTAGTACTGGTAAAGACTGGCACAGAACTCGACACATATCAAAGGTCAGCGACCTTACCAGACATTTACTTGGCTGTCAGTGCAGCTGGGACATGGCTTCTGGAGGAGCTTAGCTCCTGGGTGAGCGCCTGTGTAGCAGAGCAGAGCTTTTGAAGCACTCTGGTTTGGGGACTTTAAGGTGGTATCCATTCCCTCCAGTTTAAGTCATTATTCTGTTGTCTGGACTCTGTCTCTAGTTAATGGAAGGAGCAGCATTTCCAGGGTCCCTCTTTTAGGAGGGAGAAAATGAACTGCTACCTGGAGGTGACCATTTTCATCTTTTGACTTGAGGGGGGAACTTGTGTCACAGGCTAAGGCATGCCTGTGTTTTAGGTGATAGATAAGAGTAAGCCTACTGCACATGTCACAGAAAGAAACAGCTGAGCCTGCAGGGTGGCTTTTAGAAATACACTTTTTTGAACTTCTCTAGCAAGTTCAATTCTCTGAAGTTCAACTACCCTAATCTTGGTCGTCTATGTGTACACCTGAACTATGGCTTTACTGGGAAGATACAATAAGATCAAGGTATCTGAATAGTTAAGGTCAAAAAGCATCTTACTTGTATGGAGCTTGAAGCACCAAGAAGCAACAACTATTTCTCCTACAGCAAATGCCAGAGGAATGCTTTGTTTGATTCCTCTTCTTTCAGCCTTTAAAAAAAATCTTTCTCCATGAACACCATTCATAACCCACCTAACGGCAAAAAATGAAAGTTTGTATATTATATGAAAGACTATAATCAGAGACCATCTCTGTTTTTATTAACCATTTAGATAACTAATGTGATTTGTTAGTTGACTGAAAAAGTGAGCAAATAGATCATGCAACTCTTTTTCTCTGGTTTCCTCTGTTAATCACTGTTTGAGAAGTGTTGAGCTACAGTTTTTGTCCATGAGATAGACTAAGAAAGGTTTTCTCTTCTATTAGTTGCTTAAAGAAACTTATTTTGAGGCCTCTGCCCTCCAACATCATCTTGTGAAACATTTAGACCAGTTTTATTTTCCAGCTGAAAACTTTTTCATCAATTTGGGGTTTTTTTGTCCAGCTTTACCTGGGAGCTGTTTCTTACTGTCTATCAGCAGTGCAGGAAGCATGAGGCTTCTTGTTAGAGGAACCACTGTTGAAAGGGTTTATTCACACATTGGTGGTGGCCTGGATCTGTTGCAGTAGTATCTGACTTTCAGTATTTTTGTCCAAAAGGAGGAAATTACTGCATTTTTATGTTGTATGTCTCCCTTTAAAGTTCTTCAGGTGTAGGTTGGGGGAGGAGGCAGATTAGACTGAGCTACTTAACTTAGAGCAGAGTACTCAGAGGGAGTCAACTGGCTGAATATGTTCCCAGTGTCAAAAGTGCAACTGATGTGCAAGTTCTTTTGTGAAGAAACATTTGTGTTTCTGGTTTTTTTTTTCTTTTTTGAAATAAAAATCTTTGTGCTGTAGCAAATAATACATGTTATTGCCTGTAACCTGGAGCAGCATTTATCAATTTTAGGGATTATGGGCTCGTAGGGAGTATGCTGCTGACTTGGGAGTGCTCAGCTTCTCATCTGTTCTCACTTTGAAGTCCCTCCTACTCCTCAATAGCTGAAGGAAATCTTATTATCTGAAAAATGTTTAGAGCCTGGCTTCTCATGGAGGACTTGCTTTGCATGTTCAGATAAGCAGGTGGCAGTAGGACCTTAATGCAGAATCTTCTTCTGTGCTAGGAATATAGGAAGGTTCATTTCCTTTGTGTTTCTGATCAGGTTTCAATAGAAGATGGTTGTGTCTACATCAAGGGAGGGAAGGATTGAAGCATAATGGCAGAAAAACCAGAGACTCCTATTAATATTCTACAAAAACTGAATATGTGCCAGATGGTGTCATCTTTCTTCTCCCTCTCTTCCATGTCATCATCCTGCCTTCCAGCAGATACTGTCTTCATCTGTTTATTTTTATTGAATTTTAATAAACATCCTCTTTCCATATGCTCTCTGTGATAATATTTGTCTCATTCTTGCTAGGCACAGCCCACCCTGGCTCTGAGCCTGCTGCTCTGGCACTACAGCAGGCGACACTGCTGCCAGCTTCAGGTTTCCTCTCTGTTTTCCACAGGCTTGGTTGCTCTAACTGCTTCTAAAAGGCTTATTTAATTGTTAACTCATCCAGCCAAACTCAATTTCAAACCCTTTGTGCCAGCTTTAAGATTTCATGGCAGTGTGAATGACCAGTAATTAATTGGACAAATGAAATGTTCTTTCACAGTGAGTCATTGTTGTGCGAAGGAAAAATGAGAATCTTCCTTGGTTTTCATTATGATTGAGTATTTTGCTGACATGTAGATAGAGGCCTCAGAACTTCAATTACAATTAGATAGCTTTTACATACAGTATTTTATAGACTTGCCTCAGTTATGCTAATCACACTTCAAAAATATGAAAACAATTTTTACTTTGTTTAATATGTATATATCTAAATATAAATATTTGAATTGAACTTAAACAAAACAAAAAAAAAAATCAGGGATACATGCCCATGCTGACTAACAGAAGGAACTTTAACTTGGATTCTAGATCTTCATTTCCAGTTCTGTTATTGTTCCCTATCAGTCCTCTCACACATAGAGCCAACTCTTCACAATCTTTCTCCATCATAAATATTTTCATTCAAGCTCTGACTGAAATTCCCAGTGGAATTTGTCTGACTGAATGGAGAGTGTTGACAGGTTTCAGCATCTTCTATCATTTCATAACATGCATCATCATGCCATCTTCTTTGACTCACTTTTGGGGCTATCAACGTAATGAGGATATTAGATACTTCGTAATTAGTATCAAGTCTTCAGGATATTTTAACCTAATATTTCACTTAAATTGTTAGCATATTATTTGATTTAATTTTATGCCTTTGCCCTGAGAATTTCTTCAATTATGTTTTCATATAGTTCACCAGGGGTACAAGTGTCACTGGGATTTTCAAGGAAGGTTAAAGTAAGAGTTACCAATTAAAAGTGATTGTGTGAAGAAATAAATAAATAAATAAAAGTGCTGGTTACAATACTGGAAGAATCTGAAGAACTTCTTCAGGGTAAAAAAGCCAAAATTTTTGGCTGGTCTGTAAAAATGCAGAGATAGCAAGCGTTCCTAAAGCTGCCAAGAAAACAGACGAGTGTAGTAGAACGTGTAACGTATCAAAATGAAATCCTTCTGTGCCTGCAGAAAGTGCAATAGCAGATACACCATCTCCCACAGTATGCAGTTGATGGATTTCTGCCTTTGTCTCATATTGTTCATATGCAAGTCGTGAGAAATCTTACAGGGATCAGAATCCCAGCAGATCTACCTTCTTCATTTCCAGCTACAAAGACTTTTCAGGAAAAAAACTTGATGCACTTATATTAGTTAAAAATCTTCAAAAAACTAATTATCAAACCCTTTCTTTATTCATCTGAGCGTGTTACTTCTAACATATCAGAAAATTGACATCATACAACATAAATTAAAACTTTTTTCTTGTTTCTTTAGTCATTGTCTTACTTTGTTCAATTTTAAAAGCAAAGCCAGTGGAGTACTCAGGTCAGAGAAGGAGTGTAAAAGAAGACAACTCAAGTGAGATTCAGAATGTCCCTATCATGAACAAAGCCATATTTCTTCTGAAGCTTGTTTCAAACAGGAAAGACCTTGCTCACATCATATACAGTGTTTGACTGACCTATAGCACCATAAGATCTACTACTTCAAGTTTCTTATGAGGAACTGCTTTATCCCTTCTCCAAAACATTTTCATGACTCTTTTAATCTTGTCAGGTAAGGGTGTTGGTGTTTTTATGTTATTTTTTTTTTTCTATTCTGATAAGCTAAGTAAGTTTTGGAAGTCAGGAATGTAACTCTCCACTACCTTGCATCTTGTGCAGGTTTACATATGTTTGCAAAGAAGTCTATGAGCCTTGTTGGTTTAGCTAACCTTAGTCATCATGTGAGCCCCAGTGGAGTGTAAGCACCCATGCACCGTGTGATCGCCTCCTCCATTTCATCTCCTAGTTCACTTCTGCTTTTATCTAAGCAACTGAGTATTTCTGAGTCACGATGAAAGATGGAAGATAAAAGGTGTGTGTTGTAGACACTGTGTTTGCCTCCATAGTGTAGTGGTTAGGGAACTTATTTTGTGAATTTGAAATTAAGTTCCTGCTCCCAACAAATGCTTCTGTTTGCACAGTATATCTTTTTCCTCTCTTTCTTTTAAGTAGTTTTCTCACAGCACTTGGTCAAAACTGACTCATGTCAAGCTTTAGGTTCTTGGATTTTGCAAAGCTTGTAATTAACAATGCTAAACAGGAAAAATCTTTTAAAAAGACAGGACATTATTTTTATCTTTTTAAGTTACCATATTAAAATACCCCCAAGTTAGAGAAAATCTACAAAGCAAGCTCATCATATGGTAGACAATATAAACACTGCCAACAGTATAAGCAAAAACATACAAAAGACAAATAGACTCAAGCAAGGCACCTGGAACTGTGCTGTAGGATAGAGCATATTATTTGAGAATAAAAGAGGATGAGTATGTAAAGGACTAAACAAATGATAAGCAACGTCTCCCCTTGTAAAAGGCATCCTCATGGACTCTGTGGGAGTACTGCAGGGGAAGAGACCATACTGAGTTCCTGCAGGCTTTCAGATACAGCCACTACCTTTCACAGGGGTGAAGAGTTTTCTTCAAAAAATCAAAGAGTTGGTAGCTTGGACCACAGGGAGCACTGCTTAGGGGGGCAAGGCCTTTTAAGTCTCCTGATGTGATCAGAGTAATGCATTTTCTTCGATGTTTTCATAGCATCAAGCCATAAATGATTACACAGAAAGCACTTACATGAAAATCTGTAAATCAGGTTCCAGGGTCAGAGAAGTCACTATCCAGTGGTACATTAGAAGATGAAAGAAATGGAGCTAGGACAATTTTTCATACACAATTTGAATCATATAAAAGCCTTTTGTGCCTTACAGCATTTCAGATATGACATGATGAGGATTGATCTTCCATTTTTGTGGTGAGTTTGACAGAGCTCCACCTTTCTTGCCTTCTTCATTGCCCTTGGGAGGCACTTGGCAGAGCAAGAACAGAAAGGAGCTTTGCTCTAAATGTGACCCGACCAAATGTTATATATACTACATGCTGGAAGACAGATGAACATGCAAGATGTTCTCTTGCTATTCCAAGAAGTAGAGAAAATACCTAGTTTTAAAGCTGAGCTGTAAAGTATATCTAGAAAATTCCCACCGAGGAAATACTCATAGAATCATAGATTGGTTTGGATCAGAAGGGACCTTTAAAGGCCATCTTGTACCCCACTTGCAGTGACCAGGGACTTCTTCCACTAGAACAGGTTGGTCAGAGCCCTTTCCAACCTGTCCTTGAATTTTTCCAGGAATGGGGCATTCAAACCTCTCTGAGCAACCTGTTCCAGTGTTTTACTGCTTGTCTGGTTCATTGACTTCCAGGAAATCATGCTGAGCTGAATTAGATTTTGGAGTAAATCACCCTGCACAGTGGGAGAACAGCAACAGGTAAGAGGGATGGGCTGGTGGAATAGCCCCTGCTCAGGGCCCTCTCCAGGCTGCTGCACACAAAACTGAGGCAGCCCTTCCAAAAGCATGGTGCCAAAGTTCCCCTGTCAGTGCTTGAGAGTAGTGTGGCTCCTCCAAGTGTAAGGATGAACTGAATTATGTGCTGCCCTCTCCCAACCCCAAGCAACAAAAGGTGTTGTCATGAGCCGGTTGCTCCCCGAGTGCAGCAGCACAGGTCACACAGCTCTTCTTGTGCAGAGCTCTTCTGTAGCCAGGAGTAATGAGGTGCTTCATCCATGCCTCACCAAAGATTTGTTTTCCCCAGAGTGCAGGAGAGATTTATACCTCTCTCTCCATCCGACTTCACAATTTATGGAGTTTGGTCAGAGGTCAAACACAGCAGTAAAACAGCATTGTAAAGTGCCGGGGAAAGGGATGCAGCCAGGGATTTCCATGATCAGAAGAGTTGAGGGTGCACCATAAAACACATGCTGGTTAAAACGTTCCTGATATGCTATAGAAGGGGAGCAGTGTTGAATGCCCAGACGGGGTTCCAGATTCATGTGTTTCCGTACACACAGCTGTGCATCAGCTGGTTTCTGTCGCACGCCCCCCGCCCCTGCCCCAGCTGCTGTCCCGGCTGTGCCCTGGCTGCTGTGCCCTGGCTGCTGTGCCCTGGCTGCTGTGCCCTGGCTGCTGTGCCCGCTCCCGCCTGGCGGTGGGGTTGCTTGTGAGTGATGAACTCACAAGGAACAAATTAGATCACTTTATCTCTCTTTGAGTTGTATTTCCTTGTTTCCTTTTGGGGAGAAGGTTGCTTTTTTCTGTTGTCTCTGCCATCACTTCAGCTAAGAACACTGTGGGATGCCGGTTTGTTGTCAACCGTGCAGCAGCAGATCTGCCCCTTCTCTGCTGTTCTGTTGCATGCATTTTTGCATCCTCTTTTAAAAACTTTTATTTAAAAATCCAGCTGCATAATATTTTTTAGGCATGAGTAAATGCCCTTCTTTACTAAATTCAATTTAGACAGTTTCTTCTGTGAATACAGTCATTATCAAATGTGACCTTTTGCATCTAGCAAAGGCATGTTTTCATTGTTTAGTGAGAAGTCTAAATTTCCTGTTCAGGTCTAAAAAATTACTTCCATCCCCAGTGATGATAAAACAGGTAAGACTAAGTATGAAATCATAACATTATTCATGAGGTTTACGTAAACCCTTGCACGTACTCTCAACTGTGTTGATAATTTTGTTTTCCCCTGTTTTCCCAGTTAAAGGGTACCATCCTTAGCACTAGTCAGTGAAGATCAGCTGTGAAGTCAAATTTTAAAAATATGCACTATTTCGATACATGGAGCTGAGCTAGGCAGGCATCCCTATTACAGATATTTTCTAGCTGGAGAATATTTTCTTTGGAAAGTTACCTGTTTGAACTACAGTTAAAAGTATGTCTGCTTTTCTTCTTAGAAAAGGTGAATCCAAATTCTTTTTTTCTGCCCTTATTCCATCAAACTTTGGCCTTTCATGTGTCATTTCACCTTCTGATTTGTAGTCTCTGTCCCCAGGAGCTGGCCTTGTTGCCAGCTGTGATTTACCCTGTAGCTGCTGGTTATGCCTTTGATGTGAAGCTTGGGTTGTAGCTGTGACTGTTGCCTTGAGAGCTTTCCTTTCTGGCTGATATTGGAATATGGACCTGTGGGCTAGGGGAGGCCAGGGAAAGGGAAAGTCTTATGAAAGAAAAAGAAGATGATGGGGTTTGTTCTGTTCAGTTTTAGTTTTGAAAAAGTTATAAAAAGACATAATGAACTGTCCTTTATGGACTGTTCTGCAATGTTTTGGACAGACATTTTGATTAGAAGTAGGTAACGAAAGTATGTTGTACATCTGGAAGTTAAAAATTACTGGATCTTTGCCTGTTGGCAGGATGTCTAATTTATCACATTTTAAGAAACTTCTCTCAACTGAAGCATCATAGTTGTGGGTTTGTTCCTCTCCTGTTTCAGTATGAAAGAACATTTGCAGCCAGCACTGCAGCTGAATTGCCCCAAGTTGTTTAGATGGCTTTATTTTACCTCTACCTCCAGAGGACCAGGAGTGCACAGGCAGCTCCTGTCTGTGTTCCAGTTGAAGGACTCCAACTTTCAATGTAGGCTGTTAATCCCATTAAATGAGAGTGTCTGAAATAATTTGATTTTTAGTTATGCCTGATTCAAACCAAACTGAATTTTTTTAGTGCAGAAAGTCTTAGTGGTTATGTTAAAAAAAGTGACACAAACAAAATAATGGAAGAAGTTTCCACAGTGAACCCACTGGTTTTACAACAGGACAAGTCCATTTTGAAGTTTACTTTTTAGGCACTGAAAATGTAATTTCAGGAGAAAGTGGAAAAATATTAAGTTGTTTCAAGTGATTAATGATGCATTATTCTGAAAAAGTTGGTTTTGTTTTTTTTTTTTTTTTACGGTTTGAGATTGAATAGTAGTTCCAATATTATTTAAATAATGATATTTAAAGCATGATGATGAAAAGTGAGTAGGAGGACTTTTCAATTTCAACATAAGTATTTTAAACAAACTCAAATACTGCTGAGTAACAACCAGTGAATAATAGAAAATCTAGATAATTTGTCCTCCTACACCATCATAAATTTTTTTTGCAGATTTGTCTACAGAGGATGGAAGTTTCACACCTTCCCACAAGCCTTAGGCAAGCAACTCAGGTGCCTATACTGGAAGGGTTTTCCTTTTTGCCATTCTAAATGTCTCTGTCTTTCCCTGTCTGTAATGGGCAGTGGAAATAATTTCCTTCCTCTCTCCTGAGCCACTTTTTCACATAGGAAATCTGTTCTCCTATCTTCCCCCTATCATGCTGCACCAGGAAATGTACATTCAAATATGAATAGTAAAGAAAAGCTCCAAGAGCAAATCTTGTCTATTTAATAGGGTAATGCTGAGGTCAGTGAAGATAAGCAGGGAAATATGAAAGCAAAGGTAAAATCCCCCCAGGATTCTGGGAAGAGAAGCACTGGGTTTGGGAAAAGGATGTAACAAAATACAGTGCAAGTTTAGAGTTTTCGAGTTTTTTTACTTTCCTTTATTTGTGGTTTTGTTGTTATCGTTTTTTCTTTTTTAAACAAAACTGAAAGAGGAGAGGAAGCTGGTAAAGCTTATATTGTGATGTTCCTGGAGCTTGGGTAAATGTGAAGGCAGTGATAGAGTGCTGGGTTCTTAGGGGATGGTTAGGTGAAGATGGAAAGGTCACTGTGGTTAGAAATGTGATGTATTTTTGTTACATCCGTTTTCTGTTGGTTTTGGTTTATAGAGGAGATTAATTGATAACTTTTGCTGCAAGGAGAGAGAGACTAGAGGCCTGAGCCTCTTTTCATTTAATTCGACCTTGTACAAATGCATGCTCTATTACTTAGTTGCATTTGCAATTGCATAATTGGCACAATCTGCAACGGAGAGTTGTTTTTTCATTGGTACCTATGATTCAGATTTGAGGAAATAAGGGCTTCTCAGTGTCCTGTCAGGGAGACAGGCACAGAGGAGGGTGACTAGCTGCAGAGGAAGGAGCAGTGATGGTTTAGGGACAGTAGTGATGTGGGTTCACATGGGGTTTCAGAGAGAGAGTGGGCAGGGAGATGTGCAGAAAGCAGAGGGACAGAGAATACAGCTGCACTTGGACCAGGACATTGATGTGTTAGACTCAACAGTATGTCTCCAAATCAGTGAGAGTCAGTGTACGTGTGAGCTCTTACCTGCCTGGAGAGGGTACAGAGGGGCTGCTGTAGATCAGACCTGAGCCCACTCTTGCAAGTTTCAGCCTTTGCAGCACTTATGGGCTGAAACACTGTTCAGCCTCTGCTGCAGAAAACTGGTTGCTCATTTAGTGCTGGTTCCTCTTTATCTGCAGCAACATGAAAGATTAGATGTAAGACTTCCCCAACACCATGTATTTTGTGGAGCAGTTAATACAATTACCGCAGAAATGCTGAAGGAGCACTTTTCATCCATTAATTTTACTTTATCATTTTAGACCTAGTCCCATCATAATATTTGAAAGACAGTATGAATGCAGTCATGAAATGTTTGAAGAAAATCTTTTTTAGAGAATTAGTTTTGGTTCCTTGGAAACTGGGGAGTAGGAACCATGCTGATAAAGAGCACTTAAAAAAATGATATTCAAAATGGCTAAGGTCTTTTCTTCAAAAGGACAAATAGGTACTGGTGACTCTGCATTGCTAATGAAATACATGTCAGTCATGGGAAGGTGTGCACATGTCTATTTTTGAACAGCATAGTACACAAAGAAAGGTCTTCCCTGAGCTTTGAACTGACAGCTCAATGAAATGCAAAGCCTGGTCCTGGATATGACTGTAGGTAACTTGGGGCACAGACCTCTGCAGTAGTTCTTGAGGTGTCAGAATTTCATTATGTGACCCGGTAAACCACCTGTATGTATAAATGTGCATTTGCTGTACTGCAAAGCAGCTGGCTGCTGGCTGTTGATAAGCAAGAAGCATCTTTCAGCGAAGAACAGAACCATCCAGTGCAAGGAAAGCTTGTAAATGATGTTGCATGTGCGTGGCAAAAGCAAATCTTCCCAGGAGCTGTTAGCTTGGCCAGTGCTTAGGATCTATATAGGTTATTTAAAGCTTCCAGAAACTTCCTTCTTAGTTTAAGCAGAAGAAAAAGAAGACAAAAAAAAAGGATATATAATTGGGTGCTCAGTACACCAGGGTATAAACTAAATTTATACCTGGTTTTAAAATTAGTTTACTTCTATCAGGGGTGAGATTCAGCTTTGAGTAACACAAAGATAGGGAGTAGAATGAAACCCCCATAATCCAAGGGGAAATGTTCAGCACCTGCTGCACAACTTAGACACCCACAAGTCCGTGGGGCCAGATGGAATTCACCCAAGGGTACTGTGAGAGCTGGTGGAAGTGCTCACTGAGCCCCTTGTCATCATATATTGTCAGTTCTGACTAACTGGGGAGGTCCCAGTTGACTGGAAGTTGGCAAATGTGATTCTCATCTAGAAGAGGGGCTGGAAAGAGGATCCAAGGAGCTACAGCTTGACTGACCTAATCTTTTATGACAAAGTGACCACTTAGATGTTGTCTACCTAAACTTTAGTAAAGCCTTTGACTTAATTTCCCAGAGCATTCTCCTGGAGAAACTGGCTGCTCATGGTTTGGACAGGGACAGTATTGCTGGGTCAAAAACTGGCTGGATAGCCAGGCCCAGAGGGTGGTGGTGAGTGGTGCTACATTCAGCTGCTGGCTGGTCACTAGTGGTGTTCCCCAGGACTCAGTATTGGGACCAGACCTCTTTAATATCTTTATCAATGATCTGGATGAGGAGACTGAGTGCACCCGCAGCACGTTTGCTGGTGACACCAGGCTGGGTGGGAGTGTTGATCTGCTGGAGGGGAGGAAGGCTCTGCAGAGGCATTTGGACAGGTTGGATTGATGGCCCAAGGCAATTATGTGAGGTTCAACAAGGCCAAGTGTCAGGTTCTGCCCTCGAGTCACAACAACCCCATGCAGAGCTACAGGCTGGGGGTAGAGAGGCTGGAAAGCTGCCTGATGGGAAAGGACCTGGGGGTGCTGGACCTCAGCTGGCTGATTATGAGCCAATGTGTGCCCAGGTGGCCAAGAAGGCCAGTGGCATCCTGACCTGTATCTGCAATAGTGTGGCCAGCAGGACCAGGGCAGTGATTGTCCCCCTGTACTCAGCACTGGTGAGGCCACACCTCGAGTGCTGTGTCCAGTTCTGGGCTCGGCATGACAAGAAAACACTGAGGGGCTGGAGCGTGTCCAGTGAAGGGCAGTGGAGCCGGTGAAGGGTCTGCAGCATGAGTCCTGTGAGGAGCAGCTGAGGGAGCTGGGGGTGTTTAGCCTGGAGAAAAGGAGGCTCAGAGGAGACCTCATTGCTGTCTACAACTGCCTGAAAGGAGGTTGTAAAAAGGTGGGGGTCAGTCTCTTCTGCCATCTAAAAAGTGACAGGGCAAGAGGAAATGGTCTGAAGTTGTGCCAGGGTAGGTTTATACTGGATATTAGAAAAAAAAGTCTTTATAGAAAGGGGTTCAAGCATTGGAACATATTGCCCAGGGAAGTGGCTGAGTCACCATCCCTGCAGGTATTTAAAACACATGTAGTTGTGGCACTTAGGGACATGGTTTAGTGGTGGACTTGGCAGTGCTGGGTTAGTAGTTGGACTTGCTGATTCTAAAGGTCTTTTCCAACCTAAACAATTCTGTGATTTTCTATGGTGTTGCACTTCTCACATATTTTTTCTCATCACTTGTTTCCCCTGTCCCTTTAAAATATTCCCTTTAAACACTTCCCTGCTCTTGATCTGATTCTTTTCTCTGAAATCTTTCGCATCTTGCTGAAGATACCTCGGATAATCCTCACACGCCCTTCCACTTCTGATGAAGATGCGGACCAGTTGCCCCCAGACCCTGATGACTTTGAGCCTGAGGAGCCTGACAGCGCAGAAGGCCATGCCTATTCAGACTGTCTGAGCAGTGCTTTTTATCCTCCCTAATAAAGTACTTTTCTCGAAGGAGTTCATGGGTGGTTTTCTTTCCTATTGTTTGATTACATTTAATGTAGTACTTGAACCGCTATGCCTTATTTATAGTGAAAACCATAACATGGAGGATGGATTTGAGCTGTGAGAGGAGAACCCTGTTTGTATTTCTTTGCCTTGAACTTTCCTTCAGCAAGAACTTGTGAACCTGAAATGAAATGCTCTGGGTCAAGTTATGTGAATGTCACCACATGTTTCAGTAGCCTCTTGTTAAGCTACCCTGCAGCACCTAAATGTAATGGAGAAAAAAGCAGGTGATTTTTATTCAGAAGGTACTTTACCCATTGGAAACACACTGGAAGCAATTGTATAGTTTGGTGAGACTTTTTAAATCTTGTGTCCATGTTCTGTCTATACAGCTCATCCTTCTATCTCCCCCCAGGTTCCTATGATTTGTCCCTTTTAATGTCATTTTCTATGAGAATTTAAAAAAATAATTCTGTCTTTTAATAGTGCTGGTTTTTATACCCACTGAGAAATGTTATTTGTGTTGGAATTCTGTATCTCATTCTAATGTAATAAAGAATAGTTTCTCCAGTTATCAGTAATGTGAATGTATATCAGATTTGAACAGGACCTGTAAGTTGTATTTTATTAGATCCAAATGCAGAAGGCACCTTATGCAACTATGTACCTGAGAGTGAACTGAGAAGCAATTTCTTATGCTTGAGGAACTGTCTGAAACTTATTTCTTTTCCTGACCTGTGTATAAGCAGAACACTTTTAATTTGCCTTACTGCAGTATGCTTGTATTTCATGTATATATATAGATATATGTGTGTGTGTATGGGTGAGGTAAGCATTTAAGAGCAAATTGTCCTGTATAACAGTTTTCAATCCTTTAATTCTCTCCACTGCTATTCAGGTTTCTAATGCATTTTAAGCTGTTTAAGAAGAACCTTTTGGAACCGTTCTTTATTTGGTGTTCCACGGTGCTGCCTTAACTCAGAGGTGGGGTCTGGCCCTGCTAGACTTGAATGCCATGACTTTCTTTTCATGTACATAAAATGTGCATCGATGGTTTTTATGATGTTTATAGAGTTTATTTTCCTGTAAATGTAATATAGCACAACCCAGTGACCTGGTAAATCCTCATCTTTTATTCACATTCTTGAGAAAGATTTCTCAGGTGTTCATTCACATATAACTTCAATGAATGCTGGTAGCTGGCTTTTACAGAATTAGAAAGTTCCCAGGAGCGGATGGCTGTCACAAAGAGAACAATATCTCTTACTAACAAAAGGGATATTTTATTTGAAAAGATGGATTTGCAATAACACTGTGATATCAAGTCAATGGCATCCACTTTGGTTTTATTATCTTGTACATCTGCATTTTAATTGAAGATAGCAATAGGAATATTAAGCTAACTTAATTCATTTGCAAAATGAACATTTTCTTAGAATCTGCTATGACTTTAATATTAAAGACTGTATAATGTGCATAAGCATAGGCTTAAATGATATTGATAAATGAAATAATATTTAAAATATTTGCTTCCCATCTCTTTTCTTCCTCCAAAATAAACAGGGTTCTTCCACCGTGACTTAATGTTTGATCAATGCATGTTGCAAAAATATCAGTCTCAGAATCCACAAATGCTTTGGCACTCTAGCTAGTAAAGTACGGTTTACTACTGCTTTATTGTGTCTTACTAGACTGCAAAAAACCCCCACCTTATTCAGCTGTTATAAACCAGCCCTAGGTTGCAGAACAAGTTGTAGTTTTGTAGAAACAAAAGTAAGAGTTCTGTTGAGAACTTGGTATTTTCTTCCTTTTTACTTCCCAAGCACAAGTGTTTGTTTTAGATTCTTCATTAGATCTTGGAAATCAAAACATTTGCTATCAAAATGACAAGCTTTTAACCAAATGCTGTCACCATTCAGATAACTTTTAAACACTGAGATCTTTATCTGTCTTTTTCGACTGATTTTCAAGGCAAATTTCATATTGCAGTGTCGAGAATTTTGCTGTGAGTGTAAACTTATGGTAGTAACACTCTCTATGGACATGCAGCTCTACAAAATATATCAATCAAAGCCTATGCTTATTCAGGCTTCAATTAAGAAAAAAAAATCAGTGGCAATTGATTATGTTTTGCTTTTGTTCTACAAAAGAGGTGCAGAGGTAAAGGTCAGATGCTGGTGTCCTTATCAGCACTGAGTAATATCTCTTTTGAGGTTTGGCTGTTTGATAAGAATGGGCAGAGACAGAAGGTGGAGAGGCTCAGTGGGAGTTGGTCTGTAAATGACAGCTCATATCTTGTGCTCTTGTTTCCTGCTGACCCGGGAGGTGACTAGAAAAAGCCACTGCCTGGCTATGGAGCAGTCCCTTGTTTTCTGTGGGGAACGGGCTTCTCCTCATTCTCAGCTCCACATCATTTAAAAGATACCTATGAAGGTATATAATGCTTTACTAATGTATTTCATTAGCCCCATCCCATCATTGTTACATCCATTATTGTGGAGGAAGGCATGGCAAACAGTACCAATCAATATGGGAAGGAAGATTTTTTTTTGTGTAACTAATCTATTGAAGTATATTTTACAGCCCAGGATAATTTGTTTTGCTGGGATATAGCAGTAATATTCAGGGACATCATGTATATAGCTGAAACAATGGATATCTGACAGAAAAGAGGCCTGTTGTTCCACTCCTATCTGTACTCCTGGAGGACAGTAGATGTAGGACCTTGCCAGCACAAGGACAGTCCACTTTAAAACAACTGATTTAAAAGACCTGCAAAGAGAAGAACGCACTTACAGCTTCCATGGACTGCCATGTCAGAAAAGGCTCTAAGCTCTTGGAATCAGTTTATTGTAATGCTGAAATAACCTTCCTTGTTTTCATCCTCAAACATATACAAACTTCTCCCTTTGGAGAATATTTGTCACGGAGCCTCCTTCTCCCTGTAAATGACACGTAGGACTCTGCTTCCTCACATGCAAAGCAGAGACTTGTGGTGCCTGTGCTGTTTTCCTTTTCCCACTCCTGCTATCTCCTGCTCTGTGAGTGTTTGCAGAGCCAGCGGGGTGGACCAGGGAGTGACAGCAGCAGCTGCCGGGTGCTGCGGCAGGAATGTGGACCCACCTCTCTTAAGGATCAGCTTCCCACCCTTGGCTCCTGGCTGCCTGGAAGGTAAGCCTGCTTCATGTGCTGTCTCCGTAGCTCCGTCATGCTCTTCATTTCTGCAGGGATCCTGCATCCATGGAATACCAGCTAGAAATGCTGCTGGGATCCTGTCGTTTCCAGGCGTGTGCATGTGACCTTGGGTGCATGTGACCTGGGGTAACATAGGGGATGCTTGCTGGCACGGCACGATGGGGCTGAGAAAAGGGTGAGCACCAGAAATAACCTGGAAAGCTCAACTTGTGCCATCTGCTGGACTGGCAGTTACAAGTCATGGGGCAGCCTACTGAGTTCTGTGCTTGTCGTTCCTTTCCACTTTTTGGTTTAAGTGTGGGACAGAAACTCTCTCCACATTAGAGCTTTAAAAATTGCTGTGAGAGTAATTTCTGTATTAATCTTAGGGTTTTTAACTGATGTATGTGACTTAAGTAGATGGTTTTCAACTGAATATGGTATAATTGACCACATCAGGGGCAGAATTAATACTTCTGTTGAATTCTTATGATGTGTCTGGTGCTTAGCAAATAAAAGCTACAGGCTTAGGAGAGCAGTAGTGCAGATGTGTGACGTGTGGTGCAGCTACTGGCTGGCAGCCCTGGGCTACTGCTGAGCCAGGCTGAAAATGAAAATGTGCAAATTTAAAGAATTGCAGGAGCCGCAAGAGTGAAAACACAGCTGAGAGTGACACACAAACATCATGATACTCGCTTCCTTCTCCAAGAACAGCAGATAAAATGAGCACAGAAGATATATCTGCTTAAATGCCTCATTTATGCAATACTGTTATTTGGGATATTCAGCACTTGCCCTTTACAAGAAAGCCCACAGCCTTCTCTTCCATCAACTTCTTCTCTTGGCCTCTCGTTGGGCCCTGCTCTGAGAAGAGAAACAGGTGTCAAGGGACGAGTGAATGAAATAAAAAGAAGCAATTGGAAATAGCACAGTAATTTAGGCAATGTCTAGAACATGCTTTTTACTTAGCACCTGTTTGCTATGTTTTCCCTTGCAAAGTAAAACAGGAAATATACAGTTACTAACAGTGTCTCAGAAAGTCCTTGGAGTAGAATAACAATTATTTCTCTGTAGGAATAAGAAATGTACTTTCATGATTATATAAAACCAAATTCTCAGATGTTTAGGATCATGGTCTTTCCTCAGATTTAGTGATGAAATACAATGCTGAGCAAGGTGTGTTAGCTGATAAGGTGATGTCAGCTTTTCTATGCTGTCTCCAGGGTCCTTATGTAATAGCATTCGGGCTACAGAAAAGCCCTGTTTCAGTGTTTGTTTCCTGGGCTCCCTGATTTTAGTGTGATGGCATGAAGTTTGGTGTTATACTCTCTTGCATTCATAGCCTTTTTTTCATGTTCCCATCTCCAATACAGTTTGCTCCAACTGCCTTGCAGCTGCACGGTCAGCAGCATGATGCATGCAGAATGTAAATTTCCATTAATGAGAAGTGGAGATTCTCAAGTGAATGCTGTTAGATGCGTTTACAAGAACGTTAATGGAAAACCCACTTGTGAAACTACACACTCTCATCATTATCTTATGTTAAAATTATTGAGTACAGTTCACTCCATAGTCAATTCCTTGTGTCTTTCTGTAGTGATTGTCTTTGATATCAGAGAGTGAGCTGACGCACGAAAACAGTGTTAGACCCTGCAAGTAAAGATTATAAACATGATTGAAGATTAAGTTTTAGGGTAGTTAGGATGAGTGCTAAGTTACATGCATAAACACCAGATAAAAGTCTGCCATTACTTGCTTATATATGTCTCGAGTCCTGCATTGTTGGTTTATTGCACCACTGAGAGCCTGCTCTTTTACTGATATGGATCTCTGTTCCCCAGCCCAAGGAAGAAGTGACTCTCCTGGGAGCCACTGCTTGGAAGCCTGCTGACATCCAGGGTCTGCCAGCTAGCAGTGGGACAGGGCTGGGAGGGCACCGAGCAGACTTAGCTGAATGTGCCCACCTAAGGTGCTCCAGTCCCTGTCTGTCATTTAAAACCATTGCAAATGGATAGATTAATGGGAGTGGAGGAGCTTCAGGTTCTTCACCTGTGCTGCCAGAATGGTCAGTAATGTAAGCAGCAGCATAGTGCAAGCTGCTGTTTGGGTCCCACTGAAGACCTCCTTTGAGGTCTTTAAGTGGTGCAAAGACATTATGAAGTCCCTTGCCACAGGCGTAAGTTTCAGCCTTACAGAAAAGATTATGGAGATAGGAACTTCTTATTACTGTTTGTCTTCCCACTGAAGAGTGGAGAACTGCAGCTTTCCTCTGGGTATTATGTCGCTTACTCTTGCTCCTTTTATCCCAGCATTTCCAGGAGACACAGTGGGGTGTATTTTTACTTCATGACATCAAGCTCATGTTTATTCACTCTGCTACAGTGGCCCTTGCAGATTTGACTGGTTCTTTGTGTTTGCCTTGGCTTATTTACTCTTCTGCTGGCTGTCTTACACAGGTAAAGAAAGACTAAAGAAATACAGTTGTCACTGAAATAACTTTTGTTTTGAAGAATGTTTCAGAACAGGAACAGTCTAAGTTTTGGGTTTCTTTAATCAGCTTTTCATATATAAGATATGTAGACTGCTGGGAGATGACTGGCTCCCTTTTCTTCCTGTCCAAGGCTCTAAAGATCACGTGAGTATAGCATCTATCAAGAAACATGCAGAAAGGAGTGTGCCTAGTTAGGGCTGTTGTAAAATGATAGATAAAAAAAGGGTTCAATATTTATTTACTCATTTATCCCATCTACTTTTTTATTTATTTTATGAGAGTCTTCTTTTACCAATGTGTTGACAGGAAGAGGTAGAAAGGATGTGTGTTTACTAGGGATTTAGTGAGATGCTTAAACAGCCAGCTTTACAGCACATCTAATGAACCACAGATTACCAGAGAGCACATTCTTGTTTAACAGTAGCAAACATTTTCTGTGTTACTCTGTCTTCATGCTTCCCCTTCCCTTGCTGGTACACGCAGAGCCAGCCTTGAGTGTGAGTCACACCTTAGACAACATGAGCCCAGTTGATGTGGCAGCAGAAGGGTGTGTTGTAAACCTTGGCATCCTCAGCAGAGCTGCTGAGAGGTTCCTCCAGAACTGCAGTTTCTAATATTGGCCTCCTGACTTTATTATTGTGAACCAGAGCCAGGTTATTCTTCAGCAGCCAACTAACAGATTCCACAACCACCCTCATGTGGCTGTCAGCTCCATTTGAGTTGTTCACTGGTCATTTCTTCACAGTGCCTGCTGAAAGTTTAGCAATTCTTTCTGCATTTCAAAAGTGCAGGATGTCATGTTCTGAATACCAGGAAAGGAGAGTACACTCTGCATGAGGGAATATGGGGATAGCTCAGTCCCAAACACTCAACAGGGAAAGACCAATAGTTATGGTAAAGCACTGTTTTAAAGTATTTTTCTGTAGGCTTTCATCTCTGCATAGGAACATGTGGTTCCAGTGAATTATATGCATTATTTTACTTGCTTAATAATCTCTGTGAACTTAAGTTAGTGCTACTGAGACATAGCTATTAAATTTCATGGACTTTTTTGGTATGAGCTTTTGGGATAGAGGGGAACAAGGAGAGAGTGAATGGGGCTGGTAACCAAAATCCATCCTGAACAATTTGCTGCAATACCAAACCAATGTTTATTGTTATCAGAGGCAGCTGTCTGCCCCCTCTCCACGCTTCTATTTGTGGATTTTCGATGGCTATAAATGGAAACACATGCTGACCAGAAATCACCACAGCGCTCCTGATACTTTTCTCTCCTGACTCCTAAAGTACAGGGATATCTAACATGTAGTCAGGTTGAATCACTTCTGCTCAGGATATTAGCTGATTTTTATTCCCCTGGGAAATGGAGTCAGGAAAACATGAAAGCAAAGCCTCCAGAAGAGAAGCTTTAGAGGAAAAGCAAATGGTAAGATATGTTGAGAAATGTTGATATTTTAATTTTTTAAAATGTAATTATAAGCAGGAAAAGGAAATAATCCACTGTACTTTATAGGAGTATTTCCTGGCTTCCTTTAACCACTGACCTTGAAGATTAAAACTTCATTCATGTGTGTTAAATTAATTATGACAGTACATTTCTGTGGAAATTATGGAAATTTGTGAATGCATTTTGTGTGCATGTGAAATGCAAAAACTGAAATCTAGTTAAACTTTGATTTGTTATCATAACCCAAACCGATAGCTAGTATCTGTGGTTTTCTTTTTCTTTTCTTAAGAGACAATTTCATATCTTTGCACGTTATGTTCCATAACTTTAGATCAGGAAATGGCAGAAGAAATTTTTAGTGTCCGGAGTGAGTCTGAAACTTACTGAAAAGAGGTGGGACTAAAACAAACTATTAAGAGAAAGTGAAAACAGTCAAAACACAGCTTATTCCTAATTAGTTGAGGCTTTCAATGCAATTTATAATTTGCCTTGCATTAATGAGGTTATTTTCTTGATATCAAAAAAAGAGCAGTTAATTCTTGGCTTTGCAAAGCTGTGAAGAAAAGTGGTCATCACTCTTGCTAAGAAACAAATTAGCACTGAATTTTTTAGCACTTAAATGGTGGTGTTGCATTGATTTGGTTTCGTAGTGGGCCAACTTTTACTCCTGTTTAATCACAATGTTGGCATCTACTAGCCTCAGTTAAGTGAGTTTTGGCAAGCTTGTGTGTTAGTTAACAGTTTTAAATACAACTTCACCAAGGCAAGGTGCATTGGGTAGGAAATAGGGAGAGCACTGAAACTGAAAGTAATGACCTGGTTTTACAGTACTTTTTCTTAAAAAAAGCAGTATTTGTCTAAAGAATAATATCTGAAAGAGCATTGCTAAAGCATCAGCATCAAGTTCTAATGGGAATATTATTTATTGTTTTAATTGTTCATTTTCTCATGAATTAATTCTTTAGACAATGACCTCATTTTCCATTTGTGGTTGATATATAAAATATGAGGAAAACTCATCAAAATTAAAAACAAGTATAAAATCCACTTAATCTTCAGGGAAGGTTTCAAAGGAAACCTTTGAAATTTTGTTCTAGCTCATGCATAGAGAAAATATATAGCAATGTAATCAGCCAGTATGGTTTTCTAATTGCAGACCGTATCCTCATGTACAAAGAATTGAGCAGCCAACCTTAAGTAAGGCTTTTCCAAAATGCAGAGTGCTTCATTTGGAACACTAATGGTCTGCTGATGACCTTCTCTGTGTGCATCATTTACTAAATTTAAGAATAGCAAACTGGAGCAAACACTGATGGGAGCCGTGCTAACACCCATGTCAGGTCACACACTGTTCAGTAGTTTCAAAACGAAATCCTCCCCACACGTTGGGCTGAGAGTGTCCCTTAGCAGTGGCAGGTCACATTCCTGTGGATGCTCAGTGAGGGGGATAGAGATGCCTTGGCTCACTGTGTCTCACAGCACTCTGTTCAGTGGAAGAATGCCTCAGCTCTTCGCCAGTCCTCCCGGCCCTTTCCCTGTCCCCTTCCAGCTGAGCCCCAGCCTCCTCTATGTCCCACCTCAAACTGTCTCTGCCTATTTAGTCTTAATGCCTTTCTTTCTGTTTGCTAGATTGATTTCCCTTTGCCCCCACATTTTTTCCCTAGTTTTGTATCTCCTGGATTTTTATTGATTCTGCCCTTTTCTCTTTGTTACATGCAGGTCAGGTCAACTGGCTGCATGAGAGCAGTATCAATCTGTGGTACAGATACTATTTGTACATGCTGTTGTTGATGTCTGTACACATATTTAACTTCAGTAGAGCAAATACATAAACTATTCCATATTCTGCTTCCACCTCCTGTGCTGCCTTTTTGTACTTCAGCTCAGTTACAAACTCTCTGTTTAGCCACACTGGTGTCCTGATAAGTCTGCTTGCATTCCTGAATCATGAACAGTCTTGCATGTGTAAGAAGTTGTTTTCAAGGACATGATGGCTTTCCCAAGCTCCCTGTGTTTCCAGGCTGCCTTCTACAATATCCCACTTACCAGCTGCTGGATAGGCTGAAGTTAGTTTTCCTAAAGCCCAGTGTGTGTGTTTTGGTACTTGTCTTCCTCAGCTCCCGACAAGGTCTTAGGCCTCACTATTTCACAGTCACTACAGCCAAGCTTGCCACTGAATATAACATTCACAGCCACTTCTTCCTTGTTCATGAATAACAGATCCAGCTGTGTATGACGCTGGTTGGACCATCCTGTGCCCGAATCAAGAAGCAGTCCTTGACACCCTGCAGAAACTGCCTGCATTGCTTGTGCCTTGCCATTTTGTTCTCTGCAGGTGTCACAAAAGCTTAAGGCTCATGTGAAAAACCCCAAACAAACAGGGTGTGGAGTCCAGATACTTCCCTGAGTTGTTTAAAGAAATTGTTGTGAGGAGCACTGCCCACTTCCTCACCCCTTCTGTGCTGTCCATAGCCCAGTCCCACCATGATGTCACCCTCACTGACCTCTCCTTTGTCCTGACCCACAAGCACTCACCCAGCCCTGTTGTTCAACCTATAAAAAGTTCTCCACATTTTAGCTGCTGCCTCACACAGAGATTCTGTCTTCTTTTCCCTGCCTTTCCAAAGAGCCTCTGTCCCTGGCAGCACTATTGCTGTGTGAGCTATCCCACCTCATCTCAGTTATTTCTGTAATGTTGTAATTTTGTGACCTGCTTATATTTTTGTGTGTGTGAGACCAATCTTGGGTTTGTATGCCTTGTTACAAGTATTTTCTAGCTATTTTCAAAAGAACAAAGTCTATGTCATTCTGAAAATATTCTGATTGTAGCATGTCAATCAAACAGAGACCAGTTCATGCTCAGAGTCTAACACAGAAGACAACCTCACAGACAAGTTTTTGAAGTGGTATTGTACCTTTACATTCACCGCTTACTGAGGATGAGATAAATACTATGAAATTCTCTACCACTTCAGGCTATTTCATGTAATATTAGTGAAATTTATTGTTAAAGAATTCTTGTCCTTGCTTCCTGGAGGAAGACTCCTCAGCAGCCAGAATCCTGAAGAGAGTCTTTGTGTGGAGCTGACTGTGGGAATGGAAGATAATGGAGGGCCCATTTTGTGAAGGGAAAATAGAATGACTCACTATAAAATAGATTGGACTAAGTAGATGGACATAATTTTCCTTTTCATAGCTTTGACAACCCAGAAGGACACAGTAATTCTAGAGTTTCCCTACTGAAATGACTCACCTCAAAACCGTCTGTTTTCAGAAGTCCTCATGCCTTAATGCATATTGCCTTATTTGAATTTATTTGAATTATATTTCACGCTTGTCTCTTTCCTAGTTGATCTGTTCTCTCCCCATGAAAAAACAACACATAAACTATTGCATTTAAAATAATGTTTACATTGGTATGTTTAACAGGGAAGATCCAATCTTTGTACTTTAGTTTGCATTGTAAGGGTTGTTCTTTACTTTCTTCTTCCATGGAGTCGCAATGAAGAACAGTTCTATAGAAAAAATAAATTGACCAAATGGATATATGAATCAGAAAGAATGCCATGCACTTCTTGAAGTGGAATTAAGGTTAGGTTTTGAATGAGAGGGTTGCAGGACTTCATTCAGAGAATTAGCATTTGCTTTTCACAAACAGTATGTGGATACGGCTTTTACAGAGCAAGGCAATTCGGATCAAGCCCACCCAAGTGAAACAATGATTAATCTTTGTACTCTGGTAGCAACACCAAGAAGCCTGTCAATATCAGGTCCTCTCCATGGGAAGTAGAGATTCCTTGAAGAAGGTTGTTTCCTGAAGTTTGCCACCTCAGGGAGCCCAGACAGAATGGAGGATGGTGACTAATGAGGTGATGGCAGGTCCTGCTTGCGGGTTTTATTGTTAATTCAACGACATGTAAACCAGGTGAGAAGCGAGCATGAGATGGGAAGGGTTGTTTGAAGAGCAGGCGATAAGAGAGCTGGGTGGAGGCTGGTGGGAGTGGGCAGGGCAGGAAGTGCTGGGTACAGCCATGCCTCCATGGAGACCTCTTCTCCTAGGTCACCCTTGCTCTTGTGCTGTGAGGGCTGATGTCAGAGAGCCAGAGACGGCAGCACTCCCTCTGGGCTTAGGGTGTTGCTTCTTTGCCAGGAGCAGGACCCCATGGCCAGTGCTCTGACATGCTTCCTCTGGGCATGTACCAGGCAGGTCCTGCTGGCTGCCTGGTGGTGGCTGCAGCCAGAGAGGTGTGGTAAAGCCTCAGTGGATCGCCACAGGGAAGGAAGAGGAGCCGAGGGAAGAGCGAGTGTTTCTTTGTGCAGATACAGGGAGTCAAACGCCTGGACAACGGGATCGTCTTTGGCAACAGCAGAAATCTCCGTGGTTGAGTAACACCAGAACAGCTGCGTCTGCTCGCGGCCTTGGAGACGAACCGAGCTTATGCCTGTGTGACACAGCAGCCCCTGAGCCGCTCCTCCTGGTGGGGGGACTGAGCCTGGAAAGGTCGAGGTGGGAGGGATAAGGTTGCTGCTCCAGGGAAGCAACTTGGAGTCTGTGAGAGCGGCAGGTCTGTAGGTTCCTTGTGTATCAGGTATCTGGTGTCCGTGCAGAGCTCAGGGTCTCCACCCTCATATGCATCTAGCCAGGATGGTGGTGTAGAAGCACAGAACAACACTGCTGAGGTCACATTTTTCTCCTGGGAGAGAGGAGGTGATGATCACAGCACGTGAGGATGGCAGGGATTCCAAAGGGGAGAAGCACAGTGATACAGCCCAGAGTGCAGAACACAGAGGTGTCTCAGCAGGTTACATGCTCTGAGCAAGCTGACGGCACATGCACAGAGGCCCGACACAAACCCTTCCTCCTCTGCCAGTTCTCTCCCCTAACAAAGGACAGGCTGGTGACTGCTAGACTGCCAATTTACATTCAGGTGAGATGGTAAAGGGGAGAGGTGAAGTGAGTTTTTGTTTGTCTGCTTTCTTCACTGGTTTACTTTGCACCTTGACTTTTCTTCTTCTATCTCCTGTGAGGACACACCTACCCACAAAAGAAACTCCTAAAAATACATCGCCTACCTGAATCCTTTCCTCAATTTGATAATTTGGTGCTGAAGTTTGAGTATCATGCTCACCTCATGGCATGTGGAATTAAATAAACACAGAAGTATAGAGTCAGAGAAGGTTTTATATGTGTATATATTTAAATGATTCCTGTTTATCTAAGAGAAAAGTTTTAGTTCTTGCTGTGGAGGGTGTGTGTGACCTCCTCTGGGAGATTTTGTCATGTAGCTGAGTTCAGGTGGGTGAGTTCACACACTTAAGGCCTTTTGTGCTACTTTGTCCCACATTACAGCAGCTTTGGCAAAAAGGGTTGCTTCACAAAAGCCACTTTCAAATAACCCAGAGCTTTGTAGATCGGCACTGAGGCTTTATAGATGCTACAGCAAGAAACTGATAAGATCCTAACATGGAGACAATTGCATCTTGCTGTACAGGTGTAAGAAAGTGACCAAGGCAGAGCTCCAGCCAGAAGATCGGCATTTCCTTTCGCATACCTAGAGCTGCATTCCTGCCTAACTGTGTGGATGCATGGATTACTTCAGCAAGCAATCACCCAGGAGGAGGAGGAGGGAATAAACTTGGAGCCTGCACATAGCAGCATATTTTTAGCACTGTTGATGTGACATTACACAGGACAAAAGAAAGTGGGAATCCTGGTCTGCCCTTCTTTCTAATCCTGTCACTGAACATAAGTGCAATGAGGCAAGAGCTGCCTTTTCTTTAAGCTAATGCCGGTCTTACAGAGGCACTGCTGGAACATTTGAGGTAGGCTTTGGTTGAATCAGTGGGAAAAGAGCTATCTTGGAGAGGTGTCACCAGTGCATTTTTGGTTGGAGGCTATGTGAAACATTACTGTACAATCTCACCCAGGTGTTCAGAAGAGGAGTGCAGCAGATTCCTGTAGGGTCTTGAATGATAAAAGATGGTAAAAGAGGCTTTTCATGAACAAATAGCAATTGCATATTTTAGTGTTTTGGGGTGAGGAAAGTTAAGATCCCCTGTAACAGTTGGATGAATTGCTGCCACAAAGTCATGCAGGGCAATTCAAGTGATTGAATTCTGGGTGAGGCATCAAGAAAAAGAGTGTTAGTATGGAGAGACAGCCCCTGTTGATGAATCAAAGCAATTGTGGGAAATAGTTCTAGGAATGGAACTCTCTATTGTTAATAGAGAATTCAGTTAAATTGAAAGATTATTCTGTGGTATGCTATTGGTTTGACACGTACCTGAATGATACCCAGGTATAACTTGAGAGCTATAATGAGCAAGAGACCATTTCCAGAAATAAGTTTGGCTATGGAGACTGTTTAGAGAAAAACCTATTTTTTCCGAAGATATTCCTCAGGAATGTGTGAGTTATGGGTGATACTTGTGAAGATGTTCACTGTCCACTGCTGCTGCTCACACTGAAACTCAGGATGAACACTAGGAAAAGTGCCTTCATTAGAAGTATAGGGCAGCACTGGAACAACCAGGGAATTTCTGGACTATCCACTCTGGGAAATTTTCAGGACTGCTGATGGGGTGTCCAGGCTCCTGGATCACATGTGTGCCTGGGTTTTGTGAGGGTGTGTTTTTATTGATAATTTTTGCCAGTTCTGGAGTTAAGTTTCTCACTTTCTATGCGAATTAGTTGTCATATGCAGTTCATTCTTCTGGACCCTTCTGGAGATGGGTTGGAGGGCGTTGGTGGTCTTTGGTGGTCTTGTTGGCAGCCGTTTGTTGGCAGCCCACACCTGCTTCTAGACCTCATTCCTGCACTTGTGCTGTGCTGTGTTGTGCTTGTCTCCAGAAGCCAGAGCAAGGATGCTTATCCCACAAAAATGCTGCCCTACCTCAGCATGGCCTGCTTCTCCAGTCACATCTAGTGAGGCATCAAGCCTCCCTCACATGATGGTTGCTTATTTTCATCTCTCCTTGAGAAGAAGATTCCACTGGATGAGGAGAAGCAGGAGTAGGGTAGCTTATATTTCAGTTTTAAAGGATACAGTCTGCTGCGCTGATGGTAGCAAAGGCAGGCTGAAGAAACACAAACTGTGTGTGGAATGAGTTTGTGCTGCAGACAAATGATGAGGCACTGGTGAGTACCTGCCACTTCCTAACAGGATGGAAAATGGAGCAATGCCTGGTGGTCCTTAATTTCTAGGACCATCCAAAACGTTTCCTTCCTGTTGCTTCTCCTTTAGAGGGAAGCACTACCCTCACCCCTAAGTTCTGTGCATCAAGGGAGCAGAGCTTCAACTCTTGATTGAACATGAAGGTCAAGCAGGAAACCTTTCTGCATTTAATACTTCATTGTTGAGAGTTAACAGTTACCTTTTTTGAAGAGACTGATGGTGACTTGTAGTACATATTGCTAAATATTTTCTGATGGCAATTTTACTATATTAATATCTTTCTGGTAACAAAGATCAATTCTTGAGGAAAAGGAACAAAAGCGGATTTGCTGAATGTAGGTGAAAAATTAATTTTGGTCAACCACTTTTGATCTGTTCAGGATTCTGAAAAGTGGAAAGTATCTGGTTGAAGCTTTTCATATCTTGAATTGTACACAAATGGATGTATTCATACTCCAGAACTGACAGAAATCCCCAAAGCAATTTCACACTTTTCTCTATGAGACAGAAATCGAATCATTGCCATTCTCTCTTTGCTGTATCATGTTTCTTGATCTTGAAGAACATTTGGAAATCAAACATGGGAAAATTATAGTGTTTTTAAATGTTGTGTTTTTAAAATGTTATGTTTTTAAATGATATGAAATGAACCAACAGTATTTGCTTTAACCATTTAAAACTGAAGATTCAGGGAAGAGCCATCAAAAATTTTTCCGCTGTTGAATAGATTTAAAATTGTTTTCATAGAAATTCCATGCATCTCACAAAATGTTACTGACAGTACATTTATCACCATTTTACTGCTTCCTAAAAATGCAGCTGTTGGTAATGATTTTATATGACAAGAATGCTTGAAAAAATCATTAGGTTTTCCAGCCTCAAGCAAGAACTAAGTTGCTTAATATTCTTCTTTACTAAATGCGCTTTGAAATAAATCCAGATCAAACCCAAAACATCAACTGAGTTAAGTGATAATCAGACAAAGAGTAATTCTTAGCAAAGCTCCTGAGCCAAAACTCGGCTCTTTCAGCCTGAGACAACAAAAGCAAAGTATTTGCATTTGAAGTTCCAGCAGAGGAAAGGACATGATTTGTCTTTCTCTCTGCTTTTCTTTAATAGATAATGTTTTCACTAATGTGATGGAACACATCTCAGTTAAAAATATGGCATCTTTCCTTATAGCAATCTTATTTACAATCTTTTATGTGAATTGACACTGATATTTACATATTAAAAAAAAATCCAAAGAAAATTACAGGGTCTTTTTCTGTCAGGAGAGAAGTAACTAAATCTAACAAGAAAGATTTTCTTTTTTTCCCCATTTCATTTTATTCTCAATAACAATATATTCTAGTTCACAGAGTCTTTTTCTGAGAAAGAAAGTGTATGTGCCGAAGGGTTATAATGATAAATGATTCCTGTAATGACTTTCAGTTCCTCCCCAGTTTCTAAGGCTTAGAAGTCAGGGCTGTGGGCCTCCAACATTGCCAATGACTTGTGGTGACACAGTGCTGCATCGTGTGATGGATTGCCTGGGGTTTTCAGGGCCTTCAGTGTTTTAAAGTTTCCCAACTTTAAAGTTTGGGAAATAGGATTATCAGAGCAAATTTAATTTTCACTTTGTTTTATTTGCTTTGTTTTATTTGTAAGTGTTATGAGACAAGTGTCAATAGCAGGATTACAGGCTGTTTCTTTGTTCTCCAGTGGTGATTTTGCTTAGGAATCACCATGACCAACTACATGAGGATACAGTGTGACCTGAAAAAAAGAGCAGTTGCCCTCAGTAGTCTTATAAATAAAATATGGTAAAATAAAACCTAATATTTCATCCTTCTGTTTCCAAATTAATATTTTTTTCATTTTTTCAGAACACATGCTTCTTGACATATGCAGAAAATCTAAGACAAATGGTTGAGATGTCCAAAGAAAGGGAAAGTTGGCATTTTCACCCTTCCACATAATGGCAGTCAAAGGGATGAGTCCAGAAAGTTGTTCTGCATACTGCAAAGTGCTCTCAGAAATTACCCCCTGGCAGCAGGTGTGGGTAACACTCTCAAAATTGCTAGGGACAAGTTAAACCAGTTTCTTAAAACCAGCTAAATTTATTGATATGAGTAATTTTTAAGAAGTAGAAGTGATCAGACCCCTTGACTTCTAGGAGCACTGCCTCTGTGAAGTGCTTAAATACTACTGTTATGAGTGTCACATGAAAGGGTGGAAATAATTTTCATGATGCTCTGGGCGGTGTAAGGCTTGGGAGGGGTGTGAGATCAGGCATTGCAGAATTAGGATGTGCTTTGACATGTGCTGATGTAGATTTTCAGAATATACTCTGGGGTAGCAATATTACATATTCCTTAAAATTCAGAACTTATTTGAAATGTTGACCCCAATACTCTGAAGGAATCTCTTTGCTGTTTCTATGTTGGAGTTTCTTGATAGGAAACTCTATTAAGAACAGAATTATTATATGCTGTTATGTTTGTTGTGTATTGCAGATATCTTGTAAAACATTATTTGTCTATTAAATTGTATATTAGAATTTTCTAATTAATGTTCTTTTGTTCTGTTTTTATTATTATTTATCATACAAAATCTTACAGGTTTAGATGTTCCTTCATTAATGATGCAGGATAAAGTTGCCTTCTTTCAAACTCCTTAAACAAGAACAATTTGTTCCAATAATGGAATTATATTTGAAATAATGGCTTTTGCATAAAACACAAATAGATACAGTAGTTATCTCACTGAGCTATCTCAGGGTGGCAGTGATTCAGTTTGATAGTTGTTTGTCTTCCATTACAAGTACAGAGATTGTCTTGTATTTTAGCTACCCTATTTTTGATATCTCTGAGAGGGTACAATTCTAAATGGATATCTAGCAGCTTACATGTGTAGTCCAAGAATTTATCAAATTTTCATTGCATATAAATGATTTAGAGGGCTAGTCACTGACATTAAACATATTCAGGTCCCTTCAAAAGCAGATAGCCACTTTCAATCAATGCCTGAGTGAATAGATTATGATTTTCCAGTAAATCTGTAGTTACTTACATGTAACTACTTGCAAACAGACTATATTATATGTAAAGTGATGATCTGTGTGGCATGTCTGAAACACTGTCCTACAGTAGAACAGATGCCAAACAATGAAGAACAGTATTTTTGTATTTGCAAGTGTGGGACATGCAGGTATGGGAAAGAATTTGCAGCATAAAGTGTGAAGGCAGTTGATAAGCTGTTTTGTAAAACCAACTTTCACTTTTGATGCAAAATGCAAAGGTATTTTTAGCATTATTGGATGTTTCTGAGTTCAGTGCACCAGCTTTTGCTCTCAACAGAAGAGACCAGGACTTGTTCAGAGTGTGACTGTGCCTGCTTCTGAGAGAATCAGGCCATTCTGGGAAGTACCTAGCCAAATACTCTTTTTTAATCTGAGAAGTGGAGGAAATTGTGGGAGGGATTTTAGTGCTCCAGCTTAGTGGACATAAAAGGAATCAGATAATCTTTGGATTCCAAGTGATTGTTTTGGAAACCAGTGGAGAATCTAAATCATTGCATAAGTATTAATAATATTTGCATCATCATTAGCATTACTAATATTGTAATTTTCTATGATGTCTGTTGCCATTTCACCCACTAATCATCTACATCAGGGCCTTTTAGCTCAGGTTTAGGAGTAACCAATGACTACTCATCTGCAGAACACACTGCACATGCTATTGTGTACTAAATTCTTCATGTGAATTCTTTGTAAATGTCTTTCAAGTTCAGATGTTTAATTTAAGCTGCTGTATTGAATATATCCACAAAGTATGAATTCAAGTGATCTTGAAGCAATATTCAGAAGACTGCAAACAACTTATTTTTTCCTATCTAATTCATGACTAAACATCCCAAACTGTTATATTCTTGAATTCAGTAAATAGTTCCCTAATTAAATGTGTGTGATTTAAAATATGTAGATTTCATAAACAGAAAGTTATTGCCGTAATTTACAATTTATGTATGGTTTTGTGCCGGAAAATGAGGCCTGTTTTATAGCAGTTTTAATGAAGTTTTAAAACCATAATTATATAATAAGTTTAAAATGTTTTCTTTGCTGTTGCTTTCATTTCAGAGGAATGAACATACCTGACAGAAAAATCATCAGAAAGTACATTTATATCTATTAGCTGTGTGTTGAAATCAGTTATTTAGAATTTCACTCAAGTGACTGGCTGGGTATTATGTGGAATGGCAAGTACTAAGGGTGTTTGAACTATTAACCCACAAAGAAATTGAAAGGCACTTTTAAACTTTTAAAAATAGACACAGAACAATGAATTATATCTCAGTGGTTTATTTGCAGTAGCCAGTTACTTTTCAAATTTGTTTTATTGTGTTATCACTTCTTAAGTTCACATTTTTGGCCTGTTATTGTGATGTGTCGTCGCTGTCTGTCCTCCTCCAGCTGAACAGCAGCACTCCACCTTCGGAAACACCTCTGGTGCCTGGTTTCATAACGCAGAGTCTCTGCTTTTCCTGAGCATTGCGTGCTGCCTCTCAGAGATGCGGGTCTGTGATACCTGAGTAATAAATCCCAGTCTGGTTTGGGATGTGAGATGAGCACCTGAATGTTGAGCTGAGCCAAGGCAGCAGCACTTTTGGATAAGCAAGAGTGGTAGCAGAGGTACCTAAGAACTTTTTATCCCCATATTTAGGCACATGGGGGTTTACCGATGCAAAAAAGGGATGAATATTGAATGGAGGAGGAATAGGGGTTGAAAAGTTGAACCTAGGAGAACTTTTGAGACATAAGTGCTGTTTTGAATTACTAAATTGCTTTTGGTGGGGAGCTTCAGCACTTCGTTGTTTCCTGAAGCAATGGGACTTAGCAAAATCATGTTACTCTTTGCTGCATGTGTCAGTAAAATCAATGCTGCAGGGAAAATTACTGGTGAAGTGAAAAACTGGGGTGAATCTGTCAGGGTCTTTTCACTCAGTGGTGCTGTGGCAAAATGTGGTGTGCACCACAAACCTTTTTAGTACTGCATACCATAGATATGGTTGTAAAATACACATTAGACAAGACTTGAGAAGAAAGCTGATAGTAAGACAGGAGGGGCAGGGAGTCCTAGAAATGATTAAAAGAAGGTGAAGAAAAAGTAATAGGAGTCTGAAATGGGAGAAATGAGAGAAAAAGGAAAAAAGGTAATTCCTTTTGAAAAGGGAAGTAAAAAAAGACTACAAGATTGTGTGAGTGAGAATTAAATAGATATATGTGAATTTAAAAAGTTCAAGAAACATGGGAATAGAGATAGAGAATGAAAAATACGGGCCGTGTTGGGCTGAATCTTCAGCAGTCTTATCCTTTTAACAATGGATGTGTGACTAGCTATATTTTATTGGTCAATGTAATAATTCCATCATTTGTACGTAATATTAAGTTTCCTCACACTTTCGGTAAATAATTGTGTAGAATTCACAGATCACTTGAGAGAACACCTGTAAATAGCTTGTAGGTATGGTTCAACAGTGGAAACTCCCTCTGCTAATATGTTTATAACAACCTTTCACATTGGTGAAGTGATTCTCTCAACATCTGTTGATTCCCCACTAGACGCTTATAAGCTTCTTCCATGAAAAAGTACAGTTGTGCTTTTTCACATACTGCAGGATGAGGGATTTCAGTAAGGAGACTAAAACCTTGTTGCTGTTGCATTTTTCTTGCTGGCTTCGTCAGCACAGCTTTCCACGTGGGTTGATGCTGATACTAGGGAAAACTCTTTTCCTTCTGTACAAACAAGTTTTGCCATTGATTTCCATACCCAAGCCTAGCTGAACTCTAAACAAGATTTCCCTCCTTTCCCTCTGGCACTTTATATAAAACACTTGACTGCACTTGTAAATCAGTCTTAACCAATTGTTTTTGTGTTGATCTATAGAAATAGATGTAGATAGGTGTACAGAAGACTTTTATATCCTGGGACTGCTGTATAACTAGAAGATATATTTCTACTCAGAAAGCTGAGAGTGATACTTTGCATCATATCTTCAAGTTAGAATGCTTCAGCTCTTTGCTTGATTTACTTTGCTATTATTATTTCTACAGTTAATGTCTCTCCAGCATTTCAGACAATCCTCCTTTGCTGCTGCTCTTTTAGTGATGTGGTTGCCTTCTCACTCAACAGCACTAGGCAATGTGTCACATTTTTGGATGACCTCTGCTTCTCCTATATTTTCTGAAGTGTTTACAGGATTTGTGGCACTCCTGCTCACTGCACTCCAGGCATGTGAGGCAGCTGCTGTGCTCCAGCCTGGCAGGAGCTTTGGGCATTATAACAAGAATTGTCCTTTCACAGCTTTGCAGTGCTCTCCAGTCCCATGGTTGGTTCTTTATTTAAGTCTAGAGATAACCTTGGATTTTTTCGGCATTAGGAAGCCTGAAGTAATATCAGATAACATAAATTAGATTGTGCAGTTGCCCTGGTTGTTTGTGGGATGTTACGAGGTTGTATTTTGGTTCCTTTGTTTTCATTTTGGCTGTCTTCTCTCACTTAAGGAACAACAGACTGACTGCTATTAATCTTTAATTTCTGACATATTATTTGTTTTTTTGGCATGTACTTGCCAACCTGTTCCTCTCTGATAAATACTTAGGGCTACGACTTTGTGTGGATCTATGCACACACTTCATTAGCAGCCGTCCTATGCTGATTTTGTTTGGATTGCTTCTGTGATCTAATATCCATAGGGACTGGAGTTTGCAGTTGAAAAATTTGATAACTCCGTGAAAATAATTACTGTAAGCATTGTGTGTCTGGCTGCTAATACTGAGATGAATGTCAGCACTGACTGTATTTCCCTTTAGGAAAAGCACTTACACTGTTAATTGCTAGTGCTCAGCTTCATGTGGCTCCTTTTCTACAAATGCAGCCAGTTTTGATTATATACCATTCTGTTTTGATTGGAAAAAACAGCAACAAGGCCCGAACCACTAAAACTTCAAATATTTTTTTTTAAAGCTTACCACCACAGAACATAAGTTTATCCAAGCCAGCTGGCTCACATACTGAAATAGTCCCTATTCCCGTCTGTTATTACAGGCTCTTTATACAGGTTTGGCTGCAATAAATACAGGTAAAATTTGGGGAAAGCCCCCAGAAAACACACAAGACTTTTTTTCTTTAAGGATTTTCTTGAAAACTCTTGTAACTTTTTCCTGGTTTTAGCAGCATTTTAATATTCCTGTTAGGGGTACATGTGTGTCTATTTCTACCCAGTTTTGAAATAACTAATTTACACTGATTGTACTGGAAGATAACAGTAATTTGTTGCTCTCTGGAGTAGAATGGGATTAAGGAAATGGTAGTTACTTAGTGCAAAAAATATTGGTGATTTTTGTGTTTATTTGGATTTTTCACTTTTTTTGTTTTCCTGTAGAGTTGATTTAAAAGTGCTCAAAAGAAATTGACTTAGCATAATATAACAGTTTCTCTTCCCTAACATACTTCTTTCAGTCGTGTAGGAGATGTATTTAATATAAAGGATATGTGTCTCCTTCAGCTTGGCATAAACGTTCATATGTGGTAATGCATAGCAGCAGTGACTGCTGAAATACAGTAGTTAGCCTCATGGTTAATTTAAAGGTAAAAGGAAAATGGGATGTTTGGACAGAAAGAAAAAGCACGTCATATGTAAAGTATTTCTTATCACAAGCAGGTCAGAGCTTATTTTGTGTTGCAATGATAGCTCACTACTAAGCTCCAAAATATTATTGGGAAATCCCCATGTGTCTGATTCTTCAGGAAATGGTTAAGGTGTTTAAGGAGAGGGTTTTGAGCTATGGTTTGGTGTTGCACTGCCCTTAAAAAATGACAGGGACAAAGTGGTAGAAAAAAACATCACAAAAAACAACCTTATCTCCTACTGTTTGTGTACTCCCCTAAAAAGATGGAGGTAAAAATTCAATTAGCAGCATTAGTCACAGTCTGAGATTTGAGTTCCACAGAAAAACATTCTGCAGTCAAATTCTGCTGCTATTCTTAGGAATTTTTCAACTTTGCCCAAAAGGATGGA
This sequence comes from Falcunculus frontatus, assembly GCA_013398115.1. Classification (NCBI taxonomy): domain Eukaryota; kingdom Metazoa; phylum Chordata; class Aves; order Passeriformes; genus Falcunculus; species Falcunculus frontatus. Next base: position 443,074 of record VZRV01009165.1, read on the forward strand.
AGATGAGACCACTGCTGGTGAGTCACATTGATGACAAACAGAATGGATAATATCAAGTAGGTGTTTGGCTCCGAGACTAACTCTCCTCACCAGTAAATATCTCTACTGAAATAATGTATCAGGAATGGAGGATTGGACCAAGCACAAATGTTTTGCAGTAATATTGTAAAAGCAGGTAGGGTGATGGCTTGCATTTTTTGTTTGTGCTTTGGGCGCTTCCTGGTGTAAAACTGAGGCTTAACCTGCATTTGTTAATCCTGGAAAAAAATGGTATGAGTGAGAGAGGATTATAGTATTCCTTGCTTGGCTCACTGCTCTAAGAAGGGTGTTGGCAGGATGAGGTCAGAAAACAAGAATGGATGACTGAATTGGAGGTCCAATCCATCTAGCTCAGTGTTGTGTCTTTGACTTACCTGCAGTTCATTCTTATGAAAAAAAAAGGCATAGTGAAAAGGATACATATTCCTGTGCCTTCCTGTTTCCTCTGAACTTAGTGTGAATGAGTGGATCTGTTCACCGTGGATGTATTTTCTTGGGTTTTGATCTGTTTTCTTTTTGGCATCTGGAACTTCCTGATGCAGCAAGTTTCATAATAATTATCTGTTGTATGAACTGCCACTTTTGTTTGTATGATAAATTCATGTGGTGCCTCATGGCAATTTTGTTCTTATACCAAGAATCCATGGCATTGGAGTAGAAACTCAGCTTTATATAGATCTGTTTTTTCTATACAATATTATAGTAGGCATAGTCTGGCTCTAGGTACCCTCTGGCTCATATTTACAGGGAGTCTTGTGCATGAATGGTCCAACTAAAGTTGCTTAGACAGGAATTATATCCTCTCTTTGAGATGTCTATAATGTACATCTGAGTGAGAACAATCTGATTTTTTAATATCAGTTAAAAAACGAAGACTATGATTAATCTGATCCTTATTAAACATTTACCTTTGAGTAGGATGGGCTGCATCTCAGAAGGGCCAATTCCTCTGTATTGCATGTAAAGAGAATGTGACTTAGATGTAGGTTTCTGTTCTGGACACATTTGCATTTGGTCAGATGAGTATTGCTTTTGGGGAGGTCATTCACCACAGAAGAAGAAATATACATTATATTTATATATACATCCTGAAACAGCTGCTTTATGAAATCATTCACCATATAATAGACTTGTAAAATGCATTTTATTTGGTGTCCTTCCTCAGACACCATTTGGGCAGTTGGTAGCTAGACCCTTTGGGCACTACCTAACGTACTTTTGCAGTGCAGAAAAAAAGGCAAGGAAATGTTATCCAATGAATACTCTTAAAACAGGATTTTTTCTTAAAGCCTTACATCATGGTGTGCCCACACTTTCTTTTAGTGAAATTGTCTATAACCTCAAGAGAGCTCATTCCTTGGATGATGTAAGTGTTTCATTTAGATTGTAAAGAGGGCTCCCAGCACAGTGTCTCTTCAAAGGTCACCCAGAACATTTTGATTAATGCTATCTTGTGTCTGTTTGGCAGCTAGCAAAAGGGAGGAAAAGAGAACACACAAAAAAAGCGGGGCAAGGTGAAAAAAACCACATTGCTCCTTTAACTAAAGCAAGGTGGCAGGTAAATATTATCCTCACAAGCACATGGTGTGCAGTGGGTTGAAGAATAAGAGATGATCCCAGGGCCAAGGGAAGAGGAGAGCTGGTCTCTGCACCTGGGAGATAGTGAGCCTCAGCTTGCAAGTTCCTTGGTGGTGTGCCTTTAGTTGAGAGCTTGCCATCTTAAATCCATTCCAAAAATTTGATCTCCCTGATGGCTGAGGAATCTGTTGCTGCCATAACGAATGCTGGCACAAACACCTTGCCTTGCAATTGATGTTGCCCTTTTGATGTCAGGTCTTTCCTGATCCCGATGCCAAATCCATAGAGTTTGATTCCACTAGGTAATTGGAAATTATATTTTGATTTTAACCATTTTCCAGTAGGAAAATATGAGAGAAAAATTTAATCAAAGACATAAACTGTTCTAGACTGAGCCAATAAGTAAGCTTCAAGAACCTCTAGCATTTGACTTACCCTGGTTTTGCAGTTTCTGTAACTAACAGCAAATGGCATTTAGTTCCTAGTTGTGCTTTCTGGCATTCTAGCACTATGCTTTCTTAAAAAAAAAAAACCCAAAAAGACCTTCAGACCCGTTTCTTGACTGTTCTGTCATTCCAGCATTCATTCCCACAAAAATTGCAGGTGCCAGCATGATATTTCAATACAGAAATAGTAAAGAAAATATCAGAGTACCCTTTTAAATTTATTCAAGATCTCTGCCATGAACTTTGGATGTGGAAGGCAGGCTCTAGATATTTGAGACCTACGGAAGTTTTCAATATTTTGCTTGCTAGTCTTCAGGAATAACTGAAGATGTGAGAGTGGGTAGACCCCAGGTTATAGTAATTTTCCTCCTACTAATTCAGAATCTGATCTTGCTTCAATTACCTGATTTTCATTCCCTAAAATCAGAAATTTAGAAATTCTTATTTTAGATAACAGGGTTAATTAACAATCTGTGATTCATCTCTCCTGAATTTAGGTAGCTGCATTTACATCTGAAGAAGTTGTCTAGGCTCCTGTTGCAGCCAACAGAATGAAGTAGGGACTTCTTGGGCATTATTCTCTGATGTAGTTAGATGCTTATCTTATGGTGAAATGTATTGTTCTCTAAAAAGTGCCTATTCTCTCCCCTTTGACCATAATGGAGCCTTGAACAAGCTCACATGTAGATTTGGTAAATATTTATGTTTCCTTGACTGTCTGTACAGGAAACGTCCATTTAAGTTTGCAGAAACTTTGGCTTCTCATGTTATTGCAGAGCTATTTTTTTGTCCTTCAATTTATTTAATTCATTGCTCAGAGTTATCTTTGATGTGGAACAGAGGTATCAGCAGGCACACCAAAATTTTAGTTGTGAAGTTCAAGATATACGCGAGTGAAAATGCAGAGAAAATGTAGACTGAAATCTGGGCACAGTCCCAAGAAACAGCCGTTGACATTCCTACTCCTGTGGAAAGTGTTTGGCTATTTTAAGAACCACTGGTTTTGATTGATAGCAAAAGGGATTCCAGTCTGAAAGAGTATTTTTAGCATGTTAAGTATGTCAGGCATTTGTTATCTTACACACTCTTTTTTTCATGTTTTCTGAAGCTGTTTTTTCCCACAACCTCTTAATATTCTACTATGCCCTATATAGTCTTCCTGATACATTGGGCAAGCTAACAAGGCTCTGCTCATGTTTCTCACTTGAACAATAAAGGATCAAATGATTAGGAGAGCATTCAATTTGTACTGTTAATTATGTGAATTTAAGTATAGCAGTTTCCAGGTTGTAACAACCATAACTCTTTCCTTTTAGGGGATGTTGCCATTTAGACTTCACCACTACAGTGGGATTGACCCACAAAGCTTGTAGATTCCTTTACTGAATTGTCAAACAGAATTGTCCTGGAAGATTACTCTCCTTGCTGTGTCTGTGAATTCAGGATAGTCTCTATGATTTAGTTACTAGTCAGGAAAGAAAAAATTGTGAAGGGACATCACATGCCCTGAGAGAGGGCAATCACACCTGCAGAAAAAATTGGCTGTGTGATAAACGTAATTATCTGTATTTTCCTTGGCAACTCCACTGTGTTTTGGGAAAATAGAATTAAGAAATGTGGAGGAAAAAAATCTACTCATGGGATGATTTACATATACTTAAATGCTTTTCACCCGGTATTAATTTGTCAAAAAGAGATGGAAATTATTTAACTAGTATGCGTTCACTGATCATCATAGATACAGTCAGTGTATCTGCCTTCAAATAATCAATGAAAGCTTCAATTGGACTGCAGAGAACTTTCCCATGCCTTTGTCATGAAAGTGCAGGACAGAAATATGTGGAAATATCCCACTTCCATTGCTTGAACTTTGCTTAATTCCGGAGTGTATATGCTCTGTTGAATATGAATTAAAGCAGTAAAATTATGCAGGAACTCTGCAGAAATTCTTGAAAGAATTAACTGGAATTATAGTAACAGAGGAGCCAGTTGATTGTTCTCATCTACTTTTCCATTTCTGTTAGAAAATCATAATGCAGAAAAATTCAGTTCTAGGAAAAGGAAATGCCTTGCAATATGAAATCTTTACAGACAAAACAGCTTTTCTCATTTAAACAAGAGTAACTTCACAAAGGACACTCTGTCTACAAATAAAGAAGGACATTTGTAGGAAGAGAGAGGGTTATATCTCACCTCATAAACCTTATTAATACACATAACCAAGCTGTGCTGCATCACCAAGAGCGATGTACTGAATAACAAAAAAAAATCAAACTTGTTTTTTGCAAGGGTAAGCTGAAGTGTGATACACATGTGTCTATAGACACATAGTGACACAGACAGAAATGAAATCCATGATATTTATCAAAGATACTGACCATGGTACCCACAGCAGGTGAACCCACTTAGTACCTGTACAACTGAACCAGTACTCTGCCTCATTGCACCTGGTGTCAGATTAACCTAGTTTCCTTTGTGCTTGCACTTACTGGAATGAAATAAAAAGTAATTGGCAGTATTTTTTTAAAATTATTTTTTCTTAGGCTGTTTTGTACAAAACAGCCTAAAAGTAAATTCTCCAGGGAAAAATTCTACATTGCCTAAGGTAAAGCAAAAATCTGGATAGTTGAACTAAGGAGATAAAGAACATCACTTTCAGACAAGGAGTTGGGCTGGAGAAGAACTGGAAAGGGAGCTGCTCTTTCTCTCAGTCACATTGCTCACTGGATTACAGCCTCTGCAAATCAAGCTTGCTTAACTGAAGTAAAGTAGTATGAAGTGGAAATAAGTATATATAAAACTGTTAGCCTCAGTCTGCTTTGGTCAGAATTTATTAAAAAACCCCCCAGTTTTACTGAAACTTGATGTGGAGTTATTCCAGGCTCTCCAGAAGATTCTGTACTTCCACTTGATCCCAAACATGCATGAGACCATGGAGCTGGCTGCCTTATTTTTGTTGTGGGCCCCCACCCTGCTTTTGTAAAAAGATATCCACATTTGCCTAATCTACAGACCCACAGGGATGTCTTGAAAGACACCTTAAGTTTTGTCTGCCTTCCCACCACCAAGCCCGCTGCTCTAAAGATACTGTAAGTCTTAAGAGAGAAGGTAACATATCAGCAGAGCAGTCCAATATTCTGGCATGTAGATTAGTCCAAGAGACAGAGCATGTACATTATTTTCAGTCCATTTAGTCTAAAACAAATCTGGTCTCTTCCTATTTAATTTCCAGATTTATACCACAATTCTTGAACTAGAGATGACAGAAGACAAATATTAAATGGCTCATACTGACCATAGTTGCCAGCTAGCTCACTACCATGCAAAGCAAGGAAGAAGTCTCCTTTTCTGGGACCTGAGATGAAAAGCTTTTCCCACCCAGAGTAAGATTCAGACACAATTCAAATATCTCATTTGAAATTCTGGAAAAGCAATTTTTCGTTCCCTTCAAATCAGGGGCTTTCAAGGCTTTCATATATGAAAATTTCCCAACCACATCCATTTCAGCTTCAATGACTTCGTTTTCCAGTACACTATGAGTGTGTTGGTGCTGGTCTGAAACCATATCTCTATCACAAATGCAGAAAGCAGAAGTTATTTTGATAAGTCCTTTGATTCTATGAATTTGATCTGAGCCCCCCTCACAGAACTGAGATCCACTGGGTGGTCATTTCTATTTAATACAAAGGGAAAGGGAAAAGAAAAATTGTCCCCTTTTAAAAGACATCATACTGGAGTGGGGTGGGGGAATGTGGGTGCCTCCAGCATCCTGGAGACCCAGTCTTTGACTAATTTCTTAAAACCAACCTTAAGATGTATCCCAACCCCCAAATGTCACTCTCTATTAATAATGTCCCTTAACTACTGGTGGGCAATAAGCAATCATAAGTGCTGAATATTTTCGGAATATAAAGCAGTGTAATAGAAGAGGGAATGAGCATTACCTCTTGCAAGAATGGCCTCTTACCTGGTGTTTGGAGAATACATGGGTTCGAGTTTCTTCAGGCAGGCTTTATTCAGAAAGCTTGTTTGAAAAGGAAAACAACTGCCTGTATTACACACCTGCACCTGTTTAGCACTGTAACCATCTCTATATTGCCAGCCTCTTCCTAGTGTAATAGAAAGAATATTTGCTAGATGGCACGGGAAAATGTTTCCTGATCCCCAGCTGAAACATTTTCCTGCTGGTTTTTTTTCCCCCACTGGTTCTGTGGTGTGGACCAGTGAAGCCACAGGGAGATACAAGGAGGGGTGGCAGTTCACATCAGCTGAAGAAGAAACCCACAGTCCCTTAATACACCTTCAGATGAGTTTTACCTCTTTAAGGAATTCCTCCTCAGATACTTCAGACTTTTCATGCCTTCCTGAAGCTGCAGGATTCATTCTTTACTACTGCACAATTTTAGCTCTTTATAAACTTTGCTCCATCATTATTGTAATGTTCTCTCATAGGCACAGCGGTGTCAGATTTTTTTGTTTTGCTTACTATTACCAACATATCTAGACAGCTTTAAAGGAAAAAAAAGAAAGAGACCTTCAATGGTTTATGTGATGCTAAAGTGCTGCCCTGCAGCAGAGTGTTCTATAGGAATGGTGCAGTATGGTATGTAATGTTTTATATGGAATTATGTGTCAACAGATAGTATAGATGATAAAAAATCTGAAGGTGATCACTAGGTGATCTCTGGTTTAACCCAGACCTGCGTTAATGAACACAGCTTTGTTTTTCTTAAGGGATTCTCCACCTCAAAGGAACTAATAATATGGTGATTTTATGGTTAGAAAGCTGTTTGCTACTTTTTTTTGTCATGTTTGAGGTATAGTTTAGGATTTGCCTACAAGTTGTGGGGACTATATTAAAGAATATGGTATCATTGACTTTCCCTTTTCTCAGTGCCATGTCTTTGTCAATTTTAGGGCTATTTGGTTTAATTTGAAATGGTGTTTCATTGCAGTAGTTACTTCATGGATCAAGTATGTTTTTTGGGAATGCTTTTAGAGAATTAAGGTTTGACAAGGTGCAGTATTGTTTATACATATTTAGGTACATTTAAGCATGAAATTGGTTCTTTTTGGAAATAACGGATAGACAGATCTCTGAGGCTATTGCCTTTATACCATTGGTTTTCTCTATCACTAGAAATGAACTTGGCTGGCTGTTATAAAAAAACTTCACTTCCATAACAGGCAGAGAAATGTAATTGCTTTTGTAGAATTGCATAACATAAGCTCAAGGGCTCTCAGTTTATTTTGTTGCAGTTGCAGTTGACTGATGGAGATTAACCTTGTGCTAATCACTGTAAATGTAAAACTTTCTGTCTCAGATGGTGCTTGCCACAAAGATTACTGATGTAACTTATTCATACAAACAATAAGACTTTTTTTTAGTTGTTTGGAAGCCATTTTAAAATCTGACAAACTAATCCATTACTTCTGACCATCTGTAATACTGATGGTGCACTTCCAGTCATACAAGATATACTGCTCCTGAATTTGGACAACAAAGAGGAAAAATCTTCAAAGTTGACAGCATTTAAATTCTTCAAAGCATCAACTTTGTGAAGTAATAATATTGTTAATATTTTTATAAGTGATTCTTCAAATGATTTAGTCCCAGTCATGTGTCTTGCTTAATGAGATGGATATTCAAGCCAAAAAGAATAATAACAAAAAGATTGTTATTCTGGAGACTCATGTAAAGAGTAAGCGATGATGTATATTTTACATTTAGTTCTGAATTTTGCTCAGTAATGATTTCTATCCTTGTTAATGGTATTGACTTCTGTCTCATGTTTTGGGAGGATCTAGCACAGGATCAGACAAGGTTTCCATGACAGAATATAACCCAAGTCCACCCTGTGCTTTCTTTTCTTATTAGAGAAAGGAAGAGCAGCACATTTGATCTCACATAAACATTTTCATTAAAGTACTCTGGACAAAATTTGAGAACGTTTCTTCACTGAAGTCAACAGTGAAAATCTCAGAGGCCCCTCTGGTCCCAGAATTTCCATCCCACCTCTCCCCACCTCAGAACTCATTAATTGGTTTGGGCAGATACAACACTACATTGGCCCCCTTTGGTCTCAGTGAGCCATGGACATGCTGGTCAGTGACTGTGACCTGAGCACCTGCTACCACCATTGTGGGCAGTGTTCACCAGAGCCTGTGCAAGGAGGAATGAGCTACAAAGGACTAGTTCCAGGTTGCTAGAGATTTAGGGATTAGTCTTTCCTGAAGGTGATACTTGGGCACAGAAAAGGTGCTGTCATGAGCATTTCTAAAGGGTATTTTTATTTTATGAAGGCTGTCACAGCTGAAAAACAGTAGTCAGGCTAAAATGATGGTGCAAAAGGTTTTTTGTCCCCTTTATTTACAATGGAAAATGCAACATATCTTTTGCATATGTATATGCCAGGGTCTTTAATAAAATCTTCACTGGGAGTAAACCTGTAAAATTATTTCAAAGTCTTCTGTAGGTAATCAAACATTTCTATTAAACTGCCATTATTGTATTACTAGATGGTATAGTGATAAAAAAATAAGATGTATTTTCATAATATAAAAAGCTATTAGAATATCCAACTGCAATCACTGTCAGTCTTTTATAATATCTACCTTGGCAGAACCTTAGTTTGCTTGTAATGCTTGAAGGTTTAATACTTATTCATCCTCATCTTAAGTGAGACAGCCTCGGTATCTCAGCTCTCTGTAGCAGGGCGTGTTGATTAGTGTTTCTAGAAAGATTTGGCATAAGCTAGGTTGATGCTGGCAGAGAGGTGGGTAGCATATGTAGTGCATTATCACTACACGTTTCCAGTGTTGACAGGAACAGAAGCAAGCTGACATAACACATCTTGATAAGTAATATTTTTATTACCAGTGTCACTTTTATCATCAGCTATGCAAAAGATTGACCTAGGACTCTGATTTGATGTTAAAATAACATTGGCATGTAGTGACACATATATCATATTGATTTTGTCATGACATTCCTTGGCAGGAGTAAGATTATTGTATATTGCTTCCATTTACTTGTTAACGTTGTCCTTAATATCTCCTTCAGAATGCAGTATTTATTTTTGTGCCTGTTTTTTTCCCCTAGTGACAAAGATAGCACTTACTGGTTTGGATATGAAAAGCTTATAGGTAACATTTTTGTATGAGAGGCTGTCATACAATTAATTTCATTGCCAGCTATTCAAGTAGTGAACAGATTCAATGTCATTCAAGTTTTTTTTTTTTTCTTCAGAATACAAATCCATTTTTTGCTATTTCCATCAAAATCTGATGTCTGGAACAGCATACTTTTTCTGTTAAGAATGGAATTGTACTATTACTTATGTAATGATTGATGTATCTTTAAAATGTGCCAATCATTTGATTGCAATTTAAAGTTGATTAGAGGTTGCTAACTTCTGAATGTGAATGACTGGTATCAAAATACTAGGCTGATCCAGCAGAGGTAGTCTGGAAAACAATGTGCTGCAAATTGCATAACCCTCCAAAGTACAGGAATTTTAGGGTAATATAGCTGGCATGGACTCTGAATGGCTGGTAGGAGCCCGAGCTGTGAGGCATTTGCTTGCACAAGTTCATGAAGACTTAGCCCTCTAGATCTCACTGGAGCTGATTTGGCCATAGACTTTTATTTTTGCCATGTAGGTACTCTGGCGGGATTCAGTAAGTGTGGGGTTTTCTCTAGAGCACAAACAGCTCAGCAATGCACACTTGGACAGAAAAGATCTTTTGTGGGAACTGAGAGATGCCTGCTGGCACCTGTGAGTCATGAGTTGTGAGACCACAATGGGTCTTAGTCCAGCGTTGCCTTTGCAGCACTAATCTGCAGGTGCTGTGCAGTCTCTTGTCCGTGCACAGATGCACAGCCCCTCTACAGCTTGGAGGGTCATGATTAAAGGAAAGGAGGCACCACCACGCTGTGACCATCTGGATGGGAGCCACTTTGGTGTGGAGAATGAGTCATTTGGTTAGCACAGAGCTGTGCTCTGCTTATTAAATTAGGTGATGTGTTATACAATTAGCCTGTATTTGCACGGCTGGTGACCCAGACTGGCTCAGGTCTCCTGAGCTCTGGAGCTTAGGAAGGGATAATTTGGATCTATCTGTAGTAATCACCCAAGAAAGTTACGACCCCGGAGTCATGAAGCTGCCTCGGGGAGCCATCGGGAAAAGCCGACTGTAGAAAAGAGCCCAAGCCCCGGTCCTTGAGAGCAGTAAGGATCTGACACGGAGCCACGGGGCACCAGCTCGCCTTGCTCGGCGTTCTCAGCTGTGACTCTTTCCAAATTTAGGCCTCTAAACTAGGTATCAGTGTCTTACGAGAATGAGACTATAAAAACTGCCACACTGGATCAGCCAGAGTCCCGGCTTGTCCTGTGTCCTGTCTCAGGCTGTGCCTGAGAGCTGACACCTAGGGAACAGTGTGAGGAAGGGAAGCATTATGCACTGAGCTCACATCTCTCCATTTGCGAGGCAATTACAATACTTCATCATTAGGCACAGAGTATGTCAGTGAGTTTCTCCTAATGAAAGCCTTTCATGTTGTTTAACTAATTGAATATTCACTGGGCCGGCACAGGGGACCTAAATTGTCCTTTTCATTCCCATGTCCTGATCAACAGCTAATCCTTACCTGCTTCTGCATTGCCCTAAATACTAATTATTTATATGGATGTTTTTTGTGGAATTTCTATATACTTGTTAAATGAACCCCTTTTTGTTACCTTATACTAACCTAGTATTTTAACTTTTTTTCCCCTTAAATATTCTTATTATGGGCGTTTTTTCCCCTGCTAGTGATTCAGTTTTCCACAGAAAATTTCAAAAAGCCTGTAATGGCTCTCTGCATTCTAAACAGAATTTAATTGGGTGTTTGAAAATCTCTTACATTTGATGTCAAAATCTAACAGCAAACTAATTCTTGGCTTTTTTGTGCACCTTCCTTTGCTGCTACGTGAGTAAATTACATTTTTTGTGTATTCTTCAAAGATGTCATGCCTCTATTTTATTTTATTTTAGATTTAATTTTTCAACAATTATATTGTCATTTTATAACATTAATAATAATAAAAAGGCTTTTGCATTGAACTGTCTCTCAGTAAGGTCTCAGAAGCTGTGTTTGATAATTTAGTCAGTAGATTTTTACAATTCCCGGAAAAGTGTGCAGTCAATCTGAACAGGGAAGAAACGTGAAGATTTACCAGAGGGTTTATCTGTTGCAATGATGGACACAGTGTATAAAAATTCTTTCCCAGAATATACTTTCTAAGTGTGCATTGTGTACCAGCTGTTTTGAAGTGGTGACAGCAAAGAAATAAAAAAGGAAGAAAAAAAAGAAGATAAATGTCTTAGAAGTAATCTAGATTTCAATGTTGCTGACTAAGAAATCCTGCAAAAGAGTTTTTCATGATGTTTGAGGCTTGTTTTACCAGGTGTGAAAGGCCACATGACTGCAAATGCTCAACTAACACATTCAAATGAGTTATCCCCTGTTAGCAGAGACACATTCTCATGCTCCCCAGGGAAGAAGTAATGGAAGGCTGTTTAAATAAATCCTTTTGCACCACAGTACTATTTTTTATTTTGCAGTTGTGGATGTCCAGCAGTCCATGGATGGTTGGTTCACTATCTGTACCTCCACTGATGGATAATAACCTTTTAAAATAGTCTTGCAATCAGGTACACATGCTCCAAGAGAGATAAACTAAGTTTGGATGAGAAAACAACTTCTGAATTGTGCCGCATGGATAATTAGGTTTGAAATAAGGTGATAATTTAGAATTTGGTCTTCTGATGTGATACAGCATAATTCTTATGGAACTGTGCCTTTCATTAGTCTTCATGGAATGAAGTGTGTTTTTAAGCAGCAGGTTCAAATGTATGAAAGTCTATTTTATTTTTATTTTGATGCGATCTCAAAAACATCAAAAAAATCTTCCTCAAATCTAAATTTTTTCATTAAAAAAAAATTCCATTAAGACCTCTAGAATTTCATGTGAGCAAGGCCTAGTGTATTGTAATAGGACAAGTATATAGTCTGCTGACCTAGCTATTTGCAAAAGCAAATCCCAAATTCTTGACACTTCACCTCCACCCACATAGCATTCTCCTTCCTTTCATTTTATGAACACACACACGCACAAAGACATGCAGTTTCTACAGAAAGCATGCCAAAGCCTCTTAATCCTGAATGCTCTACTGAATGTTTGAGGTTCTAGTAAATTGGAGTGAAAATGCAATGACTAAGAAATAGTTTGTGTCCTGTGTAGCAGGCAAGGTGTTCTTCAGCAGACCTGATTTTGTTTTTGTAGCACAAATCCTCTCTATAAGCGGTTTTTTTTTCTGTTAGATTTTGCCAGGAATGGCTATGAGTCAGTACAGCCTTAAATCTTGTGTTTATTTGGTATCAGTGAGGAGCCAAACAAAAATGCCTGCCAACTGCTTCAAACCTGTGACCATGTACATTTCTCAGCTGCATTGTTTTGGAAGAAGAATAAAGGCCAATGGTCAGATGTGCAGATCCTTCACCTGCAGCCTTCTGGCTTGTTTGTGACCATCAGGTGCTGCAGTGGCTCTTGGCTTCTTCCTGGAAAAAGGCAGGTTCCAGTGAGTGCTGCAGAAAAAAACCTGTCATCTCACAGTTGCCTAAAGCTCCTTTTTTGCTCTCAAATCCTTCTTCCAAGGCCTTAGCATCAGGACTTTTGAGTCAAATGCTTCCCTGACTCCAAAATGTTGTAACACCATTATAACATTCAGCTACTGGGTCTGACATTCCTGACTAGGAAAAGACTTTATCTGAAAGAAGGTTTCAACCTTTGGCAACCTGTTTTCTGATGCTAATAGTGGAAGACCTCTTTCAAAGCTTATGCTGAAAAACACATCTGAGAAAGATTCTGGTAGCTGGGTCATTCATCAGCACTGTAGAAAACCTGGGGTAAGTTTCCATCTTGTCATTCAAAGAGAGACATATTCAAAAGCAGTTCTGTCTCTCCATTCTGATGCTTCCACTAATCATTCCATCCTGAATTCAAGGCAGCTTCCAGATAAAAAGTGAATAAAACCAAATATGTTCTGTTAAAAGGTTTTGTTCGAGCAAACTGACTTTTTTAATGTAGAGGACAATACTTAAATGAAAAGTTCCTGGTCCACTGCAGAACTGCAAAGGAGATGGGATCTCCTATGTATTATGGCAATATAGAGTCTTCTGAGGCAGCATGCAACAAAACACATCTGTCTTCTGACTGAAATTAAAGCCAACCTTTTAAATTAATAGATTTTTATCTTCTACTGGTATATTTGGTAATTTTCTAAAATAATCTTTCTTGTAAAGCAGAGAAAAAGTACTTTTTTGGTACAAGGAGACTTTTAAGTTACTTCCAAAAATAACTTCATTAATTTTCTTAACTGTCAAACTCTTTTCTCCACACCAATTTCTGGCTAGTTAACAAACAAGATCTAATGGGCAGGGCAGTTGCAGAGACTGGAGCTAAGAGACAAATGCTGTATGAGGGAACTACTTTTTGGGAGAACACATGTCACTGATTTCATTTGCCTTAAGAGTCAGAGAAAGGGTGTTCCAGGGAAGAGGACTGGGCCTTTGGGTGTATCTGCCTTTTGCTTTTCTTGGGCACCTGAGCTCTCCCTTGACCTGTAGTCTCTTCTGTAATCAAAACCTCAGCTGGATAGCCTTGGCAAGACTGAGCTCCTCATCATGGTTTTTCTGAAGAAAGAGCTGTAGTCAATAGGAACATAAAGCCTAACACTATGAAAAAGAATTTGACATAAACAGTACAGCAGTGCCTTTTTTCGTAAAAACTGAGTTAAGAATATTTTGAAATAATCCAAAGATTTAGTGAAAAAGTGTGCATAATTAAAATTTTATTGGATTGCCAATACATTGCTGTTAAGATGTTCTGATACACTACTTAGAGTTTTAGGGTTTTTAATTTTTTTTTAAAATTTGAGACTAGATATGCTTCTGTGTTATGTAAACCAATTAAACTGTTCAGAAGACATTGATTATGAACCTTTCACAGATTGCATGATGCCTTGTGCAGACAGACAGGAGACCTTTATTAAAAATGCTTGTCATTTCTTAATATTGTTCAAAGGACATATAATCTCTGGGATAAAGAATACTTGCAAGAGTCATTTGCTGATGCAGAACAAGGACTTTTATTAAGTTCAAACCTGTTTATTATCTGTAAACCTTCTAACTTGTCAAAACACTGGATGAAAAAGTAATGCATGAGTTATAGAGCCTTTCCTGTTGAATTTAAATGAAGGATGCATATTTGATGTCTGGTTTGATGATCCCTGCTCTTGAATATTAAAACTATGACTGATATCTCAAACTAACAAACTGATAACTGAAATGCTTTCCTTTTTTTAAACTCTATATTAACCTCCTATTTTACTTAATTTGAATTTAAATTTCAGTCTTCATCCAAGAATTATTTCTTTCCTTTTCAAATGTGAGACCAAGTTCAGAAACTCAGTCATACTCATTGTCACTCAGTTCTAGGGTAAAATTTGACTTATTTCAAGTAACTTTAAGAAAAAATGGTCCAAAGTGATAAAAAAAAATCGTAGTTCCTTCTGAAATCTTGCAGGATTCTCTTCAATCCAGGTATTTTAGAGCCCTTCAATAAGCAAGTAGTGTTTTCCCTGAATCTGTCACCACTGCTCTTACACGACTGCAGTCATCTTCCACTAAGGCAAAAGGAACGAAGGTCTCTTAAAATGGCTACAAAATTTTGGACTCTAAAACCTAGAGTTTGAAGAAGAGGGCATGTGTCTTTAGCTAATAGAAAATACAGCACAAGAGAATCTTGACTTGTGAACACTCATAACATCATCAAAATCCTCCTTTACCGGAGGAGAGACAGAATCCATCCCATGTAATGCATGTCAGGAATGTCACTTAGTGCCCAACTTGAGGGTGATGAGTTCTCCCTGGTGGTGAGGGTGGTTTCAGAATCTCTATGAAATATACTGGAATTACTGCCAGGGTGAACCTTGATTATACTGAGTTTATTTTGGAGTATTATAGGAAATACAGGCTTTGAACTATTTTAAGGTGATAAAAATATTTATAAAATCTCTGATGTTGTAGTTCTGTCATTAAATTAATTCAATTGCTTCTTTAATCTAAAGCTATGATTAGTACATCCATGCCTTCCTCCAGTTTCTTAGAATGAAGATATGACATGAAAGTACAAATACATAGGAACCAAGTAGTGAATCTGCATTCTTTCTTACTACATGCAAAGGGTTTTCCATTGCATTGTCACCTGTATTCTTATATTGGGAACTTCTGAAGAAAATCTCAGTAGGAAGTAAATGACAGCATGTAGATTTTTGTTCATTTCACTTAACTCCCCTCCCCTTTTTTATAATCCTTTGATCATGTGATCCTTTTGGTTAGTTCATAGCATCTATGGAAAGAGTGTTATTTACACATTTTCAACTGAAACTCTAAAGTATTCTGTATAACACTGACAGGGTTTTCCTTAAATTTGGAAAACTGTTCTTGAGAAGCTGGACATTCGTAGCATACTTGGTCATGAAGTGTTTTCTCACCACCCAGATTTGTTGGCTAAAGAAATTATGCTTATTCTTTGATGCAAAATGTACTGTCTGCTGTTCTCCTACAGTTCTTCTATTCTTTCTCCTACACTCTAAAATATCCCAGGAATGGTACATGACTGTATTTAGTGGCATATTATGCCAAAGTGGAAAACTAAGAATTTTTTCAATGAGACAAAGTCAAGTTCATATATCTATAGTATAAAGTTATTTAATAAGTAAAACTAAAATTATTTAATTGAAACAAAGGTAGCTATTCTTCCCAATAGATAAAGTCATATGTCAACAACCCTAGCAGTTTTTAACAGACAGTATTCTTGATACCTGGGAAAGCTCAAGTTAAATGTTTAAAGACATGCTTTTTAATGATTAGCACAGAGAAGAAAATAAGATTCTAAGTTTATTATCATGCCCTCCTGTGAACGTGCAGAAGAAGCCAACAGCCATTCAGCTTTACCTTATTGTTTGCTAGTAGCTGAGTGCCAGAATAATTACTCTTTGTAGCCAGCATTCTTCTGGGCCCACACAGACCTACTCAGAAAATAGCTCATTAAAAGGACCTCTGAAAATCCTTGCTGAGAAGAGGAAAATATGACCTCTTCTTCAGTTTTATCACGGACATTTCGTTGCTGCTTTTTTAATGTTCATTTTTTATTTATCTTCCAACTGTGCTCTACATACTACAAGCAGCAGTCTGCAGAGGGAGGCATCTGAATTATCAGCCTGCTGAGTTTTATTAGTAGGGGACAGGTAAGAATGCTTGTAGATGAGCTTGTATTGATTATTCATTAAATGCCTGGCACAGATGACTCGAAAGAGTACAGCTTCTGATGGGAAGCCTATTGCTGATAATCCAGGATGAAATAATCCATTTCTTAGAGATTAAAATACTAACTGCCTTCCCCTATGTGTGGTTTGTTTAAAAGCTGAAATTTAGCAGCTGGTATTTCCAAAGTACTCTGTATAGCCCTAATGTATCATCAATGAGAGCTGTGTTCTCTTCTTTATGGAAAGGAGCTGAGGAATATGGGCTAGCTGCTATTACAAGACTTTCACTGCTGTCTGCTGGAATGACAGCAGAAGAAAAATGATGGCAGATTAACTAGAAGCCCTCAGTCTGGTCATATATCAGTAGATAAAGACTAAGGTTTTAATTTGCCTATGTTGAAATCTATGACGGCATTGCTTTTCTTTTTTCAAAATACCTTTTTCTGATTGATAAAAAAGCTTGTTAAATCCAGACGTCAGATGGCTTTTTGAATCTTGAAAAACATATTTGAGAGTATGTCATGATCATTTAGTGAAATAACTCCAAAGCATGAAAGATGTGCTATTATCTGTCATTGGTACGTGGGTGGCAGCTGTATGGCCTTTTGAAAATTTAACACAACTCTTTCTTAATATTCTTTCAATCCCTGCTCCAAAAATGCAGTTCCTCAGAAATACAAGTGCCCAGACACAAGTTGTAGCAGTTTGGGAAAGGAGAGATCTATTGAAAATGTCATTCTTATTTTAAAATAATAGTAATAGAAGAGTCCAAACACAGGAGAGAACTTTATAGAATCCGTGCTGCCAAAAGCAAATTACATCAGCCTTTACTTTCCTTCTGCCAGATCAATTATTTTTAAATGAAAAGTTACTTTCCAATTAAGCAAAACTTGTCCCAAATATTTTAACTCTCAAAGCCCCTTACTTTTTACAGTCTTCAAAAATGAAAATATTTTAATAAACTAAACTGAAAAAGCCATCAAAAAAATTAAATGTACTTTTAACATTGTTTAGCTGAGAACAGACAGCAGTAATAAAAGAGGAAAATTAGAGGAAAAGGAAGCTTTTAGGAAATCAGAAAATCAAAATGAGACAGCTGTCAGTGGAGACATGCATGTAGTAGCTGCAGGACGTGTGAGCATCTCACTGCATTCTGGTGTTTTGATGAGAGCAGGTGGAGCTGGTTGGTTTTATCAGGGGCAGGAGCTAATGACAGGAACTGTTAACCTGGGGCATGGCAATGAGCATGTTCAAGTGTCATAGAGGTAGCTGCAGTCTCTGACTGGGGAGTGTTGGAAACTGTCTTGTATCCTCTGCTGGAAAGTTTTCTTAGCTGAAAGTGCAGGCAGTGAGAATGAATTTGAACCTGAAGCCGTAGTCCTTGAGAACAATTTTTTCTTAGAATAAGTGCTACAATTAGCAGGTGACCACGGTACAGAGGGCCATGGTTGTTCATTTCTTCCTGTCAGACTTGGATGACCGGGGTGTTCACACTGTGTTGAAGTGTTTTGGATAGAGTTATACCTGGGGAAACACAGAGAAAATTCTGTTGTGAAATGAATGGTGTGTTTGCCAAAATATTGCTAAAGCACTCTTGCTAACAGCAGGTTTGCCCTGAAGCACTGAGAGCCCTGACATCCAACATATCCTCATAAGAGTCCGTGAGGGATTTCACACACAACTGTTAACCTGGAGAAGTTTGAAGTGTAACTCAGCTGCTGAGGTGAGGCTGTACCAGTCCTCCTTCAATTGCATCTAAACAAAGCAGCAAGGCAGTGCTTCGAAACTGAGCAGAAACCCTGCACAGGTGGGAAATGCTCAATCTCCTCTGCTGTATCCAGATCACTACCGAACCTCAAGGGTGTGGTGAAAGACCAGATACCTCGTGCAACTTATGCAAGCTAGAGAAACACATCTAGAGATGCAGAAATTTGTAGTTACTCTAATTGAAATATTAGCAGTCTAGTCACAGTGTTATAATGTTGTTAATTCCCTTTTCCCTGACCGGAGCAAGTGGAAGGAAGCACTTCTCACAAACAACGTTTATCCAAACCCTTTTACTGTACAAGATATTATCATTAGGATAATGAGGCTGTTCTTGTTAAAGCAGGTAATTTCTCATAGGGTGCGTTTGGTTACTCAAGCAGCTTTCTCAAACCCTCATGCATTTACTCACACCCAGCTGGAGCCACAGCTGGAAGGACAGCCATTTGAGGAGAAGCAGAAGGCTTTATTGTATAGCCTTTGGCTTCTAAGAGAGCAACCTGTGCTTGTAGTTCTGCGGTCCTTGTCTGTGTACAGCAGATACAGCCTTCTTGGATGGGGTTGAACTTGTTCATTGCTGACTCCAGTGTGTCCTGGTGGTCTTGGGCTGATGCTTGGCATTCTGAATTTATCATTTATTTTGTATTCAACTGGACCACTTATCTCCTGAGTTTATCCATTTGGGAAAGACTTTTGTGCACTACCTCTCACACTTACCCTCTCTTCAATCTGTTTTCTCTTAGCACCTCCTCATTGTAATGTTCATCCAAGTGCACACAAACTCTCACAGACATGGGGCTTATATTATGATGTAGTCCAGGTACAGAGGTACTCACACTTAAAGTCCAAATGGTCCTATTATTGCAGTTCTTTCCCAATGATCACACAGTTGAAAGCAACAAACTTTCTCATTTCTACCACTTTTATTTTCTATGCATTTTTATGGAAGCTGCCAGCATCTCCAGTTGTTTGCAGGAAGGTGGATGATGGTGATGGTGGGGCTCACTTACCCTGTACTTTGGGCCCACTTGAAACTACTTTTCTGTCTTTGCTAACAGTTTACCTGTTCCTTCTTCATCAGCCAGCAAATTTTATAACTGAATTTGATGATATTTGATATGTTTTATGTATGCCAGATACTGGTTCTTTGCTTGCTCTGTTATCCTTAATACCAGCACACAAGGTTGCATTCCTGTAGTGAGTAACAACTTATTATTAATGATTTGTGCTTGTAGCCCTAGGGCTCCTATTCCACACTTGCACTTTCAAGGCTTCTGCTTCCATCTTGTGCTTGTGCTTTTGGAAGCATCTTTTAAAATCCCTTGTTTTTCTTCAACAGCCTTGAAGCTACGATAACCAGACATGTAGTTTTAGCACATGTATATCCTTTTTCTGGAGTAACTCTGTAGTTAGTTCATTGTCCAAAATTAATGGTCTGTTGGGAGATTAGCTCAATTGGTTAAAGCATATGCTAATAATGCCAAGGTTGTGGGTTCAATCCCTGTATGGGCCACTCACTTAAGACTTGGACTTGTTGATCCTTATGGGTCCCTTCCAACTCAGAGTATTCTGTCATTCTGTGACACACGCAGGGGTATGTGCAGGCACAGCTGTGATGCTGGGCACCATCTGCTTCCAAAATATATTGCTTGCAATGGTGTCACTGGTGTGTTACCAAACTTGCTCTGCAATGTGTTTTGGAAAGGAGAGCTGGAGAGATGCTCACCTGTGGTGGCAGCACCACGTGGGCTGGATTCTCCTGTGGTGTTGTGGGCAGGACTGGCAGAGCTCAGTGTGTGGTGGCAGAACCTCACTGCATATGAGCCTCAGCTCTGCAGGAAGGGAGCTGCTCTGGCTGAAATCCCTCTGGCCCTCAACCACTCAGACATTTCGAGACACCAAAAGGCAAATGCCTGATGCATGATACTGTAAAATTGAAGTACCTTGCTAGCATCATCCCACAAGACTGATGTCTCAGCTCTGACAGATGTAAGTAGGGATTTATTTATCCTCCCAGTGCTTGGTTTGAAAACTACACCTGCTTATTGAGAGGAGCAGCTTTTGGGAAAAGACTACGAGGGGAATTATGTCATATAGATTAATGAGAATGTGCTTCAAGGTTGCTGTGAGGGTGACAGAAGCATTTTGGGACCCTCTTACAGGGCTGAAATTGCAAGAAACTCTTACAGGGAAAAGAATAAATTCTAACTTTCAATTTCTCACTGAGAAATCAAGATGGAGTTGTTCAATACTGGACTGGAAAATCGGGGTCTGTTTAGCCTCACTGCTGTACTATTGTGATTAACCAGTGTGCAGCCTTTTTTGTTGGGCAGAGGTATCATGACATTGTGTAAGCATATATTATGTATATCAGTTGTAAATGTATCTGTTAATGTGCTAGTATGGATGTTCTACATATGAAGGCATAAGTCCTACGACCTTGTAAGGACTCCAGTTTCGATGCAGATATTTTTCTTTATCTACAGGCGCTGGATTTGATCTGAAGTCTCCCATTTCCCAATGAGTCTTCTGACCATGAATAATATAATAATATTTGTTAAGCAGTCCATGTGCATGTTAGACAGCACCACTTTTTTGTTTTCGTTTGGATTTTTAAAATTTTCTTTTGCAGTCAGCCTTCAAAATTTTTCAGTCTACTTTTGTCAGTCCTTGACTGCCTTCTATGGAAGACCAGATGGCAAGCCTGGTCACTCTAGTGCAATACAGCAGCAATATTTCAGCTTAATTTCTGGCTGATCCACACAGCAAAATGAACACAGGACAGCCAGAAGGAAGGGGTGATTACCTGCCGAGGGAGAAGCTGGAGGCAGTCTGGGTATGGGACCGCCAGCTGCGGTTTTGTGCATGGGTGATGGACTAGAGCAGCTTGTGATGTTACAACAGAGTGTTTTAACTCTGGAGATGTTGCTTCTTAGGAGGTTTAGGAGACTGGAAGCAAATAAGAGGTTTATAGGTGTCAGTGATACCATAAACATAATTTAAATACCCAGGTCATCTTAGGGTCTAATATACTATGACCATTTAGTCACACTGCATATAATTAAGTCAAGTGAGCGTAACAGGGAAAGTATTTTACTTGCTCCTAGCAAAATGAGGAAATTAAATTTTATCTTTACTTACTTTTCATCAAATTTAGCTGCATATGTGTAGAGCAGTATCAAAGAGCAATTACAGCTGTATAAAGTCTGCTGGGCTGAAGAGCTAATTAAAATGATGTTTGAAAAAAACCACTTCATCTGAATGAGCTCTTGCATTTTGAATAATAGATTAAAATTTTTTACTGTTACTTATTTGCTCTTTCTAGTGCTTTACACACATCACACATTCATTTTTGAAAGATACTTGTCTGCATTTGAGTGTGTGTGTATGTATTGAAAGAAGCAGAAATGATTTGCTGAAGGCAATAAAATGGGGATATCATAGGGCTTGGGGAAGCTTCTGGACCATAGTTGTCCTTGGGAATTTTGGCACAAACTTCATCTTGACTGCAATTTCATCCTGGACTTTTGGAATGGGTTTAGCTTTTTCCTCTGAAGCTTCAAAGAGAGAAAGTTGGTGTTCAGATGATCATCTGCTGCTGTTTGTAAAAGGTTTTAGAAAAGCCGGAGCTCATATTACACAATAAACAGCTAATCCATATTAGGTTACTCTGATAGCTATAATAAAAGTCAGGGTATGAAGATAGGCTGAAGATTCTCACATCTCATTAACTGATAATTCCATCTGAGTAGATTTTTCTCTGTCTTGAGGAGGAGAAAATGTGTCTTTGTGGTTTGACTTTAGCCTGAACACAGAAAAGGAGTTTAAGGAGAGATTACAGAACTCGGGCTGTGTTTTTGCATGGCTCCTCTCCCTGGCTGGGTGAATGATGTTAGCTGTGCTCTCTCTGAGTGTCAGAGCTATATTTATCATACAGGAATTGTGGGCATGTGAATTTGTACTCTGACCAAAACAGTGCTTCAGTCAACATGCTTCTATGTCGTGATGTACCCACTTGTTATTTTGCTATTATTTGCTCAAAATTTCCTTTTCTGTTTTTTAAACAAATAAATATATTCAAAGGGAGAACTAGGTGTTTCAAGAATGAGGTTTTCTCAGGGTGTTGTTTTATTAATGGAATGACTTACATTAACAAATCAGTGGAAGAAGTGGTAACGTGAACCAGCATATTGAATTTCACTTTAGCAATCTGTATTCCAGAAGGAAATCCTGAGAAGAAATCATTGACAATGGGACCTCAATTTAAATTACAAAGTAGGCAGTATGCTGAATGCATATAGAGCATATGAGATATTAAATGGAAGTGTTAGTTTGTGTTCATAAGGTAACCAAGACATTAAAAATGGGCTCTACAAGTAAGGACTATAGAAGCTGTGGTAATGAAGACAATAATTAATATAATTTAAGTTACTGTCCCCAGGGCAGCTGTAAATTGATGGTATTAATTATGCAACAAACCTGTTTGTAAATTGATGACATAGGAGTTCATGGAAGTCATCTAGAATAACTTTTTCGTTTTGAAGCTTTTTGGCAATATATTATGCAGCTGCCAATAGCCACCAATGGATATTCAAAGGTTATTTAACGTAAACTCTATAATTTGTATTCTTCAAAGAACTAATTAACATGAAGGCTGCTATTAAAAACAATCAGTTATTTCATGAGCATAAGGTTGATTATATAACATAAACCAGAATTCCTTAATATTGAATTCAGTGGATGTCACGTTGTATTTTTCTGCCACTGTAACTGTATTGATTCAAGTGAATTCAAGGAGCAGGGAATCTATGGCACTGAATGACTTCTGCTGTTGCTAGTGATTGTGGAGGAAAGATGATAAGAAGTTTCATGTATGTTTTTATATATATTTGAATTTTAAGCTTGTTTCTTTGTTGTTTACCTCTACATATCAGAGTGGCTATTAGCAGATGTAATGAAATGCTAGAAGCCCAGCCTGGTAATTTCTTTTAATTTCTTCAAGGTTAGAAACATCAGCCAGAGAGAGAGATGGCAAATGAGATGAATATATAACAAAAGGTGCAAAATCTTTTCTCTACCTTAAAAAAGGAAGTAGTATGCAACAGTTCCTTCTGCTTCACATAGTTCAATTAAAATTTAAATTTTAAAATGTCGAAGTATTTTTACTTTTTTTTTTAATCTGTAAAGTGAAAATAACCACTTAAAAATAATTTTAACCAAGAAATATTTCTCTTTTGTTTTCCCTCACTGGCAGTGTTTGTGTTTTCTGGCTAGTCACATGATATTTGCTTGTCTAGGTTTCTGTGAAGCAGCTTAGAATCCATGACCAGTTTTACCAGCTGGAGGTTCCTGTTTTTCAATTGCTGTGAGTGAAACTAAGAGGAGCACAGTCCTGTCACTGCTTCATGCAGTATCTAGCAACTTTAAACTGTCTGAAATGCAGTAATTTTATTTGCTTGTGTATGCTTTCTAAACTCTAAGAAAATAATATTTACTAGGGGAATATAAATAAAGCCATGATTTAATGGCATCTCCCACCTGAAAAAAACATCCTCGTTTGCCCATTCTTATGTATTTTCCAATCATAGTTTTAGCTTGAAGCAATTTTGGTGATTATTTCCAGAATGTCTTTAGGCCAAATACAGCAAGGTTTTCTTTGTGTGTTCTTTAATACCAAAGCAATAAAATTGGAAGTGCAGGGTAAGACACAATGCAAAATTAGGTGATAGCAAGATCTCTCCATTACTATGCAACAGCCTGGAGCCTCTAGTCTGATTTCTTCTTTGCATTTCCTCATTACAAATATGCAGATAAAATAGTGGGAGTTCAGCAATGCTGCCGCATTTGATTGGAATTTGCCATAAATCTGTTTGTGTTTGGGCTTGGTATTTGCACACTTATTCCCTCTCTTCCTTTTTCTTTTATAAGGAATATTTTGCCCTCTGACTCAAGAATGCCCACTGATACAGAACAGCTGCTATCGAGTGTCAAAACAAGACCATGTCTAGAGGGTGAGGTAGAGGGGGAAAATATTATTAAAGACAACCAAGGTAGCCATAGTCATCAGCTGCACTTCCTAATTAGGGAGAGAAGATGAAAGCAAAACTACAGGTCTTCAGGAAAGCAAAGGCCATCTCTAGCTGATTTTAGTGTAGGCCCAGGTACTGTGTAAGACTGCCATGAATTGTGTCAGCTGTACAGAAATCCCTAATGCTAATGTGATGGGTGCTCCTGCCTGTGTGCAGGTAATCCTGCACCTTGAAGGCACCTTTGGGAGCAGCAGGTGCTCGGATGGAGGCTGCACCCCTGACTGTGTTGTAGGGACTGGCAGCTGCTCGCTAGCGAGTATGTCCTTGAGTACTGATGGTACTCTGCTGACTTTTATCAGGAGCAAGGACTGAGTGTTTAATGTGCTGGCTAATAATTTTTAAAAATTGTGTTGTTGTTTTCTAAAAAGCAATGATCAGACTCAGGTACCTTAGCACCTGATAGAAGGACAGAGCTGTTGTCTCTCCTTCACATAAAATAACAACCTGAACTCCTGGCATGGTGGAGCATTTAGCTGTCACTCTTTTGCTGTTGATTCAGACCATGCATTATATAGTCCAGTGCTTGGTCACTTGTGTGAAATGGAGGGGGAAGTAAAAGTAGGAGAGCATCTTGTACCTTCACAGCTGGATGTGTCTGAGAGAGCAGAGTTCTTCCAAATTGTTGAGAAAAGAGCAGTTGACAGCATTTGTACAAGTAACCTGCCTCTGTTTTGCCCGAGCACTCCAGCGGGCAGCTGTTAGTGGAAGTAACTAATTTTTCTTAGAGATTTTTAAAACTGGAAATTTGTGTCTATCATTTTTAATGTTCCAGCCACAAGATGATCAAGTAATGTAAACTGTAATTCCACTCTGTTTCATAATTTCTATTTACTTATGGATGCAAATTACAAAGAAGCATAATGAGAGTCATAGCTCTTCAATTTGTTTCACTTTAAACAAGCAAGCAAAAAAAAAAAAAAGGAGCCAAAGCAATAATAATCCTGTTTTCCTGTGTGATTCAATACAGTTCAAGCCTCTGCGTATTAGAGTTCGTTGAAAAGACAATTAATAGCCATAAGGTTTACATCAGATAATATAACAAAGGAAAATCAATGTACTCTGTAGTTTTAAATCAGAAAAAAGAAATTTTTTACACCAACAAGCAGTGGGAAAGTCAGCATGTCAGGTTCAGTGGTTTGGGGTGTGGCTCCCTCTATTTACCTTGCGAAGGCATGCGCAGTTCCTCTTCCTGATATCTGGCAAAGCAACGGAGAGTTTTATGATGATGTGGACTTCTTTTCCCTGTTCCACCTCCTGTGAAGGAGATGGAATTGGTTGGAGAGCACTGTGATAAAATTGAACATTGAGGTGAAATTGCCTTTGTTTAGTCTTTCTGGTCTTTGGTGCATTCAGGCCCTATACACACAGTCCTACTGAGAGGGCAACAGGGGGAGGGAGAAATAAGCAGACAGACAAGCAATTAGTTGGTGTACATGGCTGAATAGCTCAGAGAAAACGGAGAAGATACTTGAATTACAATTCATTCCAGATATTGCTCGGAATTAGCTGCATTTGCATTAGAAAATGTGAACATGTTTTGGTTTTTTTTTTGCAGAGCAAAGGTTTTTCCAATTTGGCTTAAGTTGTTAAGCAAATACTCTAAGGGCTATAATTTTATTCCAGATACACTGGTATAATTGAATTGTTGTCCTACTAAAGTGGAGTTAAACAAAGATAAAAACAGCCTTGAAGTGGATTGAATATGGTTTTCTGATTTTGTTACGGAAAATTGAAAGAATAGCAAGCTATCAAACAAAAGTTCTCCTGTCTGCTGTGCCACACCACTAGAATATATAGAATGTTGATGAGTATAATCAAGGCAGTATTTTGTCTGTTAAATAAGGCTTTAATACACAATTACCCAATTAAAAAAAACCTACCAAAACAAACAGCAGTATAGTTAATAACAGACATGTAAGTTATGTAGATTAATTATTTCATGTCATTAATGTTATCTCAACTCTGATAAAAATCATCTTTATTTGGATAAAGAAGTTGAACTAATTTTGTGTTTTGTAGGTCAATTCTCAAGAATCTGGAACCAAACCACTGACCTTCACATTTGTACCATCCATTGGACAACTTCCGACTCATTTTGAGGTTGTGGATATCTCTAAGTTCCTTGTGACAATTCCAGAGGATCCAAAGGATCTGAACAACCGACATATTGTAAATAAGGTAGTTTTTTGTTTGAATTTTTTTTTCCGCTTCTTCAAAAGATAAAGAAAATTTTATTCTGAGCATTGCTGAACTGAAGCTCTTTCCCTTGAATGGTTTCTTGGCTTGTGCTCGGTTTAATTACCAGGAATCATTGTCCAAGAGAAGGCTGGTGTCTGCTCAATAGCTTCCTTTGCCTTTGGCAGAGTTTATATTGGAAGAAAACCCTTGATCATCTCAATTCTGTCCTCTGTCAGTCATGCAATGGCAGATGAGGGGAATTCCTTCTTGATCTTCACGACAGCAAGGGTGTTGTGCAAGGAGTGTTATCACATGGAAATTGACCAGGAGTTGTTCACTGGATCCTGGTTTCAGCAAATGCCTGTGCTGTGGCTTCCAGAAAAGGTGCCAATCCCTTTCATAGCTATGTAGTAATGCATCAAAATGGAAGCAAGCTTTTGATTTTTGAAAACTTATCCCTATGTTTTCCTGCAACAGTGAAGCCAGCAGCACAACATTCCTGGTTCTCCTTCCTTTAGCCAACACTTTGTTTGTTATTCCTCTCCTGCCCCACAACACTTAATGCTCTCTTATTTTATTCCATGCTGCTTGAAAGGCTACCGCAACCCTCTGGTTAATATTGATGCTTATGGCAATTCTGCTTTTATGTAACAGCTCCTTCCCTGGGACATTGCTGGGGCTGCAGTTCTGGGTGCTCTTCCACGTAATAAACTTTTCACAGGAGTTCACAGCCCTCTGACCTGAACGTGTTCCAGCATTTCAGTGTCCTATCTGTCAAAAAAGGGGTTAGGTCTTGGCAAAGGATGGATGTATTTGAAGAGACATTCACTGGAATATTATCATCAGGCGTTTTAACCCCTTAGTTACATTTACAGCTGCATGCTATTGGTTTTGTTATAAGTAATGCCCAGGATAAAGCGGAATCAGACCTTCCTGTCATCCATCCCAGTGTGTTTCTCTGTAGACAGAGGAAACTCTTCTGTAAGTTGATGCAGTTGTGAGGCCTTCATAGCACAGATTAATCCCTCTTCTAAAATGTCTAGAACCTGAACAATATTTTAAGAAACTAACCAACATCAGATAATCAAAATAACACTGTCAAACTCATAATGGTGGTATCCCCCTTTGTGGTCCAATATTTTTTCAAAGAAGTGAACTCCAGGACTCATGGAGCTGCAAGTGAAGTGGAGATTTGTAATTGCCGTGTTCCTCAAGCAGCACTCAAATATGAGCCCCATCTGGAGGCTTCCTCTTGCAGTACACAATATATCTATTAATTTACCTGATTTCTCCTCTGAGGGAAATATGATTTACAATAGCAGTTTCGATATTTAATGATATAATGATATGTGTGTCGTATGTGCAGTTTGCACTATTCCTGCTTTAATCCAAAGCGTGCTTGAGAAGTGACATACTGGATGTGGAAATTGCAGAAAATATGAAGAACAATTGTGGTCTGTGCTGTGAAGCTTGAACATATAGCAAAGCTCTCTGACCTCTGAGTCTGTTTGCTCTCTTTGGAGAATGCCTTGTCTTAAGGGCCTTTGTTTCTTCATTAATATGTATAGGTTTTGTCCCAGATTTGTCTGTCAGACTCCTCTGAGGAGCATTGTCTGCTCTGTGGATCCCGCGGTCGGGGTGCCTTCCCATCGTGTCTGCTGTAGTCAGGTCTGACAGCTCATTTGGCTTGACTGCACCCTCCTTCTCAGTTCCCTCGCCGGCCCTGTCTCGGGCCATCGCTGTGCTCAGAGCCTCCTGTTGCTCTGTGAGTTGCTGGGAGGGCAGCCCCCACAGCATTGGCTGGGGGGCTGGAAGCTGGGACTCCCTGGGGAAGTGGCTTCTGCTGTGTACTCATGCCTAAATTCTTCATTTGCCTACTGCACTTTTGGTAGTGCAGAGACAGACACTACTGAAAGCCAAAATTACTTCACATTTTGGGGAACCCAAATAAAATGCATTTAATTTGGATCTTTTTCCTTGTATCTTTTGCAGTCTGATGCAGTCTCTGATGAGCTGGTCTTAGAGAGTGGGGCCAAACAAGACTGTGTGTCCACTGTCTGTACAGACAGCACCCGAACGGCTTTCCAGTCCCTGGGGTGTAATTTAAGCAAAGGAGAAATGCAGGAGAATGACCTTTTTAAGGCTGAGTTTATCCTGATTACGGACTCCGGTGATGAAGATGAAGTAGCTGCAGCCTCGAGCAACGTTCATCAGCCTTCCAACGGCTATGGTCCCATCAGTGCTCAGCTGCTGACCATGTCCCCTGTTTCCCCTGGCACCGGGGCAGGGAAACCTCCTGGCGATGGGCACCTTCCAGGTGCTGCACTTTCCCATGGTGCTACTGATCCACAAAAACATCAGGTAACAAGCTCTTTAGACTTTAGCAATAACCTTTGCTTTCTAAACCTTTCAGGATATGGAGCCAGTTTGCACAGCAGCTTGGTCAATTTGTTTTTTAATTAGCATTTTCATTGGCTGTTTCTGTAACATTTAGACCTTAAGGAGGTGGCCCAACCCTTCTGACTTGCTGCCTCCCCATATGATCCTGGTGTGTGTGTGGAGCAGACAAGGCAGATCTATTCTTTCTTTTAAGAGCAGTTCATCATGACAGCAAGTTAATCAGAAGATGTTAGATTCCTAGCTAGTCTAAATTGGGTAAGGTAATTGAAATCAGTGGAGCCTCAAGATCATTTGAATTATTAGCATCAGGCTTCCCAGACCTGGGTTCTTTTTTTTCTCAGCACCTCTTGCAGCCTTTTATATAAGTGAAAGAACCTGTACAAAATCCTACTATTTTGATTGTTGGTTGGTACACCTGACTTTGCACGGGTGTAAAGAACTAATGAAGACAAAATTTCCATTTTATGTGAATCTTTATAGGTGCATTTGTTGACTTATTAAATTTTAAATTCTCCCTGGGGCATTTCCAAAAAGGGTCTTTGAAATGTTTCATTTACAAAATGCATCAATCCAAGCTACTGTATGAAAAGTTAATGTCTCCCATCTCGGAAAGAACACTGATCTATATTGAAGGGTTTATATGCAATGGAAAATTCCACCTTTAGCAAAATAGCAACATCCTTCTCACATGAAATAAATTCAGGCATTTGCTTTGACCTTGATGGGGTTACCATCCGTTGAAAATGCAATTCTTCATTGACAATTTGGAAACAAACATTAAGCATGGCTGCTTTGTTCTGGAAACGAATAGGATTTCCTATCTTGTGTTGAAATACTTTTGCCACTCAATTTTTCAGCAAATTCAGTGTCAATTTTTGATTGAAGATATTGTGAATAATAAATCCACTCTGGTTTGGGATTCACAGCAGTATGAAGTGTTCATTTCTTCAGAGAAACTCCCAGTGAAGTCAGTGAGAATTTTCCATGAGGAAGGTTAAAGGCATAGGTAAGCATACATAGAGGAAGCAGCCTGAAAGAGAATGCTTGTCCTGAGGAAATATAGATTTACTTTAGCAATGTTCAGGCTTGGGTGTTTTTTTGAAAAGCTTTTACAGAAATAATGTGAATTTTGGAATACTCTACAGAAGAGTTCCTATGCTGAATCTTTCTTAAGCTTCTGGTGACTTGACATGTAAAGAGTAGTTTGGCTGGTAAGGTAAGAGAAGATAAAGATTGCACAGAACAAGAAATTAAGCCTAACTTTGCTAACTATTCACCTGAACAGGTAGAGAGGCAGTATGTAATATGGTAATTGCATATCTTGTCATTACTCTTATTCACAAGTTTTCAAGACTGTACTTCCTCAGTCTTCATTATCTCAGTATCTTTAGCCATCTTTATTGCTTCATAAAAAGATGTTTTTACTAAGCTGCCCTTCACTGTTGTTCTGGTTCTAAGGAGTTTCCTTAGGCATCACTCTTTCTGGCTTGATATCTAATGAAAGATCATCAGTTCTGAAATGAAGGAAAACTATGAAAAGATTAAATAGATGCATGGTTTATCTGTGGTTACATTTCCTTTGTACAACGGATTCCATACATGGGCTATATTTTCAGTTCTTGGATTATAAGAGCTGTATCCTGTCCCTTTTAAGAGTTACTGCACATAAAATTATGTTAATTTAAAAGCATAATCAGACAATGAGTTTCCTGTCAGATGTGAAAAAAGCAAGGACCAGTATTGGGGAGCATCACGTTGTGGGAGGGATCACTCTGACCCAGAGGGCTCATTCAGCTTCATTCATTTCTGACTTTGTTTAAATGAAAGAAAAAAAGGAAAGCATTAAAGAAAAGGAAGTTTATGTTCTGTGAGACATAAAGGTCCTGACTGATGTTGGAAAATGCCATGCTATAGTCAAAGTCTGAAAAAAATAATCTGTTATTCTGGTCGTATTTGGAACTTTTAGTTTAATGCTTATATATCGTGTTGGGGTTTTTTTTGCCGTTCTTATTTTTGTGTTAAAGAGAGTCTAGCCATGAAAGAGAGAGTCAGATGATTCCTGCCTTTGGGAATTTACCCTTTGGGTTGAGCGGCATGTCCACTTCCCTGAGCATCAGGGAAGAAATTTCTTGGCTCACTGTGGGGGATCAGTAACCAAAAGGAATTTTACTTACTCTAAGTCACTTGACATTCCTCTGTCTATTGAGTGCCATCTGGTTTGGCTTTTCCAGGCAAGTAAGTCAGGAGTCCCTGCAAACTCCTGCCATTGCTTGGACAATGCACCATCCTTGTTGGCAGAAAATGGACTGTTCTAAATATCATTTATATTAATTGGGTCTCAGCTCACAGTCCGATTTAACTGTGTTGTCTCCAGGAATTTTAAGTTTTCCACAGTTTCCAGTGCTTCCTTGTGACTTTCTGGTTCTGAGGTTGCAGTCTTTGTAGGTAATTGGTTTTTATTTTTTCCTATCTATAGGTAGATTCTACTGAGATCAAAGCTGGTTAACTGAGCCCAGAATCAGGTCTACATTCAAGACATGATTCGCTCAGACATGATTTCTGCCTTTTGGGCTCTCAGTTTGCACACTCTTTCCCTTTTCCTGTTTGACCAGCACATTTTTCAGGGTCTTGCTGGTATAACTAACCACATTTTTTGTGCCTTCCCAAAACGATGTGACTTCATCAGAAAGACAATTTGACTCATGTCCAACTCATTTCTGCCATTTCAAATGTCCTGAAGGTCTCCTGGGCAAGGCTCAATACTAATATTATGTCCACTTTGATAATTCTGGAATGATTATCTACAAGGCATCAAGATCTTTTTCAACTGCCTTTATCCCTTTGTGCTGATGTAACCTTGCCACCTATTTCAACTTTCTTCATACATTTTTGGGA
The DNA here is from genome assembly GCA_013398115.1 of Falcunculus frontatus. Classification (NCBI taxonomy): domain Eukaryota; kingdom Metazoa; phylum Chordata; class Aves; order Passeriformes; genus Falcunculus; species Falcunculus frontatus. Next base: position 474,836 of record VZRV01009165.1, read on the forward strand.
AATGTTTATCTGATGTGCTCCTGAGAAGAGAAAAAGACCTGCAGTTGAATCACAGACCAAAGCAATTCAAATCTACTTTGGTCATTCCTTCTGCACTAATCCAATTCACCTACAGGAGGGTTTCAAAGTAGAGAAACTGAACAGAGGAAAAATCCACTGATTGAGGGAAGTTATTATATCTTGCCTACTGGCACTGTTGAGGCTGCAACTGTAAAACCATGCTCAGTTTGGTGGCCAGCAACCCTCAAATTCAAGAGAGATGTGAGGAAGGGAAAGTGGTACAGCACAAAGGTGTAAATATATCTGGGGCACATGTGAGCTGAGGCTGAAGGAGCTGGCTTTGTTGACTCCCACCAAGAGACAGCCAAGCAGGCATCTAGGAACTGCCCAGAACCACTTGCAGGGCAGTTACGGACATGACAGAGCCAAACTCTTCTCTGCAGTGGCAGGTGAGGCAGCAGTGGCTGCAAATCTCAGCGTGGGAGATCCCAGCTGGACATCAGGAGCAGCTTCCTCAGTGGGAGGTGGTGCAGCACTGGCACAGGCTGCCTGGGGGTGCTGGAGCACCATCAGAGCTCTAGAGACTGGGTGAGACAGGCCACAGCCGACCTGATCCACTGGCGCTGGTGAGAGCCTTGCTTTGAGTAGGAGGCTGGACTAGATGACCTCTGGAAGTCATTTCCAACCCACTTTGATTATGATTTCTTGATCCTGTAAATAAGAGCTTGATCATCTATAGGTGTGGTTATTAATACTGTGTTACAATACCAAAGTAATTTCTGAAGACCTGATTAATGGCTCAATTAGCTCAGCACGTAAATGTCCAGTGGTATTTAAAAATGAAGAATACTGCACAACATCTTTATCTTACTTGCAAGAGCATATTTGTCATCTGCTACCATGGACATTTTTGTAGCTGCTTATAAACCTTTCTTATTAAGTTTTAACTAATTAGAAGTCACTGCACACCCTGTGCTTTTATTATGAAGTTTCATATTTGTTACTTATTTCCTTTTAATCTGTTGTCTTTGTAAGGGAAATTTATCTATTCTATTTCAAAATATAAAGATTTCATACCCCAGCTCTGTTTTGGTAGTCGATCAACTTCCTGAATTCATTATTAAATTCAGGAGGCTGCTTCAAATTATCAGATTTATTACCACACTGCTTTCTAACTTGTTAAATAATTTTATCTTTCATGACGTATTTAATAATAATTTTCATAATTATTAAATACTGGTAAATTAGTCTCAATTTCCAGTATTTTTGCTTCTTCTTAATTAGGGGCTTTTTGAGCAATAATTTCTCAATCCAATAGAATATATGTACAATGACATAAACAACATTAATTTTTATATTCCAGTATTTGCCCTGTATTCATCCATTGACTTTCCACTTTGAAATGGGACACCTTAACACATGTATGAAATAAGAGGAAGTTAGTGTGGTTGTAAAGACATTCAGATGTTTTGTGTTTATTCCTGTAAATCAAAGCATTGACGTGGCTTTTCTGAAGTTACTTTATAGAGAAAATGTCTTTGGTTTAAAAGACTTGCTATTTGTATGGTATCATTTAGCAGGACAAGCTCACTGATTTTAAGGGCTGTAGGGTTTTAAGTTTTGCCCTTGAAAGCTTTTAAGTCTTGCTCTTCTGTCGCAGCTTTTTCTGGCATGTGCTCTCACTTGAAAATTAGTTGTTTTGTTCTTATTTGTGTTTTGTGATGTATCAATAATATATTACATCATCATCCTCATTATTCCTGTCTATTATGGGTAAGACATATGTATTAAAAATATAATTAATAGGCTGAGCCACATCCATGAGCAAGTTGTGTGTTGGAACTGAAGGCTATAATTGTCTTTTATGGAGCTGCACAATCTTTTCAGGGTATCTAACAATAGTTAAATAGGTGTTCTTATATTTACATCAAGTTTGATGAAATTAGAGTTAATTTCCCTGCTTTCAAATTGCTCAGTCAAATGTTAGGTGACAGTTTGTATCCTTTTGGTTTTATAGTTGACTTAACTCACCATTTCATACTGATATGTTTTATTCATATTGGGTATACCTCAGTTTTTAATTTCAGCATTATAATAACTTGGAAGATTTTGAGAGAATTTCTTTCTTTAGAAGCATGAAACTGTATAGCATGTTGATAATATACTTGTATGCTCTAATTAGTTTTGACAAATCCTAATTAGAATGGACCCAAGAAAAAAGACACTCATGAAAGAGCTCATTACTGTTTTATTAGTATATCGAAAGACTGTGGAGAAGGGGATAAGGACTCATACGTGCCTGCAGACTGTCAAAAACTCTGCTCTGTGAATGACAGGAGAAGTGAAAAGCAAACTGGATGTCTGATTTAAGTAGTTCCATGCAAATTTCTTATTCTGATATCACAGTGCTGCAGAAGGGGTTGTTTACTGAATGAGAAAAAGAACACTTGACTTGAATTCCATTTTCAGAAAGGCTGCTTTCTACTGAACCGCTAAAGTGAGATCGGACATTATTGCAATTTTCTTACCTTCCATTGTGTTTCTATTATGGGGATGGCATCACATAATTCCAGACACTCATGGCACAACTGTCTTGGGTTTCACCTAAAAGGAAAAATACTGTGGCCTTGAACCTTGTTTATATCAACAAAACTGGGGTGTCATAAACCCAAAGTACCACATAGCTTGTCTGCCTCAGTCCCCTCCCCATGAGAACCTTATCCATCAGGCTGTAGGTCCAAGCCTATGCTTTTAATCCACACAGCACTACTAATGGAAACCCTAAAACTAATGATCACAGGACTGAAATGTGGGGTGTTTAACAGTTCCACAGGTTCCACTGTATTAACAATTTTGTTTTGTTTTTTTTTTTTTCTCTCCAGTTAATTTCTACTCTTTCCACCTCTGATCATCTTTCCTCTAAACCACCTGCTGTCCACTTAATTTCTCCAATTAATCAGAAAGTAGCGTGCGGTGCCATGGTTAACATGAATCAAGCCTCTTCACTGGAAGATTCCTGTAACAACTGGCAGTCAGCAGCTGGGTTTTCTAAACAAGACTCATCTCTCTACTTTCAGTCTGCTTCCCATAGTTCACCTCCCTCAATGTCTAAAATATCCTCTTCTGCATCAAAGAGTTGGTACTCCACTCCTCAGTTGTCTGATAACCTACAAACACCAAGTCTCTATAGTCCTGGCTGTGTTTGCAAAATGGGAGGCTTCACCTCATCCTCTGTTCCAGCAAGGAGTCCGAGTCTTTCCTCCAATCCTCCATGTTCAACTGAAATTCAAAGATCTTCAACTCAGTCTGTATCCCCCAGTTCTTCCAAAAGATTGAATGCTTTGTCTCCTCTCCCTGTACATGTAATAACACATTCGTTGTCTCCTGGCCCTAAACCTTTGTCTCCACCCTCTCTTTACGGGTCCTCTTCGACCATATGTAGTATAAATGAGCCTTGCTCACAAATGTTATCCAGAGGAAATTCAGCCAAATCAGGAGTCAAATCCCCTCTGCCAACCAGACTGACTCTCTTAACTGCTATTTTGAGATCAGGCTCCTCTAAGCAGAGACCACTTTCTCCTGCTTCTTGTCCCACATTTTCCCCTAGCTCCCTTAGTTCCTCAACACTTGCAATAGATCAAAGGTTCAAAACAACTCCCCCAACTCCCAAGAAATCTGTTTCAAGCCCTCCTATAAGCCTAGATTCTCCCAGCAAAGAGGATTATTGGCTTTCAGGATGGGCTCAGCATCTGCTTTTACCTTCCAAGCCTCCTCCCACCCCTCGAGCAAGGTCCCTTTCTCCTAAAAAGCACACTCCTGTTCGATCACTTTCTCCAGACTCCCGAAATTCTCTGTCATCCCCTGTCTCCTCTCACAGAATATCAGTTGCCTCCCCAGATATGCAGTCTTCACTGCCTCCTCCTTGTGCCCCATCTTCCTCTTCCTTAGCATTCCCCACCTCTCCTTCTCCAGAAGGGCTGGGATATTCTGCCTCCAGGTCCTGGGCCCCTCAGAAGTCTCAGAGAGTACACACTTACTCACCCATCTTTACTTGCCGGTCATATCCTTTGCTTCCTTCTACCAGTCATAGTGGTTCATTGTCTCCCACCCTAGAAAAGCACTCATCTCCTTCCCCAAGTCTTTTGCACTCAGCTTCTAGATCTAAATCAGATTCATCCCAAACATCTGTTCGGGAGATCAGTGCCTCCTCTCCTACCCCTTCTAGCATCTCAAAGCAGTGGTCTCTCCCACAGCCTCACTGTACCCCACTGGATCCACAAACTGGTAGTATTAATTCCCATCCACTGCAATTTAATTCCTCATTGGTGCAAGCAAATTTTAGGTCTGACTCCTCCTCTCCAAGACCTGAGCATTCTGCCACCTCATCGGTGTTAAAGTGCAGATCTCCCATCTCAGACAAATCATCAGGCACACTGCCATCAAGACCCAGAGAGCTGACTTCACCACAGTCTTTTTCCCTGCCTCCTGACCATGAAAACATCAAACCCAAGGTACTCTTGGTGCATGCTTATTTTATAATAGTTCTTTATCCCTATAGGAAAAAATCACATCCATGTCCAGAATACTAGTAAAATAAATGGGATGTGGAAAAAATGTGGAAAAGGAGCAGGTTTTATAATAATAGTGAAGATAGTGAAAATAAAATCCTACCTTTCAAATTGCTAGCAATGTGTTCTGTATGATGGAGAAGATGCTGTAGGGATTTTTTAGCATAAAAAAGGAGATTCATGAGTGAGATGATTTACTACTAAAGGTGAATTTGTGTCCAGTGGCTCTGATATGCTTTTGGTACACAAATTTGTGAAGCTTGCCTAAAATCCTGATGTGTCAAAAATCAACCATGAAGAATGTTTTACTCATCCCATTCTAAAGTAAATCCATATGTGTTCCCAGGGAAAGTAATAGAGGTGTGGTGATCTCAGGTGCAGGGCTGAGCAAGAAGCAGTTTAATCTAATTGATATGAACTAGCTGTTCCAGGTATAAGTGATTCCCAAGCACCTCATCCCACCTGCCCTCCTCACTTCCCAGGAGGTTTTCCTCACCCCAGCCACCCTGGGACCAGCCCAGAGGCACTAATGAGCTCAGCCTGAGCAAAGACTTTGTGGCTGAGGGCCAGCAATGGAAGACAAGGACAGTCCCCTGCTTCTTCCCTTTCTTTTGTGCTCCTCTGATCTTTGGTACTTCTCTGATCTTGTTGTGCTAGACAGAGGATGAGGGGGAAAGAAAAGCCAAGCTTCCTATAGCATGAACTACTGCAAATACAAAAGTCTCACACCTGGCAGATTAGCCATGCTCCTGCTGCTTGTCGTCCACCCAAAGGCGGGAGAGCCATCGCAGAGTGAGAATAAGCAATGATGGCAATTGCTGCAGGAGGGCTTGGGAACCAGTCACAATGCAGATTTAAAGGTGTATTTTAAGAATGGAGAGGGAAGGGAAGGGAAGGGAAGGGTGCCCAAAACCATGCAGCTGGTAGGTGAAAACAAGAGGACCTGCTATGCAAAAAGTAAGTTAATTGCAGAAGGCATCAGAGCTGCAGGAGACTTTCCAACCTCCTTTATCTTATCTTTGCCCTCTGTGCTTCCCCTGTGCTGTGTTCCCATCCTCTAACTCATATCTGAGCTCTGTCCATCACAGAAAGTCTATCATAGTTTATTGATTTATTTGCTCACAGCACAAAATTACAGCCTGGTCTGCCAGATCAAGTTGTGTCAGGTGTGTTCCTAACAGCTTAGCCTTGGCAGGGGTGACTTAAAAATGTTAATTGGAAATGAGAGGTTAAAATCAGCACAAAGTAGCAATTGTCATGAATGGTTCTTTTAAAATCCAAAGGAGCCAAGAGGAACCATTGTGCCAAGCAGAGCTGTACAATGTTGTTACACCCTGTCAGTATTAGTTAATGAAACAAAAAAGAGATATAAAGTTGTAGAAATTCTAAGAAAAAAGCCCCTGAGTTTAAACTGTAAGGCACAACCAAGCCTGCAGATTGCAAAACAGTTGCAGTTCCTGCTAGTTGGTGCCCTGAGCACTTTGAGGTCTCAGGCAGTAAGGAAATTCTCTGCTTGTGACATAGAGCTGTTGCCTGACTTTATATTTGCAGAGGTTGCTATACTCCTTCTGTCTTTCCTGCTCTTTTCCTATTAATTCTGCTTTATCATGCAATATAGTGGCACTTTTGAAACTGCCCCACCATCCCATGGAGACTGGGAGAACGTCCACCAGTGTAACACACTTGGACCACTACTCTGCTCTAATTTTTAATCACGTACACAAAACTGACTCAGCTGGAGATGTGGAAGACCTAAATTATCTAAATCTAATGCAGCTGGGTATTAAGTGTGGGGAAAGGTCTCTCATGGCTTTAAAATGTGAGTCTGAGACCTCATCTACAGTTAATGATACTGTGCATTCAACATCCCCCTCCTGCTCTCACTTACTTCCATCCCTAGATTATGGCATATCTCAGTGAACGTTGCTGATGTGTTAATGGTAGCGGGCTGTCCAGTGATACTCCAGCCTCAAATCTCATTATATTTCCAGAGAAAAGAAGAAAAGTTTTAAGGAGTTTAAGTTTTACCTTTAACATCCTAAGCAGCATTTAGGTCTCTTTAGTACTTATCAGCTCAACTTTATAATAGACAAAAACCAGCTTGCTTCATCTGACGACTGTTGATGCATGACAAAATCTTTCCATGTATGAATGTTCTAAGTGAACATCGAGGGAAAAAGCATCTAGAAGTGCTTGCCTTTGGTGTGTATAATTTGGCATGTGTGATTTTTCAACCTTAATGTTGCTTCAACAGTTGTTGCAGCAACATTAAGACACACATTAAACCAACATCTTTTAAACCAGAATTTGGACATGCACCAATTAATGTGAATCAAAGGATAACCTATTCATTTATTTGACTGTTTGCATATGTATATATAAGCATGTGCTTTCCCATGATTTGTATTAGTTAATGATTTAAAAATGGAAGTGTTTTGCAAAGTGAGTATAAACAGAAATCCACAGGTCAGTGTGAAGTGTGAACTTTGGGTGACCACAGGAAATAAAAGCCCTCTCTCTAGATTTTGTAGATACTTTGATGATGTCCTCATGGACCTCATATAGCAAAATGGACAGTGAGACAGAGTAAGGACAGATAAATTTCTAATTCTGCAGGAACAATTGTTAGAATAACAACTTCTGGCTTTCTGGTTTGAAAAAACTTTGTAGTGGTTTCATGGGGTATCATTCTTACATATTCTTTGATTTTTTCCTATTTGAATGTAGTTCAGGAATGCATATAGATCTACCCGAAACAACTGGGGAACAAACTGACTTTAGCAACATGGAGCTCAGCTGCAAAACCTACCATAATGCAGGAAAGATTATTCATGAGGAGCTCTATGCTACCGTGGTTGGTCACTGATTGTAAGCCTTTGAAGTGCATGTGTAGCATATTTTGCGATGCCCTGTGGGTGTCTTAAGTGATCGTTTGAACAAAAACATTAGGGCATTTCCTCCCAAATTCCGCAGACTGACATTTACCCAAGCTCTGATGCTGGATTTGGTTTGGTTTTGGCTGTGCCATGGTGCAGGCCAGCAGACCTAACTGTCCATGGCTGTTTAAATTACTGCTAGATTCCTGTGAAGCACATTGTTAAATTTATTTAGGCATTGAAAAAATAATTTTAAAAAACATGAAGTAGTGTGTAAAGAAACATACTCATGTAGATGAGAAACTGAATGAAAGACTTTTCACTCATCTCAGACCTGTGAAAATAGCACATCGCTCACAAGTTTACAGTACCTGGAAGTCATGAAGCACATGAAAGCAATATAGAAACTTTTACATTTTAACAGTCTCTTATGTCATTGCTTAGTTCATATAATAGTACAATTAACCTCAAAGTGATCACAGTTTTCTTTTCATATATGATGCTCATTTCACCATATGTGAAACCCTATGGGCTAGTGAAGACATATTTCATGTATTTCACATGTTCAATTATACAGTTTTTAGTTGAATATCAATTATAATCCAACAAGGATTTTGTGAATGTATTTAATATTTGGAATTTGGTCCTCCATCTCAGTGATCAGTATTTTATGTCTTATGCATATAGTTTTTGTATATGCATAAATATATCAATGGAGCTATGCACTGTTGCTGTGTAAATGTTCAAAGGGCAGGATTCAACTTAAATGGCTTTTTACATTTGAATGTTACATATCCATGCACAATTTAGGTGATTCTGTTACAGCTAATGGAGAGAATATGATGTATGTAGAAGATGATTTTATTTTACCTTTCTAGTTGCCTAGTTTGGGATGAGATTAATTCTATAGAAATGCCTATGATCATAAGAAGCATCAGTGTTGTCTGAAGAACCTGAGTGGTGGACATCCAGGTTAGAATCACTAAATCTCTTATGAATTGCTATCCCATGATCTAAAGCCCCTCTCACCAAAACACAGAAAAAAGCTCAGTTCCAGCATTTGTATTCATCTGCTTTGTCAAGATGTTCATTCAATATGATTGCTGTGATTACTGACTTCTTGAATGACTCATTCTCCAGCTCCTGACTAAGAATGAGTGAAGTCAAAAGCAAACAATATTATGTATAGAAAAAATGAAAAGTTTGTATCCTACACTATTTCAAGATATGTGTGCGGATAAATTTCTTATCTGAGTTAAAATTTTGCCTACTCTGCTGTCATCGAGACTTTTATTAGATATAAAGAAAATAAAAAAATAACAAAAGAATGACCCAAGGTGAAACATGCTGTTTCAGACTGTTATCTCATAATCACCATTGTTTACTGTTGCAGGTAATGGTACATTAAAAAACCTGACCTGATTAACAAATAACTTTATTTCTGGCTGATTATCACAGAAATAATCAAACACCAACTTAAAAGTCTATTCTTGGGTGAATTTATGATTTTTTGTTAGATTGTTGCCTAAAAGGGAACGATGTAACAAACTTCTATTTAATAATAATAAAAATAATAATAACAATAATAATAATCTAGAAGTCATGTGATTAAGAATCCTAGCTCTTGAACTCATATGAGTATAGAAGAATCTCATCAATCTTTTAAAAATTACTGAATCCAGCCTCTATATTAGCAAAGAAAATGTAAAAAATATGGTTTGTAAAGAGTTAAAAATAACTGGGCAAACTAATATAGTCTAAAATATAAATTACTTGAAAATAATATTTTTTAAGGTTCATCTTAGAATTTTCATACCCAAACCTATACATTTTGTATGGTTTAGATTGCCAGTTCTGTAAGCTTTGTTATACTGTGAAAGTTCTGATACTTACTTTGTTTGGGTGGTAGAGTTATTTATTCAGGAGATGAAAAGCTGCATCAAGATTTAAATGATCTATCCACTCACACAAGCAATTCAGCATTTAAGGATCATAATCAGTCTCATGGGAGCCAGTCACAGAAATCCTTCTGATTTTGTGGTTCAGGATCACACCACTCAGCAGCAGTTGTTGAGGTGGATATATCGACAGAAGTAACTGTGCATTTTCATACCCAATCACAAGAAAACTTGGAAAAAACCTACAGCCTCTCCTGATACTCATTTCAGGATGGTAGTCAGCAGAAAGTGGCTAAATTTACTTTGGAAGCTATAAGCTAAACTTACTTTGGAAGCTGTAAGGTAGAGGGAATTTGCTTTGTCCTACTTCATTCCTGAGAACAAAACATGTACATTACAAGACTTTAAAACCTTAACAGAAACACTAGATTTTCTTTAAGAAATAGCTTTTCTAGGAAATATGTAAGCATTGCTTTGTTGCAACATGTCTGCAAGATGATTGGAATTGTCTTTCATTCTGTCATACTTTTCCCCTCTCTTCCCTCTCTCTCCCTCTTCTACCCTGTTTTACTTCTCTTCCTGCTTTCTGGTTTACCCTTTTAGCAGTACAAGATCAAGACAAGCTACAAGGCATTTGCAGCAATCCCTACAAACACATTGCTTATGGAACAGAAGGTTAGTGTTTGCTCAAAGACATGAGCATTGCACTGCATATTTGAGACCATTCAACTTTATGTACAAATTCTGACATTTCTGTTGGGGGATACTGCAGAATGTAAATTCTGGGAACTAACTACTCAGGATTAAAATTCCAGCCATTTTTCAGGATCAGCCACTTTCACTGAAGATCAAAGACTTCACTACTCTGAATTTCTGAAAATCAACTTACTACAAAAAAGGAAAAAATCCCAGTGTCCTAAAGGGATTGCCTTTTATGGCAACCTCTCCAAACCTGTTTTGTTATTGGAAAGTGTCTGGAGCACTGCTGTTCTGAGACCTGACGGTCAGTAGATCTTACTCACTTAATGATTATTAGACAGCTGTGCTTATAACTGTAAATTTAACATCCCAAAATACACAATTTTGACCAGCTCTCTTGTTGAACTGAGAGAACTATCCAGGACGTTGTTCTGGCCTCTGTTAACTTCCATTCTTCCTGAACACTTTAGGAGCTAGCCAGTGGGCTATTCCCAGTATGCAGTTTGAGGTAACAATCATTTTCTGTAGGACAGGCTGATAGATTCAAACCCCAGACTTTAGTGCACCGATTTCCTATCAAAGTCACAGCCAGAAAAGGCTGGGCTATATAGTCCTTATTTAGATAATGCAACTTTGAAAGTCAATTGAAAATTTAAGCTTTGCATGACGGGTTCAAATTACCCATGGATATTTATTTTTTAAATATTTCCCCAAAATTTGTTTTGCTCAAAAGAATAGCTAAGTTTAACAAAATTTTCTCTGATGATCAATGAGCTAAGTGTCTTACATGTTTAAAGACATGCTTAATCATGCTAACATCTGGTTTGTAGCTTTATCAGAAAAAGCTTTCTGTTTAGGACCTGGGTGAGGAACTTAGCCTCTGATTAATTTCTTTAAGACTAAGCATTCCTGACTACACATCTAAATGTTTATTCACATTTACAGCTTAGTCGATTTCACTAGTATTTTACAAAACCTAAAGTTATTGGAGAGGGTGAACTTAACTATGTACAAAATTTGAAGATGATAATTGTCTCCTTGAAATATTACTGATTGTGATCTAGTAATTATCAGTTAACTACTATAAATCAGATTATTTTTCAGAAAAAAAAGGACATTCCTTTCTTTTCCAATGTTCTTTTAATCTTGAACAATTTTTTTAATCCTTTGCGTTAAACCTGATCCTTCCTTTACTTAAATCTTGAATGCACTAATGAAGGTTATGTTTGCTTTAGCTTGCAATGTGGTGCAATAGAAACGGCTCTGTAAAGGAAAATAGCTGATGCAGGAGGTTCTACACCCCTACAGAATGTATTTTGGGAGGGTTTTGTTTGAGCAGAAAGCCTGTTAGCGGGTGGAAGAATTTGGTGGACTCCTGAAGTACCACTTCATGGTTGACTTCACCTGAAAGGCACTGTTTGTGCACCCTGAGACTGCACCACTCTGCAACCCAAGCCAGGTAGGTGACTCTGAGCAGGGTATTCACTCTAAGATCACACTCCTGATGTGAGCTAGTAGGTTAGTGCCAGTTGCCTGATTGCACTTTTTCATAAGAAAATGGATTTCTTTTGATGATCTTGCTGGTGCTCTCTGGGGCATTGACTCACAACCTGCATGTTACTTATCCCCAATACATAAAACGATTGTGAAATCTAATGCCAGCATCTGTAGAAAAAGTAATGGCTCAAGAAGTATCTGTGTTTAGAAAGACTTTTGGTTATCCACTGATTTACTGAAAATCATAGCCTTGGTGTATCCTTCAGTAGTGAAAGCAGTCATATAGTACTAATAAGAAATCAATTCTCTGCTATAGGATTTGCCTTCAGGAGAGACTCTTGACTAATTAACTTTATAAGTGTGTGTTTCAGCATTGCCTGAGTACATGCTTTCTCCCATCTTGGGAATTATGGATAACAATCTCCTATTGATCTGCAGCAGCAGCTAATTGTAGTGCTCCTAAACTAGTCCCATTGTGTTAGCTGATAAGAGTTTAGAGTTCGACTCCTATAAGAAAGCATGAAGAAGTCACATGGCACACTTGGGCCCCATTGTACCAAGCCTTAATATCCAAGTATTCTCCTCAAAAGTGTTGGATGGGGAACTCATGATACATTCTAGCTCAGTGTTACATTGTTCCCATTTTATGCAAAGCATTTCATGCACAGCATTAATAAGAGAGAGATTTAAGACAATAAGATTTTAACTGCATACATGATGTTTTATTAACATTAAAATAATGTTTATGCAATTAGAAATACAACATTTTTTTAGGATACATTTTTTAGCCTAAGGTGCTAAAAAAAGTGTTTTGCTATGTGATTAAATTAAAAATGCACATCATCAGAAGTTAACTCTTTCCCACTGTGTGAGTAATTATATTACTTAATTTAAGTGGTCATGAAAAATAAAATTAGTCAGAATTGTGTTGTGGGTGATCTTAGTAACAATTCATCTGCAGTATTAATTAGATCCCATGACAGAAAACTGCCATCATGTGCCATGTAAGGCGCAATGATTTGTCTGCCTTTAAATTGTCTCCTGGTGTCCTTCTTTCTCAAGTGTTTTTTTTATGTTTGTGTAGATGCTTTAATTTAAACTGGCATTTTTCAACTTCAGCTTATGAAACCATTAGGCTGTCATCATCCAAATGTTTTTTCTAGAATATGTTCTTCTTATCCTCCAGTACTCTTACTCAAAGAGAGTTTTTCAAGTATGTGCCCATTCGTAGAGAAGAAAAGGCTGATAGATTATATATGTGTATACTTTGAGTAACCCAGAAGTGGCTTAATCTCATCAAATCTCCTCCTTGGCAAATTTCGCAGCTGTTTGAGTTTGTATGAATCTGATGTTTCTCTCGTCACCTGTTCTCTACTCAGAAAAAGCCCTATCCAGGATATCTCTTGGAAGACTGGGCTGCAACTTCCTTCACAGCCAGAAGACCAAAACTTGTTTTCAAGGGGCTTATCCTCAGCATGGTCAGGCTCTGTCAGGGAGCAGCAAGAAGGGGTTGCTTCACAGGAAAGTTGTGTGAGGAGCTGAGATGGCAGCAAGGATGGCAGGACACTGTCCTCATCACCAAGGGTACAGCTCCACAGTGCCTGAGCAAGGACGGCAGAAATGGTAATAATGAGTTGATGATAACCAGGGTCAGTCAGCAGTGCCATCACAGCCACACAAATTCAGAGCTATGAGGCAGGTCCACAGACTGTGATACTGAAGTCTCCAGCCCAGGTGATGATAGGATCCACTGGCCAGAAGAGGAAGCTGAACAAGTTTAATATAGGCATAAGGAAAAAATTTGACACAAAGAAATAATTAACCATCAGAAAAAATTGCTGGAGACTGAAATAGGCTCTTTATCACAAAAATTGAAAAATCAAGACAGGACATTTTTCTGGCTCCTCATATAGTAATTCCAGGTAGTCCTGTGGTTTAAAGAAGTCAGCCTAGGTGAGCACTGTCATTCCTTCTGGCCTTATTAGCACTGAGACAGTGAGTCACCCTTCTACAGACACTCTTGTGTAGGTTCTACAATTATATGGATGTGATCACAGTCTAATTCAAAATTCCATTCCGAATTGGGTATTATTTAAAAATTAATGTTTCTATTATTTAGAGGTTGTATTTATCAAATATCTACTACAATGTCTTTCAGTCAAAATGGATAGATGAGTTTATTTCCAGGAACTACAGAAAAAGTCATAACTTTAAATACTTCATGTTAAGAAAGGCAATAATTTCTGCAGTTTTAGAGTTAAAAAGGACCTTGTACGTCTGTAATAATAACCAAATGTGCCTATGCAGAAGCAGCCTTTGAGCTCTCTCTTTCTTTCAAGGGCCTTGAAAATAGTCAGTCTCTTAAAACAGATCCAACTTCATCTTTAGGATTATGTAAAATTTGAGATGAAACCCAAAAACTGTCGTAGGCCTTGGATTTACAAACCAAAAAAGTCTTCTCTTAACAATTCAGTGGTCTTTGGTCTACAGCAAGGTCTATGCAGGGAAATCTGGGTTTGCTGTATTTGTCCAGCTACACATCTGCTCTACTTGCTGACTGGGGGGAATTTCCCTTATCTGAGCATCATTTTGATGGGAAGGACACATGGGCATACAAACTTGGTTCTACAAATACTCTGCTCAGACTTCTCTCAACCTGAACTGGGAATGAAGTGTGGCACACGTGTGACAGCCCAGGGTGATGGAATGTGTCGTGAAACACACCTGCTTCACAGCTGAGGCTTATCCTACACTTACCAAGTCTTCTGAAAAACGCTAGGTGTAACTGGCTATGGGTGGAAGAGGTGCAAATGTTGACTCATCTGGATTGCATTTATCAACTAATTACAAGCAGACAACAATAATTTCAATTCTAAATAAACATAGAAAAAGTAAAACAGTCTTTACATGTTTTGCTACACTTTTTAGAAAACTCCAAAAACCTGGTAATTGCATCCTATTACCTACAGAAACAGACTATAGGCAGTGCAGCATATTCTCCTTGTGGAAGAAAAAAAAGAAAAAGGTATTTTCCTCTGCATACAGGAAGAAAAAGAGGGCATGTTGGGTTTTGGGTTTGGTTGGTTTTTTTTTTTTTTTTTTTAAGGAAAAGGAAGAAATGCAACTGAGGAAAGAAAGCAGCATTCAGCTACACTGGAGACCCAGCTTTAAGTTCTTGCCTTTAGGAAGCTCTTACTTATTGTATTATCAAGAATCCATTGCTATAGGAGCTGATCATGGTAAATGCAGATCCAGGTCGCTCCTTGAAATCGTACAGTAGGAACCTGGAAGCAAATTTTTCTCAATCGCAGATGATTGACCTAACTGCTGGACAATTGGCTATTGTCAGGCATGTCAAAACTTTCTGGACCTGGAAAGAATTTATGACAAGACTTTGTTGATAAAAATAGATTTAAATTTTCTCCAAATACTTACTAGATGAATTTCTTGCATCCAGATTATGTGTTCACATCAAAGTGTTTCTCAAGGCTAGAGATAAATACCTCATGGTAAGAAAGAAAGGCAATAATTTGTGCAGTTGTAGGAATAAATGAAAGATCTAGTTTGTCTGTAATAATAATCAAATGTGCCAGTGTAGGAGCAGCCTATGAGTGCCCTCAGTTTTCATGGGCCTTGCAGTTTTCAATATTAATTGTTTTAGAAGACAGAAAATAGTCAGTGTAATTTCAGTAAAATTTTCGGTATAATCCCCCAGAATCTTCAAGAAATAAGTTAAAGGCATTGATGCTATGTGAAGTTCCATTATACAGTGGGATTTTTTTGCATGTGCTGAGGGCTTAGGAACAGATAGTGATGGGAAAAATATGCTCATTCCAGGGTTTTCACAATACAGGAAGAAGAAAGCTATGTCAGATCTAGGTTACAAAATTAATTTTTTCTTTTTCTATTGATGTGGTCCATTGGTGGATGAAATAATGTTCTGTATTTCCTATATGTTCCCAAGACATTTCAGTCTTCTAATAAAATAGTGGAGATTGTGTTTGGATCATTTACCAGTATCCTTTCAGCTCTGATAAAGTTTTAGCAATCAAAAAGGAAGAAAGAGGAGGGAAGGGTTGTAGTCATCAATGATGTCAATGACACAAATGCATCACACCCCCAAAGTTGCCCTTTTCAAGGAAAAAAAATTAGTGATTCAGCTACTGGTTATTTCATATAAATTGCTTTACATTTTCATTATCTAAATTACAATCTTCTTTTAAATTGTGGTACCACTGCTGTTTCATATATAATCAAAAATTTGAATGTCTAAATAAGAATGTTCCACTTCTAATATTGTTAGACCATCAGCATAGGAAGAGAATCTTGAATACTGTTGATAGCGCTAATCAGCAGCATGTAGATAACACTACTGTTTTAAATTAATCATAACGTTTTTGCATGATAACACCAGTAATTTTGAAAAAAAGTAGTTGTACATTTTTATCTCAATTCTTTTCTATGTGGAAATGTGAAAATAAAAAAGAAGGCGTGCTGGAAAAAATAAATGAGATGTGTTTTGAAAAGCTAATGACAGATTAAACAGAAACATTTATCTTTGTAGAGGTGATAGGGATAGTTATAGAAAGTATAGTTTCCTGTTTCTTCTCTTTCTTTGGAGGACTCAGCTGTTCAAATAAGAAAAAATGGAAAACAAGGAAAAGAAAAAAGAAAGTAAAAAAGAAGAATTAAAGAGGTGAAAGAGTGAATGAAATTAGATAATTGGTTTGAAGATTAAAATTTTCTCTTCCCAAAGGTACAGAAAGGAATGCTGCAGCTTTTTCTAGTGTGGCTCCTGCATAATGGTTGCATCTCAGAGGGACTGTGGAGGAAACAGACCTCAGGTGCTGTGCTCGCCTGAATTCCTTAGTCACTGAAAGCTCCAAAATGGAAAGATATTTGGGAACTCAGTTTCTACTGAAACTGATAGATTCTTGAATTAGCCAGTCTTGGTTCTGAACAGACACTTTTGGATGCAGCTGTAATTCCTCTAGAAAGATTCCCCCAAATCTTCAGGATAGTTGTTTCTCACCCTTGATTGTGTTCACCCGCTATTCTGGTGAAGTGAATATGAAACAGAAACATGTAGTTTTTTTCTTAACAATTCCTTTATTATGTTTATTATCTTACTGGTTTCTTGGGGGTTTTGAGAAGCTGATATATTTCCACATTCCAAACCCATGATTGACTAAAAGTTTTCCTTTTTCCTAGCTCACATTCAAACTCATCATCCCTCTACAACAGGTTGCTTTGTCAATCCTGACTCTAATAGGAACTGAAATTACTCTTCTGCTTAATTTTGTTTCTTTGTTTTAAGTTTACCAGAAGGATGTAATCTTGACTGAAGTCGAACCAGGGCCACTGTACTTGAGTGCAGTGCTGACCTCTCCTTAGCTGAGCCCTCCTCTTTGACAGGACTGTCTGTTTGTCTTTTTGAAATTCCAGCTGAGTAACAATGATGAGACTGCAGAGATTAGAAAGATTATTTATCTTTTCATAGTCTGTCTCAGAATAAGATTACATTGATTTCTGTATATTAAAGTGGTCACTTTTTACCTTTTGAACTACAACTACTCTAAGGCCAACACTTTTGTCAAGAGATGGAGAGGAAGGAAGAAATGCTTGGAAAGCAACTACTTTTAATTTTAGTAGAAGACATGGTGTTCCATAAATGTGCTTTTGTGCAAGATCATTTGGGGTGCTTTAGAATAATATTAAAAGTAAATAGTCATTAACTTTTCTCTTAGGTGTACATAGATATATGCTGCCAGTAGCTGGACAAGGAAAGAAATCAAATGTACTCAGCAAAGTAAAACTCAGAAATAAGTATGCTTCTTTTCTTTTTTATTTTTTAAAGATTCTGATATTTCCCTCACAGCTGCACATGTCTCCTGTATTTGGCAGCCCTCATACCCACCTCACTGGGACAAGTCCATTCCTGCAGAATTCCATATGCATGAAAAAGAGCTTTACTGGAATGCTCTTTTTTTCTCTTGTACTTTAAAAAAAAAAAAAAAAAGACAAAATGAAACCTTACAAAAACATAGTGTGTTAACAAAAAAACTCCACAAACCCTCCAGTTCCCTTCCCTGTAGTCCAGCTTCAGCAGACACATCAGCAGGCTTCCAGAGTAATTTTTGGTCTCAGCACGGTGTCTATTTGAAAATCACTTCAAAGCAAAACCGGATGATGGCAGGGAGAATGTGCTTCACAGATGCTGGATGAAGATGAAAAGGGAACTGAGCAGTGGATTTTGGCTTTTGAGAGTGTCTTGTGACCCTTATAAAGTGAAGGGATCAGCAAACTGATTTCCACTGTTCTCAAACCTGCTCCAAGTACTGGTGTAGGAAAGTGAGCTGTATAGCCAACCGCATGAAGCTTGTGTTTTGTTTTGGAGAGATTGCATATCTGCTTAGTGTGAGATCACAAATAGAGTATAGAGCATATTTTGCTTTGTACATTTCTGATTTCAGGCTAAAACCCAAGAATGTCAAACGCTATTTTTGTTGCAAGGTGAAATCGCCATCCTCTTTAAACAGGAGACAGTTTTTACAGAAAACATCTACTGAAAGAAAAGAAAGGGCCTCCTCTGTGTTTGGACCCCTGCCTTGTCCACCTGCTCACAGCTGGTGTCTCTCTAATGGCAGGCAGCAGGCAGCCCCCAACACCTCTGTGGCACAGAGTGCACACTCACCATGTCACATTTACTGTGAAGGAGGGGGCATTGTTGAAGAAGACAATTTGAGCTGGTAGTTTCTGATTTTCAAAAGTGGAGATGATTCACCTTGAATACTCTTGAATACTCTCTTCTCTGTAAACCCATATCTACATTCTGAATCAGGTGTTGGTAACCCGAAGAACATCACTAGGCCTGTAATTTCTTTTTTTTTCCATCTTTCCATGGTGAAAGAGGAAGTACCTTCTTTGGAAACAGTGTTGCAAAAAGCATATGTTTGCTTGGTTTTTAAACTTTTCAACTTGTTATCACACCAATACCCCTTGAATTTCAGGCTTTAGAAGAGCCGACCAAGCCTGCTGGTGTGACTGAAGGCACTGCTTTGGACACTCATTCAGAGGTAGTGAAGTTTTTTATCTTTCAGGTCTATATTTGAAAGCAAAAAGCAAAGGTTAACCGGGTGATCCTTCCTCCCTTTCCAGCTGTGCTCCCCTGCCCAGCTTAGACAACAAACAGAAGAGCTGTGTGCTGTCATTGATCAAGTCCTGCAAGACCCATTGACTATGGTAACCCATCAGTATGTGGAATGGACTTATTCTCTTTCTTTTCTTTTGTGTCTTGTCATTAATATGTCCATTCTCTGTTGAAAATAATTTCCCAGCGCCGGTGTGAGTCTTCTCCAAGTTTTCTGCAGATGAGCACGGAGTTGGATGCTGACAAGGTAGGTGAATAAGCCCACCTCCGCAGCAAGGGCTCTTTTCAGGTAGTTATCAAGGCAGACAAAATCAGTAGGCAGTAGAGACTGCTGCACCAGTAAAACCAATGGCAACGTAAAGCTGCAGCTGCGAAATGCAACATCAGAAGTGTCTGGTGGTTAAAAAAGCGTGGAAGGACAGAAATGTAGCCCTGGAGTCAGTGCAGCCTTTGCTGCAGGATGCTCTCCTGAAGTCAGAAGAAGATATATTAGGAAAGAGAAACAGTTTATGAAGGCTTCAGAGGCTAAAAATCTCTCATACCTTGCCTGCCTTATGGCAGGATCTTTGGCCTTCTCTCAGATTTCATCCCATCCATGTGTCCTTACTACAAAGCAACCAATGTTTCTAGCTTCAATGGCTGGAAGTATCTTTCAGAACATAGGGGGTTTTTTCAAGATCATTATTTATTTTCAAATAATGGCAGTATAGAATTAATAATTAGACTTGCTCTGAGCTTCTGATTTCAAGTCTCACCACCCCCAGAAGGAGGATGTCTGCAACATCTCTTTCTCCTGGATAACTACAAAATAGGTAGTGAGAGGCAGGGGTAATTTTCTATTTCTGAACTTCTGTTTTCCTTAAGTTATACTGATGTGCCTTCTGAGTTCAGAAGGCTCGCTAATCAAGGGAAGAAGGTCCCATATTCAGCTTGCTCCAGGTAAATTTAAGTTGCTCGTGGTAGCTATTGGAAAGTGAAAATAGCAGAAATCCAACCAAAAATGGGAGGAAAGGAATTTCTGGCAGATGAACACATCAAAAAGTTAATCCATTCAAAATATCCTGCTGAATGTCCTGTCCACCATGCAAAAAAAGGGCACAGGTCCAGCATTTCCAAGTGGTTATATTGAATATATGATTCAAATTTAATTTTTGTTTTTGAAATTGAAATTATTTCTGTCAATCAGCATGCAGCGGTGGATTGGACTCCAAGAGTCTGAGACTGAAATGTGAGAGCAGCTGAAGGATGGGCAGACACTGTTATTGAGAGTGTTTTCCAATGCCTGAAGAATCTGGAGTGGCTAAAATGCTGCTACTAAGCTGAGCTTTAGTATCCAAAAACCACTTCCTTGGGCAATTGAGAATGGAAGGCATCTTTTAGCAGTCATGATATCAAATAAAGGGAGGCAAAAGGTGAGCTTAAGTGGATGTAGCATAGGGACCAAGCTAAAAGTGGTGAGGATCTCTGAATGAGGTCAAAACGTACTTTACAGAGGGTAAAAGAAGGTCACAGACGTGAAAGAAAAAAGAGTTGATAAGTAAATGCCTTAAAATTGTTAAAGATTGGTCAAATTAAAGCAAGTTCTTACAAATGAGAGCACGGAGAGATAATATTTTAGGGTGTTTTGGGAGCAAATGTAACTTAAATTTCATGGGGCAACGACACCCATGGCTATCTAATAATAAGCATTTTGTTATGAGAGTTCTCATATTAAATGCCATCCTCAATAGAGCAGGATCAATTTTTTTGAGCAGTAAAATTAAGTAGCATTTTCTACAGTAAATATACAAGCAAAACTTAAATATTCCTTAGTTTCATGTATGGTGTGAATCTTTCTGGAAAATTTGAGTTTTCATGAATTTGAGCAATTAATAAATTCTCAGAATGTTGAAAGTCTCTTGGAGTTACTGTTCAGAGTAACTCAATATATTGATCAGATATCTACTTTTTTTTTTTTTACAAGATGTCAACAACACTGCAGAGAGCAGCTGGGCGCGAAACCAGATATGTAAGTACTTTTACAATTATTCTATATTTTGAATGCAGAAATGCTTATTTTGTTTGCTCCCAAATGATACTGGGCGAGTCTGAACAAACATCTACTTGTGATATCAGGTCTTGACTACCACAGACAAGCACGTATATAACAGTGCTGGCATTTGAGACTTGAGATGTCTTCCCACTGTAGTAAATCCATCATGGCTGGAGTCTCTCTTCACTACTGTGTCTGTTGATAATTTTACCTGCATGAATATGATGTTAAAATTAATTTCCTCACACACTTTTTTGTTTCTCTCAAGCCTGGGGCTAGAGTTCAGCTGTTTGGTAAACAGACTGTTTGTTACGGGTGCTGGAGGGTGCATTTCTTTGGACTCAGCCTGCACTGTAGGGGACTTGCTTGGGTAGAAGTCCTTTAGTTCTTGCTTATCCTTCAGAATTTGGGGTTGATTCAAACTTTTCTTTCCAAGGTACAGAGCTGGCTGAAACCCCACAGTTTAGATGAATAGAAGCTATTTTGTCACATACACACACATTCAACATATGATGAAAATATCTATATTGAATAATTTTTCCAATTGTTACAACATTAAACTCAATGAACATTCTAATTAGCATACACAGTTACTGCAGGTTCCACATTTTACTTACAACTCATCTAGTCATGTGGTGAGAAATTTCAGCTTACTATTCATCATTCAGCATTTCTATTGAACCTCAAATCAAAGCAGTGCTGGCAAAGCAACAGAGGTCTCCCAGTTTTATGCCAGCACAATGCCTGACTGATCAATTCAATTTTGCTTCCTGAATGTGGCAGTATGCATATTTTATTGCATACTGTGATTTTTGCTTGACAGATTGTGCTGGCTCATACTAATTAGGAATAATATCAGAAGAGAGCTTTTTAATGAAATAAAAGAGTGTACTTCAGAGGTAGTCTTTGAGAACAGAGTGTATTTAATAACACTCCAGAGCAGATCTCCAGCTCCCAAAACTGGGGCTAACATATACCATAAATTCAGGCATCCAGCTTAGGGATGCCTAGGGATACAGTCAGTTTCTCTTTGCTGGCATGGAAAATCACCCTTACAAACACTTTTTTTTCAGTCTCCAGCAGAAATTTCTAGATGTATGAAACAGATCAGTATTTAAAAATATGTTTGGGAATAACACAGAGGATTATTGGTAGGCTAATATTTCCTATAAATTCTACAAGTGTGTTGAATTTTTTGTGTGTCAGGAGACAGACTGGGGTCTCCAGGCTCAGCTGTGGTGCCTGAACTTGATGCGTCCAGATTCTCCTGTGCTCTGCCATTGCTGTACCCTGCAGCAGTCTACCAAGGGATGTATCAGGTGTCTATAACAGCATAGGTGCATCACAGCTCTTTCCCCCTCTCTTGCTCTGCTTCCTTTGTAGGATATAAAAAGGCTATTTGTGCCCCAGTTAATAATCAAGGAGGTTCTTTGTCCTCTGGCCCTTAGGAAAAGGGCACACAGGAGTTGTTTCCCATAGAGTTGTCTTCTTTTTGTATTTACGATGTCTAGTATTGGGATGCTTGTCAAAATGTTGCTTTGATAGCATTTTTGGTTAAAAGAGGAGCTTAAATTTGTTTATGAGTAATGCTAAAGTATTATTTATAACTACCACATATAAAGGTATATGTATGCACATATGGTCATATTGCTAATCACTTCAATAGGTTATGTAGAGTACTGGATTGTACAAGTATGTTGAAATAGCCTGCCATTTAACAATTAAAATGTTGTAGATTTGCCTTGGCCTCAGCTACCTTTTATCTTCTCCTGCACTTCAGAACCTTTTAAGGATGTAAGTGATTGCACAAATAGTGAAATTTTTTTCATATGAAAATAAGAAAACTAACTTCAGTTTACACCGGCTGACAACTAAGTACTACAGTTGTAATTCAACAACTTTTAAAACTGTATGGTTTCTGATCTGATCCTGTTCATCATTGAATAATAATGCATCTCTGTTGGCTTTAGGGATGATACCGCTGATTTTTAATAATCATAGAATCTTTATCTAGATAGGAATTTCTTGTGATTAACTGGAAAAATGAATGTCCATATTATTGACATGTATGCTTAAGTAGGATTGTTCTGGTTCTTCTACTGCAAAGTTAGAAAAGACTGAGAAGATACTCAACCCAGAACTACTCATGATGTTAATAACATTGATGCTGCAAAATAATAGACAATGGCAGGCTCAGAAAAATAAGATTTAAATTTCAAGATTAGATCAAGATGAAAAAGGGAATTTTTTTTGCAGTTGGAAAAAAGAATCCCTTAAATCTTGACAGGTATTTGATTATATCTAGAAATAAACTGGAAATGAGAATGTTTTATAATCTGTCATATCACTGCATCTGTGGGAAAAGATTTTGTAGCTAAGCTAAGCCTAGTGTTGTACCCGGATTTTTTTCTGTCATCATTATAATCACAAAGACATTGCATATAGTACTGTATATATTCATCTTTTTTTGCAGGCCAACCTTTACAAATCCGTGCCTACAGTAACTGAGAGTCAGCTGGTATGTATAGCACAGCTGTGATACACTGTTTCTCAAAATTTGCGCAAGCGCAATATTTTATTAATTATTATTTGCTTTCTTAGTCCTTTGAAAAAAACTGCTGTCAGTATCTTTTTACAAATCTGCATTGCTTCTACAGAGCTTTATTGCTTTTTTTTCTGTGCTGAATACACACCTGTTTTAAGTAACTATAAATCCTGATACTACTTGTAAACCTGTGGGCCAAATGCCAAACTACAGAGTCATGCTGAATCCTGAGGTGTATGACAACAGTAGAGTCGGCTGCTGGTTCTTGGACTCTTTTAATATTCCACTTCTACAATTTTGTTTAAATGCAAGAAGATTCTAGCATGTATTTTCTTCTTACTCTCTGTTTTACATCAAAGATTAAGTAAGAAAGGGATATATATCAGATGTTCATTTTAGCTCTGATCACAGTTTCATCTTGTTGGAGCCAAACTTTCTGAAGCAGGGTCAGAAGAGAAATCATGGAACCTTCCCAAATGACAGTGACTTATGTATGCTTAGGGAAAAAAGATGTGGATGAGAGTTTTTCCCCTTGTATTTCAACTAATGGAATCTTAGGGACTTCCTGAATCAATTTCTTCTGCCTAGCAATCTTTGACTATGTCTTCTTTAATGATTTTTTCCAGTTACTTTTTGAATTTTATTATATTTTGGTCTTTATAACATTCTCTAGCAATAGGCTTTACTTTTTAGCTATGCATGGTGCAAAATAGTACTTTATTTCTTTGTTTTAAACCTATGACTTGACCTCAGTTCTTGTACTGAAACAGCAATTAATTTTTCTTGCTTCACTTTCAAAATAACATCAATTATTTTCCAGGTATTAAGAATAATACACTACCGATCATCTCTACTTCATGTAGAAAATTAAAAATTGCTTGGTCACTCTTTGAAAAGTATGGTTACTCTCCTATATCACTGATGATCCTTCTTGCCCTTTTCTGTATCTTTTTCAGGTTTTTGTTTTTGAGATTGGGAGACTATAAACTTCTCTTGTATAGCTCTGAATACAGAACTTTCTTTCTACATACGGATATGATAAGGTCCTTTATTGCTATTTCTATTCCTTTCTTAATGACTTATAGTACTTAATTTAGTTCTTGTTACTTGTATTGAGCAGCAAGCCAATGTTTGCACAGAACTGAACACAATAAAGCCAAGATACATTTCCTGAGTAGTGAGAGCTGGTTCCTCAGCTAATTAGTTCATTGGTGCATGAGCATGAAAAAATTCAGGATGTAGTTTAGTTTTTTGCTGTGAAATGTATCAATGCTGAATTCAGTTATATTTCACCTGCCTTTTATGATTCATTCACTCAGTATTGTAACATCTCTCTGTTACTCTTTGCATTGATATTTTGCTTTTACTCCTCTACTCAGTATTACCAGCAAACTTTGTCACCTTACCAGACACTCTTTTCTAGCTGATCTGCACCCATAATTCAAAGCCCAGATTCCCGAGCAGATCTCTGAGGAACTCTGTTTTTGACTAGTTCCAACCCTGTTGCTGTGGACAGGGATACTTTCACTAGACCACGTTCCTCAGAGCTCCATCTAACCTGACCAGGGTTGGGGCATCCACAACTTCTCTGGGCAACCTGTTCCAGTGCCTCACCACTCTCACAATAAATAATTTCTTCCTATACCTAATCTAAACCTACCCTCTTTCAGTTTCAAACAGATCCCCCTTGTTCTGTCACTGATGGAATGGGGTTGCAACTGGGACCTGACCCACCAGTTTCAGCAACATCTCAGGGGCAACCAGTGTCATAAAAGCAGGGGAGAAAATTAGAGGTGAACATGCCCATACATCTGCCAGCATTCAGTCTTCTGACTTCAGACAGGTATCATGCAAGGCTCATTTTAATGCAAAATCCCTTCTGTTCCTGAAGGATGGTGGCCATGTCCATAATGCCCATAGAGAGGCACCCTGGCCCAGCCTATGGCTTATTTCTAGTTGTGCACTTGCTGACCTGGGCCAACACCATGCCAGAGAACGCCCTGGCACTGGGTCAGTATCACTGATTATGGGTCAGCGATGGAACATTTGCCTGGCCCTGTGTAATTTGCTGAAAGTTCTGTACAAGGGCAATGGCAGCCCAGTGCTACC
Organism: Falcunculus frontatus; assembly: GCA_013398115.1. Classification (NCBI taxonomy): domain Eukaryota; kingdom Metazoa; phylum Chordata; class Aves; order Passeriformes; genus Falcunculus; species Falcunculus frontatus. The sequence continues at coordinate 500,210 of VZRV01009165.1, forward strand.
ATACCAGCCTTTACCGTTTTTTGTTGTTGTTGTTGTGGGAAGACCAACAGTTTCCTTGGCAAAACTTAGTTTTAGATTGTTTCTCAGCATGTCAGCTGTGACATCTGCCATCAAAGAATGAGTTCAAGTTCTTAGTTTTGGATCAAAGATTTTATATAGCTTGTCAGGGTACTAATAAAATGTTTACAATTCTGGTAGCTGGCTGATATCTGTCACTCTGTTAGCAGAGTCAGACATAAACATATGACTCAGTCAGCACTTGAGTACACAATATTGCTCAGAAAATGCTGCCTTAAAAGCATTTCTACGCATGCTGTTGGAAGAGGTTTCTTACAAAAGGAGAATAGCTTATCCTTGATGATTTCGGGTACCACAATGGGCTTTTAATTGCATGGTTACATGGTGTGGAGGAGTGCTAGAAGGCCACAGGTCCTTTGTCTGCATAATGATGACTTGATAACAACTGTAACTTTGTTTTTAGATTTATATTTACCTTTCTGTTGAAAGCCAGACAGTTTACAGCTGCTTTTCAGAAATGTTGATAGAAAAATAACTATTTTTTGGTGAATCCTACAAAGATATAATCATGAACTATAAATTCATTAAATGAACACTGCATCTTTCAAAAAGTTGATCTTTGTAATGAAAACATTTTTGATGCAACCTGACAGTTACTACTCTTTAAAAGAAATTAGTATCACTTCACAGCTGATTTTTTGCTTTAAGTTGAATATTTTTCTTATTTGATGAGACAAATGAAAGGGCCCCAATCTGTGGAGAGGAGGGAGAGGATAAAACACAAATCTAACGGAAGATATTTTACTCCCTGGGCCTTGCTCTTCCGAGGTGCTTTGTGCTCCTGTCTGCCTCTGCTGCCTTCACCTCAGATGCTGGCCTCTGCTCTGTCCTTTCCCAGGGCAGAAGCAGAGCACAAAACACCTTCTGCACCCTCCCCTCCAATGGAGGCCCCTCTTGCCATGTCCTTGCTGGATGCCTGCAGATCTTGTTTTAAGGTGATCCTTGACTGAGTTTACACTCTACGTCCAGGAATCTCAGCTGCATCATTTTAAGCTTACTTTCATAGTAAGCTTCTTGTTTTTCCAGACTGACTGCTGAAGTGTATTGCTCTTATAAATAGACAGTATGGCGTTATTAAGTATACATATTTATTTAATAAATAAATCTAATAGTGAATCAAGCCTCTTCTTTACATTTTTATACCCAGCTGGATACTGAGGATGAGGAGCTGTGACAAAACCTATTCCTCAGTCCCAGGTGGGCAAGCTGCCCCTCTGTGCTGCAACCACAGAAGGAGCTCAGCAGCAGTCCTGTTGTTACCTATATAAGTTGTGACAGAGACCACTCATTTTCTATGGATTAGTTGTAATAAGAGGAGAATACAACTGACTCATTTAGAAGTTTAAATTCAATCACAGACCTTTGAGCACTTGACTACTAAAACTCCTGTGAGAAAGTACAATTTTTCTTCTTTTTTTTGGCTCACTGATCAAGTCTATTTTAAAATTATCCCTTAGCCTTCATTTAGAGTTTATGCCACAATCCATCTTTTCAGATTTTACTGTAAGAATTCAAAAAACATCACAGATATACTAAACTGAGAAGTCAATAGTCAAATATTTTGGTTGACTGCTTCCTAACCAAGGAATTTTTTCTTGATCAAATAATCCAATTTGTCTGAAACGGTGAGTATCACACATCCATGCTGATCAGATTCTCTAAAACTGTACTTTTCCAGCTGAACATTTAAAGATACTGTCATTCTGTCACTGAGGTGGACGGCTCTGGTCCTGGCATGATCGGCAGTAGAGTGCTCCAGTGGCATGCACAGAGGGGCTTCCCAAGCTGGGGGAACCTCAGAGGGAGCTGGAGTGAAAAACTGGCCGGATGGCCAGGCTCAGAGAGTGGTGGTGAATAGAGTTAAATCTGGCTGGTGGCTGGTCACAATGGCTGTTCCCCAAGGCTCAGTATTGAAGCCCGTTTGGCTTAGTATTGTTACTGATGATCTGTATGAGAGGTTTTAATGCACCCTCAGCCAGTTTGCAAGTTGAGTGTTGATCTTCCGGGTAGGAAGGTTCTATGCAGAGGGAACTGCAGAGGCTGAATTGGTGGGCTGAGGCCAATTCTATGAGGTTCAACAAAGTCAAGTGCTGGGTCTTGCCCCATGCAGAGCTACAGGCTGGGGGCAGAGTGGCTGGAAAGCTGCCCAATGGGAAAGGACCTGGGGATGCTGGTCAGCAGCAGCTGAACATGAACCAATGTATGCCCAGGTGGCCAGGAAGGTCAATGGCATCACGGCCTGAATCAGAAATAGTGTGGCCAGCAGGACCAGGGCAGTGATTGTCCCCCTGTATTCAGCACCGCTGAGGCCACACCTCAAATCCTGTGTCACCTCAAATCCTGCATCCATTTCAGGGCCCCTCACTACAAGAAAGACATTGAGGGGCTGGAGTGAGTACAGAGAAAGGCAATGGAGCTGGTGAAGGGGCTAAGGGAGCCGGGGTTGTTTAGCCAGGAGAAAAGGAAGGTCAGGGGAGACCTTATCACTCTCTACAACTGCCTGAAAGGAGGTTGTAGCGAGGTAATGATAAGACAAGAGGAAATGGCCTCAAGTCATATCAGGGAAGGTTTATACTGAACATTAAGAAAAATTTCTTCAGGCTGCCCAGGGAAGTGGTTGAATCACCATCCATGGAGGTATTTAAAAGATGTGTAGATGTGGCTCTTAGCGATATAATTGACTGGTGGACTTGGCAGTGGTAGGTCAACAGTGAGACTCAATTATCTTAGAGGCTTTTTCCAATCTAAATGATTCCATTCTACATTTATATAATTTACAGTACGTGAAATAGATAGTATGTCTCCACTTTTGGTACTCTGTCTTAAAATTTCCACTCATTGGACATAATATTCTTCAGGTATTTAAAAGATGTGTAGATGGAGTTCTCAGGTATGTGGTTTAGTTGTGAACTTGGCAGTATTAGTTTTATGGTTGGACTTAACGATTGTAAGGGTCTTTTCCAACCTATGTGATGCGGTGACTCTATGACTATAAAATCCAGCATGCAATCACTGGTATTATTCCCCAGAAGGATTTTTCCTAACATGCTTCTGCCTGGGTGTAAGTTAACAGCATCACAGGTTGTCCTTCCTTGTTTCACAGTTACTCTTTTGAGGAGCCCAATGTGAAAGCAGATGTGTGGCTGTGCATAAAGTGTGACTTGAACTTATCAAGCTGCAGCCAAACAGCCAGAAAAAAAACCAGCCAGCAAAACCCACAAACCATGATCTGACAGCTCGGTAGCTATTTTTTGGTCAGTAATAAACACATGCCAACGATGAAGTCTGTGCCTAAAAGCAACTCCTGCCACTTTTGTCCACAGTCTGTATTACAAGTATCCGAGGCAGCATGACACCTGAATAATTTTGGTGGTAAAATATGTCATTAATAAAATTTTTAAAAATACGGTCAGTACAGCCCCACTGGCATTGAGTTGTCTAACAATTATTCTGTAAATTGTAAAGTATTTTATGTTATTCTTCTTCTATCTCTTTTCTCCTGGGTGTGCTATGGGTCAAGACAAAACCTGGTGTCATTCGTCCTGTGCTGGTGAAAGGAAAGAGTGCACAGCAAAAGGAGGAGCCCTATCAACCCAATCCTTTTAAAAAGTACCTTGAAGAAATCAGTGATCAAAATACTGAGCAGGTGAGTAGCTCTCACTCTGAAGGATTTTGTAGCCTTGGCTAGTTTCCTTAAAGATGAAGGAATAAACATAGATCCTTATTTTGCCCTGGTCTCTTCTTTTTTTTTGCAAAGTTAGATGACTCCCCAGGAGGCACCTGGCTCCTAAAGGAAAGTCTTCAAGCTGAAATGGGCAGCTGGGCTTTCTACAGGGCCATTTTTTTCTGGTGATGTAAAAACCTGTATGTTGAGGAGAGGACCTTTTTATGATGTCTGTAAGAAACATTGTAAAAGAGAGGGTTGAAATCCTGTGCTTCCTTGTCAAAGAGATGTCTAGATCATATCTACTAGAAAGTGCTTTTTTCATCTGGGGCCCAGACCTGGATCCTCTCTGAAGAGAAATGACAGCAAGGACTGGGCATGGTTCACTCCTTCCTCTCCAAGGGAGACTGCAGAGGAGCCCCAGCGTGTTTCTGTGTCACTACCAGTGCGTAGCTCCCCCAGGTCCATACCTCTCCCAGGTCTATATCCGTGTTCCTCCACTGATTGAGGGTACAGTCCTATCACATGTGATGAGCATTAATGGGCAGCCCATGGGGCAGCAAAGATGCTGTCTCCTCCCACAGCCCTCTGCACGAAGCCATAGGATCATTTTGCAAAAACACATCTTGAACTTTGCTGACATGTTTGAGGCATTATCTCAGAGCAAATCCAGATAAATGGCTGTGACAGCCTTTTCTCATGCATTTGTGTTTGTGTGCATTATTGGGAAATAAACCTTAAATATAATACATAATCTGAATGTCCCTGTAGAGTTTGTTATTAACCTATCCAGTATGTTCTGAATCTTCCATCTGGAGGGAAGTAAAATGAAGCCAATAGTCCTCTTGTCAGACATGATGTGAATAAAATACCTTACTAATTGAATTTCTCTTACTCCTATGCCTCTCTAGTCACATTACAGATTCTAGCAATGGCAGCCCTCTCTTCTTTCTTTTAGAAAAGAATTTAATTAAGATTTTAGTTTTAGCTCTTTCCATTCCTCTCCGTAGCTCTGATTTGATGTAGAAAAATCCAAGAATTCCTCAAGAGTACTGCAGCAGTACAGAGGAAAGTAACTGTGGTATGAGTGGGTTCCAGCAACACGTATGGGTGGCATCAGGTTTCTATAGAATGTAGAGTTTATATAAATTATAAGAAAAAAGTGAATAAAAATAGTGATTTACAGTTTGACTTTGAACTTTTGAGGCTGACAGTGAATATTTGAGTTCAGTGCCTACAGGTGAATTGATAGTGAGTTATTCATGCTTTAACTTACTGAAAACCTTCTGATGCCAAGGTACTGTGCTGCCATTTGCCTGGGATGAAAGAGCAGGAGAGTTATCTGGAGATGTTCCCAGGGAGCTTCTGCCCTCGGCTGTCTTGGCAGAGCCTTCCTGCAAAGGCAGGGGCAGCTCAGACCTCCCTTTTGTCAGGGCTGGACACTGATTATGCTGGCTATAGTTTTACCGATGAAAGAATTCTGTAATCACCAAACTTTGTCTTTTCAGGCAAATACAAACCTGGGGTTATTGCCAGAGCTTGAAGCATTATGACATTTGAAGCTAACTGTGGAAACCAATCAACTTACAGTTCATAAATTACTTGTGGCAAAATTACTGAAATACTGACAGCATAATAAGTCCAATGTTGTCATTACAACAAAAGGCAAAATTATTTTATATAAAAGCTACACATTGAAATGAACAAAACAAATACTGCACTAATAGATGGAAAAGTTAATTTCACAATTAATAGGTTTGGTATTGCTTCCTTTATTTAAATGAATTATGTTGTACACTTTATAGTACTGATAAATTGGTATTTTTGTTCTAAGCTATGTAATATTACAAGTTGCTGTAAAATACTTGTTATTTCAGAAGATCTCTATTAAGACGTCTTTGTTCTGAAAAAAGAAGTAGTGACTTGTACTCAGATGGATTCACTTGACAGTAACTGTTTTTGTTTATGTGAGAAATGGCTATATGGTTCTAGTGGTGGTCTCACAGAACAATTAATAGCACAATATTATGCAGATCTAGGGAAAACACTAAAGTGCTGAGCAAGAGAGCATATGCTCTTAATTTCAGCTCCTGCCTTCCATAGTAGGTTCATGGTGCTGATATTATATCCCTTGTGGGTGGAGGAGACTTGGATGCCCAAGTGAGAACATTCACAATCTTACAGCATCTGTGACATTTTCCTGAGGGGTTTTAGTGCCTGTAGGAGGGCTGCAGCACTGACTGTGGAACTGGGCTTGGTGCCAAGACAACAGCTTGAAAATTACTCTGGTTGTCTCCAACTATGGGTTTTTTATCCTGTACAGACTAAAGACTCATTCTGCCCCTTCACCTGCTCTCAGTAAAAGCATTGTTGGCTGCACGGTGGCTGACTTCCAAAGAGGGAGAGTTGTTCCTACTAGTATTCCCCCCAAATTGGGTAAATTTACTGCTTTCACAGGATAAAAGAGGTGGAAATTAAAGCTAGGAGACTGGGAGCTAGGCATTCTGCTCCCAGTGGAAGAGCCAGTGCTAATCCACTTGTCCTCAGCTAAGAACTTAGCAGGCATTGACTGTGGCTGTGGGCAAATTTCTCATACTGTTACCAATTTCCCCTGTTTTTCTTTGAAGATTTTCCTGGTCATGCTGGTACGTTCAGCTCTTACATTTCTATTCTCTCCCTCTCTCTGAGTTTTCTTTTCCTTTCTTTCTAATTCCATTGCCAACAACAACCTCTCTAGGAAGCGTTGCTGCCTCTCCTTCACGCAGCCCATCTTGAAAGGACAGACCCTTTCAGGCTGCAGCTTTGAGGAGGGTAGAAAGTAGATGAGATTCCAGATGGCATCAGCTTTATTAATTTATCTCTTTCGATTTTTCTTAGACCTCTGCAGTAACTCCCTGCCCTACCAAACCTCTCAGTGTGACACTGAGCAGTGGTGACTATGTGGGTGACATTCAGTTTGAGACATAATGATGCAGCCAGCTGTAAGTGCTGACCTTCAGCTTCACATCCCTCTGTTGAACACACTGTTTTCTGTGCACCAGAGAACAGCTTGTTTGCTTTTCATTTCGTTAAGAAATGTCCCTTTGTGGAAAAGGTCCATTTCCCTTAAAAATAAATAGTAATTTTTCCTTAAACAGGTAGATGACCTCATGCAGATAATCCAAAGTAATTAATAGAGAAAAAAAAATCTAAATTAATAAAGATCATCTGGAAAGGAGGTAGTTCAGCTCACAAATATCTTTCTTCATCTGCGTTCTGGGTACAGTGTATATAGATTTACTCATATGCCAATAAAATTTATAAACCAAGGAAAAATCCCATTTTATTTTGGCTTTTTTCTTCCATGTTAGCATATGCTGCCACCTTTTTTTTTTTTCCTCTGAGGGCCTATACAACTAATATTACTGTTATCTAGTCGATATCCACCCTTTAAACACTTTTTACAGATGAAGTGTAGTGTTTTTGGGGTTCCAATCCAACACTACTAACCTTCCCACATTTTTAGATGCCTTTGCTGGAGATTGTACTTTTCCCATCATGAGAAAGAATTTTTTTCCTCCTAGTACATTTCAGTAGCATTCCAGGAATTTTGTGAGTATGTTCTGCTTCATTCAAAAAAGAACCATGAGATACACTGGAAGTGGATATAACTCCTGAGCAGTGATGACATGACAACTTTATGAAGATTTTAATTTGAAATTGGGGAAACAAAATCTTTTTTTGAGGAAAATTAAGCATTTCGTTACGTAATTATATGAAATGACTCATAACAAGTGTTAGAGAATTCATGTGCTTGCAAATATTTATTAGCAAGAATGTTCACAGACCCCTTTGTCATTTAAAAAAGAAATTACTTTGGGCAACGGAAGAAGAAAGATAAGGATGAACTAAAGAGTTATTAGCTACACTTGGTGTGAACCTGTGTGAGCAGTTCGCCAAGTTTATCATTAATAGAAGCAGGACTGGTGCCTTTCAAGAGGCACGACAGGAGGCAAGGCTGGTGTGAAGTGGCTGAGCCACTGCAGGGCTCTGATCCGCTGTTTGCTCGTGCTCACTCTTTTGGTGGGCGATGCATTAGCTTCTGCTGGAACTAATCACAGCTCTTGTCACAAATTTTCTGGTTCTTGAGCTCAAAGGCACAGCACAGGGATTTCTGGTCTAGACAGCCAGCCAACTGGCTGAGAATCCAGGATGTATTGTGTCAACAGCCTTTACAAAATCTAAGAGCAAGATGTGTGCCAAAACCTGCGTATGCCTCCTTGACTCTATCCCAAATCTTTTGAAAATCTCTTTTTAAAACAGATTTTATCCCTTAGGCATAAAAAGAGCATACGTATTGGGTTTTCTTAATCAGAAACAGTTAACTACAGTTAACTACCGACAACTTAGAGCAGCAAAAAATATTGTGTATGTACCTTCACTGGTTTAACTCTTAAATGTCTCAAAAGTCTTGTTGGAGTCTTGTTAAAAACCCTGGAGTGCTCCTGCTCATACACAGATACAGCCTTCTTTTGTACCTCTCAGACACTGTTTTTACATTGGTTTTGTTCCCAGCCCGCTGCCTCATTAAATCCCCCCACATGACCATTTTATCCGAGCACAGGATCCTTCAGGGATTTCCTTTTCTGTCACTTGAGCACCAGTTGAGCTGCAGGAGGGAGATGCACTGGACCCCAGTCAAAGTATAACTGGTTTGATGGGACATCTACTGCAGGTTTTTGTGTGTGTACTTTCCTGCCGATGAAAATGCTTAGTGTAGATCAATTGTATTGGCATGAAAGTTGAGTACCTTTCCTGGTTAACCATCAAGACCTATGAAACATAAAAAGGTGCAAGACAAGCACCTTGCTTTCTGCCCAAACTTCTTTTTTTTTGCACCCATTAATCTGGTTCTGTTTACTTTTCTTTTTTTTTCATAGAAGATTGCTCTCCTACACCCTCTGTATCCAACTAAACTGATCCCTCAAACTAGGTCCCCTTTGTGTCCTCCATCCATCTCCCTCACTGACTGTCAAAACCCTGGACCTTTCAGCCACTTCTCTTCCATCATGTGTGATGCTCATGAGAACCGTTATAGTCCTTACAGACACAACTCTTTGTACAATAAGGTGAGCATCAAGTGTGGTGTGATTCAAGAGCTTTGTAGGCTTTTATCCTTTTAATTCTAGGCAGAATTCAGCTGAGCCATTAGGATTCGGTGCTGGCAAGTGCTATGGGAGCTGCATCTCAGATGAGCCTGTGTCCAACTTGCCTGGAGATATTGCAGCTTTTCCTTTCCTTGACACAGCTCATGTTGGGTCTTGCTTCCTCTAGACCGGCTAAGACAGGCTCCCACCACTCTTCATTCAAACTATTTCTTCTCTAAAGAAGGAATAGTCTATTTCATCCCTCATGCTCAGATTACTTTTAGCATTTGCCCACACTGAAGTAGTAGGGCATTTCTTTTTTTCTTGGTGATTGAGTGAAGGGAGGCTAACCTGAGAGAAATACAGACTTTTCCAGTGGCTCTATCTGTCATCCTGACAAGCAGTTGTCTCTTGCCAGTACAGAGTGAATGATGTTATTGCTGACGTTTTTTTGTCTTCTTTGAAACAGCACTGGAGAAGTTAGATAAAAATCTCTGTAGGCCAAGGTGTGTGGGTAACAGGGCTGGCTAATGAGTTTTGTAAGGTGAAAATTATGTCCTATACCTTAACTGAAGTCTTTTTGAAGAGCAAATGGCACAAGGTATTTACAGTACCTCAAGAGAGCCCTTGCATCAGTTGTGGAAGTTCATAAAAGATGCTGTTTGGAACCTCTCAGATGCATCCCTTCCACATCCTCCTTTTCTAACACATGATCTGGCTGCAAATGATCAAACCTTGTTGCCAGGAGAGGTTATCCCACTCTGAGATATACGGCGTACTTTGTTTGGGATGCAAGAGGTTAAAACATAGGCATTAGGTGCTGTTTCTTTAGGCTGTGTCATGGTTTCCTCTTCAGGGGAAGTACCAGGTTGAAATATGTGTCACTAGTTTCAGGTGCACTTGACAGGGAGTCAAGACTGCTTTGGAAAGATGCATCATCTCAGCAGAGAATACATGTTGATCAGCTGTCAGACTCTAAAGAAATACCTGGAAATGCCTTTCTCTCCCCACACTAGAAGCATAATTTATGTTAATAGGCAATGTCAACAGTGTTTGATATCAACCCCTCCATCCTGTGAGATTTATAGAATTTACCATTTTACTCACTTATGAGGATGAATTAGAACTAAAACTAAAACTAAAATCAACCTTCTGTTCTGTCTTTGAGACATCCTGAGCAAAAGCACCTTTGCACATCTGAGAGACTGGTTTAAACAGAACAAAAGTTCTGTTTAAATTTTTACTGAACTGGGCTGACATGTTTACTTAGGCAGAAAAACATTTACAATCAAATATTTTTGACAACTTTCCTGGTTCACTGAAGGCATTCACATGAACAAACAAATAGTTCATATGACCACTACAGACATTTTCTAAATAACGAAAATGGGTATTTGCTGTTGCTAATGAAAACAATGCTAAAAACTCAGAAATTTGAGTAGAAAAGTGAATAAGTCAGGAAAAAGGTGTCTGAAGATAACTAAGATAGTGTAATTTTTTGGTATATCATGCCAGCTTTTCTTTGGGAAAGAGAATAATCAGATGGCAATACTGGGCTATTTTAATACAAACAGAGGTTTTTTCACCTCAAAAGCAAATATTCGTCAGTTAGAATTTTTTAATGCTTCTGTTTTGGTCTACAATATTGACATTCTTTGATGACCAAAGGAAGACTAATTTTGATTTTGTTTACATGATCAATATTTAGCATTTAAATCAGTATATGCTGATAAAATTCCTAACAATGTTTACCTGTTATTTCCTGTACCACCCACCTAAAGTCTGAGGTATTAATGTTTTTAAAAAGAAATTATTTAATTTATTGTCATAAATACTTGCAGTAGCAGAAAACATAGCACAGCAGACACAGTAAAAGGTGTTGAAATTTCAAAGAGTTAGACACATTCTGTAAACAACATCCTGACAGCATGGGGATTTTTTCTGTTCTCTACTAAACCTGGACTATTTTCTTTGTAAGTTCCCTGGACTTTCCCCTCTCCACTTCGCATCCCTTAGGATAAGGAATAATATGCAGCGGCTCACTTGCTGTCTCTCCAGCCATCCAATAAACACGTGGTCAGTATCCACATGATCAATCTATGAATGTTATATTCCTAATTAAATGTTGTGCTTTGCTTCATCTTCCACTAGAGGGCAAAACCTGCTGGTATAAATTCTTATTCTCAATATGTTACAAAGATAGTATTGAAAAGGGGCAGGAGGTCACTGTGAATGAAGTTATTCTCCACCTGCACTTTTGTTAAAAAATTACCTTAAACAAGTGTTCCCTCAGAAATGGGGAATGGAAACAACCAGAATGATCACCTGTCTTTTATATTAGGGAGACAGGATATGGTGAGGTCCTAAAACTAGGATAATTTCATTTGTTGCCTGGGGGTCTAACATAATATCAGCTGTCTTGATCTGAAATGCTTATTGAAAGGGCACTGTGGTGTTGTTTAGGCAGGCTTGACTTGGTGCCAGATTGGTTTTTTTTGAAGTACCCGAATCGATGATGAAGCTGAAAGATAGACCTGGCAATTTTTGTGGATTAATACTGTTCAAATTGATGAAATCCATAACCTGTGTCCCAAATAATTTCACTATATGGTTTTAAGCTTTGATAGGAGGGGGCAGTGGGAACCAAGGTATTGTGTCTCTCTCCTCACATCCATGCACAGGCTGCTTCTGACATAAAAGTGTTGCCCATTTAAGTGAGCTGATTCTGTGCCTACTTGCCTTGTTACTTCTCTTGTCCTCTCCTTCCTCACTCTATTCCCCAGCCACCAGGTGCTGCTGCTCTTATTTAAACTCCTTGGACTTGAATAATTACATGAATTAAAAGTTTTATTATTAAGAACGCTCCTTTTACTTTGGATTGCAACAGAACAACTCAGGAAAAAGGAATTGTATAAAAGTAATGCAGTGATGGAGAGTCTGAGGAAACGTGTAGCTCTGTGGTTTACTCCAGAGCATTCTTCTGATGGGAATCCGTCCAGCCTTTAAGGGGCAACTGTGTAGGGTGGAAGATCACAACCCTGTACCTGGGATGCCGTGTCCAGTTCTGGTGTCCACAGTTCAAAAAATATGCAGACAGACTGGTGAGAGTCCAAAAAAGGGCCACAAATATGATCAAAGAAGAGAAGGAGAACCTGTCCTATGAGGAAAGACTGAAGGAGTTAGGTCTTTTCTTCCTGGAGAAGAGAAGGCTCAGGGAGGACCTCCCCACAAGATCCCAGTATTACAAAATAGTTGTAGAGTGGACAGGGGCTTTCTCTTCACATGGAGCTATGTGGAGATGAGGGACGATAGGTTCAACTAGCAATAGGAAAGGTTCCATCTTGTTATACAAAAGATTTTTTTTATAGTGAGAGGGAGCAATCACTGGAACAACCTCCCTAGGGATGTGGTAGAGTCCCCACCACAGGTGGTTTCTGAGATGTGTTTGGACAGGGTGCTAGGTAACCTCACCTAGGCTCTCTTTCCCTCAGAAGGCTGGACCCTTCCAATCTGTGCTGTCTTAAGATTCTATGATTCATAGGAGGCACAGTCAATGTAAATATCTATCAGGGCAGAGTACTAGATCTTAGAAAATCAGCTGTCATGTGGAAGGAGAAAGGAATGACCTGCCCAAGTGAAGAGGCAAGAAAGGAGTGGGTGTATCTCCCTCAGCTAAGTCCCTAGTGACTTTCAAACTGCCTTTTCTTTCTGTCAGCAAGTCTCCCTGTTTGTTAAATATTTAGCAGCACAGCCTTTGAAAATGGATTGGTGGGAACTTCCTTTTTGCAAGAGGTATGAGAAATGTTAAAAAATTACCATTTCTGTCTGGTCAGACATTACTTATAACAGTAGCAGAGGACAAATTCTCTTTAATGTCCAGCTTTGTTCTCAAGCCAGTTTAATTTTTTTTTCCTGGGCCTAAATGGAATTTTCTTGAAATCACTAAATGTACTCATGCTGAAAGTGTCAACTTTTCATAATCACTTACAGGTCTCCAGGCTCAGAGGTAAGCAGAATATTTAAAGGGAATCTTTATTATTTTTTAAATGAAATCAGTAGTGTTTACTTCATCATCCAATCTCCTACTCATTGGAGTTTGTATTTGATTAATAGTAGCATAGTGGGAATTGACATTCTGTGAATACAGCAGCATTTCAAGGTTGCCATGGAAAAGCACTTTTCTCCCAGACATCATCCCAGCAGCTTTTATTTTCTAGAAGACAGTTTCTTTCTCTCTTTTGAACTTTGATATTTAAATGTTGCACTTGTGTAGGTGTATTGTGATTGATCAATCCACTATCTGTGATCCAGAAAAATTGCTTTGGTGTAGAAAAAGATATCAGAGGTAAACAAGTCAGTTCATTAGTGCTATGCTACAAATTGGACCCCCCCGTTGGGAAAATATTAATGCTTAATATTGCTGTGTCTTCTTTGTGTATTATTTTATGGCATTTCTTGAGCTTAATGATTTATTTTAATGATACCGTATTTAGATGACTTTTCTATCACTTTTGACTTCAGAAAATGTGTGTAGAGTTCCTGCTCAGCTCATCTGTAAAGAAAGGCATTTCTCTTGAAGCACTTTCTAAAAAGATCATAATTTTCTAAACATAATCAATTGCTTTCTTCAAAGCCATTGAATTAGCAACAGATCTTGAAGGTGTCTTAGGCTCAACAGGAGACCCAGGAACATGCACTTAACATGTCCTAAGTCTGGCACCACCTGTAATGAACTCTGCTACCTGTTTCTCTGGAGACACAGCTCTTCCAGAGAAAAAAAAGGAATTGATTACTGTGTCACTGCTTTTGGCCTGGGTAGTTAGACAAGTTTGAGAGCCTTTTTGTCCTATTTCCAGTAGGAGAAGCTGCTGATGGTAGAACCCTGACATTTCTTTGGTGGACTTCTGTTCATTTAGAAAGCAGATAGTTCTAATCCATGTGATTAGAAGAGGTTTGTCTCTGCTGCCTTACCCTGTGAATGTGTAGGTTGTGATTCTCATGCCTCAAGTCTTCATTATGGGTCTGGAACCCTTGCTGGCCACTAGCTCCCATAATCACCAATAGTGAAATTTGCTCTGCAAGGAACTGCAGTGCTTCATTAGCCCACAGCAGAAAATAGAGGCTCTTAACATGATTGCCACTAAGTGGATAGTGAAATGCATTTTAATATTTTGTGGAAGTGATCCAAAATGAAACATCCAAGACAGAAAACACAATATTCTAGTTACAGATGGGTTTTCTTGCAATTGAGTACTTCATTTTAATTTTCTAAATTACTAGCAAAAAATTGCAAGAGAAATCAAAATATTTTGCAGAAAGCTTCATTTTTTTGTAACTAGTATTTTTCATTGAAAAATAATTTGGCAGAAAATCCTCAGTCAAATCCATCATAGACTGGCCCTGCACGTGAAGTTAAACTTGATCTGGGAAAAAGCAGCCCAAGGAAAATTGATGCACTGCTGGGCTTGCATGCATCCCCCTCCCACTCCACTTATAGATAAGGAATCCTTACTGAAAAGCCCTGTAGCTCTTCCAGCCTCTGGTATTCTCTGGTATTGGATTGCCCAGAGAAGCTGTAATGCCCCATCCTTGGAAATGCTCAAGGCCAGATTGGCTGGAGATTTGAGTAAGCTAATGTAGTGGAAGGTGTTTCTGCCCATGGCAAAGGGTTTGGAACTAGGTGATTTTTAAGGTGCCTTCCAGCCCAAACCTTTCTATGGTTCTATGATTAATTCTGTTTAGATTCAAATCTCAGTCTCACCACACTCTGATGTCCTCCAGGCCTGCGTCTGGTAAGGACCTGTCAGGAAACCATGTTTGCCTAAGAGTTGTTTCTTTTTTGCAGGCATTTATCAGTACCTGGAAAGAGTTTTGAAATCTTCAAAATAAAAATGCACAGCTATGGTAGTTTATAATAAAGATTTGCAAGTCTGGCAGGATGTTTTACTGCATAAGTCTGAAGGCATATTGTAAATCTATATTGTGATCACTATTTCTACTTTACTTTTCCTTTCCATAGAGGTACAAGATGCAAAAGAATTTGATGCGTAACAACTGAATCTTAGAAATAGATTTTATACTGTGTCATTTCAAAGAGACTAGAGACATTATAATCATAAATTGCCCTTTTACATTATATTATTTTCTTTCCTCTTAGTTGAAAGTAGCCCTTGCTATGCTGCTGTGGGTTTTTTACCATTTATTGGTACTGAGTATTTCATGTTCATTATCAGTCAGATAAAGTGGAGAGATATAAAACTGCTTAATAAAGATTTTTGCTTGTTATGTGTGTTTAAATAAATGTTTTTAGTCTTTGAGAAACCAGTCATTTTTCCTATTGTGAAAGCATGTATCTGTGTTTAATAAGGGTCTAGAGTACCTAATTCATTTTCAAAGGTGATTAAAGACTTGACAGAGTAGTGTAAATGGGAATGTTCTCTGGTAACTATAGTTGAAATATTCTTATTTCTTGTGTGTGTTATCTCTCAGTGTAGTTCTGGTTTTAAACTGGTGCCTCAATTAGCAAAGGTTGCAGACCCTCTAGAGAGCGACTTAGATTTATGAAAAACATCTTACACTGAGAACAATTCAGAAAGCTTTATATTAGTTCAGAGGCAGCTGTGATTCATAGCACAATAAAGATCAACTGACCTTTTAAAGGCAAATATGTCTTGCTGATTACAGAACTAAATGAGCAAAGGTCTAATGAAGATATTATATAACCACCTCTTTCCAAGCCTTGTCTAAGTCTGTAAGAAGTTATTTTGGGAGGGTATATAATTTCTCTTTGAAGTTACATGCTGCCAATACTTACATATCGTAAAGATACTCTGTTGTCCTCAGTACAATTTTGCAGCCACAAATGCAGATTTGTCTAGTTTGCTCTTCCACTGTTCTTAGAAATAATAAAGAAAAAATGTCACATTATGAGAAATCTGAGTAACGTCTGGAAAAGTTAAATATTATCAATTAACCTTGTAAGAGTAATGCAGAATTTTGTAACTGTCAAAGGAAATAAGAGTAGAAATTATAAAAGCAATATTCACTTTCCATCAACAGACACAATCTTTTCACATTTGCATAGGAGGTAGGGCTTCTTGCCAGCTGCTTTGACCTGAAGAGGAAAGAATGCCAGTGACAGTTTGATGAGGTCTCACTTAGACTACACATCCATAAAACGTACAAAGTCCTTGTTGCATTCACGCCTCAGATCTGGCGGACACAAGCACATTCCTATGTGACTCTGAGGGGTGGCAGTCACACAATGTCTGGTAAGAAAGGGCTAATCCAGCCTCATTGTGCCTACTTCATATTCTGGTACTTTTAAGTTGTCTGTGTGGTATGCATTCGAGAACACCAAAAAGTCATATGTTTAAGGAAAAATCAGGAAACAAAGAATAAGACTCCGTAGCCTCTTGGTTAAACTCAAGACAGATATGGGACATTTTCTACAGCAAGGCAGACACATTTTGGTTTGCACTGACATTTGATGGAAATAACAGAGATAATTGGCCTCCAGTTCTTTAGGATGAAGTCACCCAGCCAAGGCATTTGTTTCCTTCGCAGCTGGCAGAGGCAGAATTTTATGATTCCGGGGAAGAACCCAGCACCTTCCTTTCAGGGACCTGCAAGACTAAGTGTTATTTCAGCAGAAAAAGGGTTCAGCACTAGGCTTATGTGTTCCATATTCACTAAAGTACTACTTAAAGTTCTTTTTAAATGGGCCATATGTGACTTCCTTAAGTCTAGATCCACCTGACTAGTAGAATGTATAGACTCTTCTATGAGAACTTCAAGGGTTTTAGGTCAGAGAAGCCTTGTGGAAATAGAGAGGACTGTATATTGTGAACTAACTTTTTTTCTTCATTCTTAATTAGTGAATTCCTTACCTTCTTTCAATTAAACTTCTCCAAAACAATCAATATTAAGTGTCTGTTCAGAAAAATAGAAATAATTTTCTTCTCTATGCAGACTGTCACACAGTCTGGCTCTTTAGTTTGAGAAGAGGGTGCTGTCAAAATAAGGGAAGCAAATATACTTCTTGGACAAAAAAAGGTAATTACTTTTGTCAGGTTTAAGGAGGGACTTGAGACCTCATCTTTAAGAAAAAGGGTAAGGCAGAATCATGACTCAGAGGGGCATTTCAGGTTAACAGGGCAGGCAATGAATAACTGGCAAGAAAGGCCGAGATGAGATAACACAATAGAAGTGCATTTTTCATTGATTTGCTCTCTGTGCAATTTGAGAAAAAGAGCTGTTGCATTCCCAGATCACTGCCTGACCAGGGAACTTTTCTTTCTTGTGAGCAGTGGACAGTTCTTCTCAGAGCGCTTAGCTGTACATCAGAAAGTGAACAGAATATGAACAATACTTTCCTCCTTCTCTTTGTGGTTGACCCTTCTTACTTTGTCTGGGATACAGACCTGCCACATTCTGATGAGGCAATGAATATCTCAACTCTAGGGTTTATTTCAATGGAATACGCTTGCCAAGATACCGCAGGTGTTGCTAGAACTTTGTACCTGTGTATCATTAAGGATTGCCCAGCCTTGGTAGGGATGCTGGGACAGGACTTCTGTCTCCCACGCAGATCATCAAACACCTCCTGTGTGTGCTGCAGCAGGGGGTGGTGTGAGGTCTGGGGGATGCCTTGGCAGCTGCCTGATTGACATTGGGAGCCACATGAGCATCAGAGGGAGGGATGTTGCCACTGAGAGAGTCTAGGCACCTTACCCCTTCCTTACCCTTCTTTTACCTAAATTTATTCCTTTGTAAAAATCTAATGAATAAATAAATAAACTCGTTGCCTAAAGTTATTCCCTTGCCTTTTCGTTTTTGGGAATAGTAATAATGAAAAAAAGAAGTTAAATGGTTCAAAGCTTCTGTTGTTGCTAAAGTAGATTCCTTCTTCCCTGGAAAGGAATCAGGGGAAATTTACAAAGGAGGAGAGAAATACATAGCACATCCATAAAGTAATTGCAGAAAATTAGAGTATACTGCATTTCAGTATATTTCTTTTTGTACAGGGCCAGTTTAGCAGATCGGTTTTGCTTCTCAAAAAACACAGTGTAAAAATCAATTTTCTTAGAAGAGCAATATTTTTAAGTAACACATAATTTGTAGATTTACTGTTTGATCTAAATGCCAAAACAAATTAATGCATTTGATGCACTGAAAATAGCAGGCTTCTTCCAATCTTTTTTTTTGGAGAATTCTAAAATATCCAAATCCCAAAACTTTCAGCAACCTTTTCTTTAAAGATGATGTCTCTATGTCACTCTATAAGAAAATGTCAGAAGCTTATGATCTTAACATTGCCTTTATAAGCTGCAGCTGATCTATTTACCTGCATTCTAATTAAAATCTCATTGAAGCTGGTACAGTTCTTCACTTGAGTCACAGCCATCAAACTGCATTACTCAGATGCAAGATATATGATATCCAAAATGCTGGAAAGTTACTAAGATCGAAACCAGTTTTCTGCACATACTAATTACTGTTACACAGCTTTTTTAGTGAAATGTTTGTATGATTTATGTCTATGAAATTTCAGATTAAGGAAAGCTTTTTTGGAGGAGATACGAGAAGACAGGTATTCAAAGTGACAGAAATATGGTTGCAGTTTTAAATAACTTTATGTAAATTATCTCATAATAAATATATCATAAAGTAGGTGCTTTTGCTGTGGTTTTTACTTGAGATGCCTCTTTGAAATTCAAAAGAGATTTATCCCTTCCCCACACTTCTAATTATGGGAATACAATAGAACAGAAAACAGGCCATACCTTGAAATAGATTTTCATACAGACAAGGAGTAGTAAGAGTCTGCTAAACACTAATTAGATCACATTGCCTTGATATCCTTTGTATTTCTGAGGATATTTGCTTTAATTTTAAATTTTAGTGGTATTTTATATAGAAATGGAACTGCTAATGAATTTCTTTTTCCTTTTTTTACCCTCATGCTCTCTCCAACCCGTGACATATTGGCTTGGCAGCCCAGTCATCCCATGGTGCCTATTCCAGAAAATGAGACACTCATCTCTAAGGAGGTAATCAGTTGACATTTAATGGGTTTAAGCATTTCCATGCTAGCTTTATCTTTTATTTGCATGGCTCATATAGGCTTGATCAGCAGAAATGTGCTGAGCTTCCAAACATGCTTTTGTCCAGTGCAGAGACTACATAAACATTAATTGTTCTTAATGATCAATGAAGGAAAAACCAGAGTTGTTTTGCTGCCTGTGTTGCTTATGTGAATTTGAAATAACACTAGCATTTATGTTTCAGGTTCCTGGTATGTGGTGTTGGGATATTAGCAAGTGGGAATTGTTAAATTATGCCATTTGTTTAATTATGCAGCCATATTTAAATAACACATTCCACAATTTTCAATCACTGATATAGCTCCTGTTTTAAATACCAGATACTACAACAGCTACCAGAAGCATTTAGGATAATTAGTTATTGAGAATTTCATAAAAGACAGTCAAGAAAACATAAAATGTAGCTCACGTTTGCCCAGTGTCAAAATTCAGTGCCAGTTTTATTTGACTTTGAAGAAGGATACAAATTTTCTTGAAGTCTAAATTCAGTGGCCAATTCCCTACTACATTTATATATCTAAATTCTAGTACCATAGTGGTTACCACCCTAGACAAATCACTCAATAAGAGCAGAAGCAATCTATTAGTCATTATCAATTTTCTCTTGAGACAGAGCATACAGAAAATTAAAAAGGGTCAGCTGGCACTGGCAAGTCCTTTTTTTCCAACAGGGTCATGAGCATGAAGCTGAATTATAGCCTCATATGAAATAAGCATATGTAATTCAATTAACTATCACAGTCTTTACTCTGGCTTTGGAATGTCGTAGAACATCGTTCATTACAGGACATTTTCAATACTATTTTAGAAATTCACCTATGAAGGCATAACTTACTACCAATAATAGCAGTATGAGTACGTTTACGACAAAAAAATGAATTTTTTACTACCAAGACCTCTTTTACCAGGTGCATGCTCACAATTATTTCACTAGTTTTTAAATTAATTTAAAAACACAGATAGGAATGATAATTACATATTTACAAACAGTTTATTTTTAATTTATTATCTTAAAATTAGATTGTAGTCTGTCTAAAAGCAGCAACATTATAATTTAAATAAATGAAATGGATGCTTGCCGATAATTTCTACCAAATGAGTAACTTTCTTTTAGTTTTGAAAAATATTGTGGGAGTTTTGGGGTCAAGCCCTTCGCATTTTGGAAGCGGAGGATTTGCCTCAGTTCTGAGTTTGTTGACAGCATATCAATATATCCTCACAGTTTATCTCAGTTTCCACTTAGAAAAAAAGGGGAAAAAAGATAAAAATGAAAAGAGGTTGATATCTCACTTGCTGGGTGGATCAACAAGCTGCTGTTCTGCACCAGCAGTATATAGGGAGACCGTAGCCTCTTATTCTCATGTGCATCCCTGGCCTCTCTGTGCAGGGTGTCAGGGACTTAGGGCTATTTCACATCTATATTTGTTTGAATCTCCATCACAGCCTTCCAAATCTCCTCCTTTGTTCCTTGCCTTTGACATTTCTGCTTGTTTCTACACCATCAATCCCCTTTCCTCTGCCTCCCAGGAGCCACTTCTTGATTCTCTCAAAAGCAGGTGTTACAGTGTCTGCTGTGGAACTATTCAAAGAAAGACCCAAAATGCCCTCACAAAGTGAAGTTATACTATGAATACCTGGCAGATCTCAGATAGGTTGGTTTTTTCCATCTCAGCTGTAAAGTTTCTGAAATATTATTGAAGTAATGGTATGTCATTAGAAGGCAGTGAGAGGGACTACATAGCTCTGAGGATAAATTTGTTTTTGAGATTAAGCAGATTTGCAATACACCAGGAATTCTAAAATATGTGTATAATACACATATATGTATATATGTGTATTTGTGTAAGTGTGTGTGTATATATTTGCAGCCTCTGACGATGCAGATGATTTTCCTGTATTTGAAAATAAGATAGAGGGAAGCAAACATCTAGATCCTTGTCTCTCATCCTTCTGCTTTACAGTTTGCACATTGAGGGAGAATTTTGCAGATCTAATGGAAAGACAGATATTTGCAAAAAGAATTCTCCAAGAGACAAGACACATAATTTAACCGATGCATTATTAAGATCAGTTCAGAAAGTGAAGGATCTTGTACTGACATAGTAATGTCAGACACAACGAAAGTGCAAAATTCCTTTGGTTAGAGGCCAACTTGGCCTGTTCCAAGGCAGGTTGAAAATACAGAACTGTCTTCTAAAAGTTCCCTTACATTTTAAACAAGCACTTTGAACAGAATTTCTATCAACCAATTCATTAAAAAGCTTAAATGTACTGCAACAGTGGGAGAATTTGTACCATGATCTGTAGAACAACTATATCTGATGAAATTGTGGTTGCATTTGTAAGGACCAAAGACAGTTAATGGGAAAGAAGAGGATTTACAAGTGCTGTTATGAGTACGCTTTGTGTTTCTTTTGATTAACATCTTATTGGATAACTTATAATAATGTTAGCTAGAGTCAAATAGCTTTAAAGTCAAAAAAAGTTTCAGATACCAATTTTTACAGCTGAGCAAACCGACTATTTGTGCTGCTTCCCTGGGGCCTGTCACTAATGTGTATTTTGCAACTATGACTATGCAGATGGACTCCAGTCCATGTAGATATATCAGGAAGAATTGTGCCAGGCTCACCACAAGCTGCTCGGGAAGTAACATCAAGAGATGACACATTTACTATTTTCTCTATTACAAATCAAAGAAAATATTCTTCATAGAACTATTCAACTCACTTGTACAGAGCAAGCGATCTAATATTTTTCCCAATTTTTAATCTCATTTTTAGCAGGAGGAGGTCACCAGGACACACCATACTGGCCAAGTGAAGGCCGAGGGATCTCTTTGTATGTTTAATGGGTGGCAGAGAAGACACAAATGCATCTAGAGATGACCTCCTTTTCTCATTCTCAGTCAAGGAGGATTGAACAAAAGCATCTGTTTCCCTTGAGATCTATTGCTGGAAATGGAAGTATACAGCACTGATACCCAAAAAGAGATCAACATTTATGCTGTCTTGGAGACAGACAGGAGAGCAACACAGAGCTAGAAGCAGCTCAAGATGTTTGGGATAGTCTTCTTAGCTGCCCCGAGGGTAGTGGCTTCTTGGAGATAAGTTATTGTTGAGCTGTCTCTGAAAAACAAACACATTTTAACCATTTTCTCTTGTATGTGGTCAGGTTTTCAGAATTCTATGTTATAATGCTCTCCCTTCCCTGTGCATTAAAAAAAGCGAGATAGGTCTTGGTTGATGATTTTTAAAATCACAACATCTTTCAGGCACCTGCATTGTTCCTTTTTATTTAGGAACCTATCTCGACTCTAAGAACAGTTTATACCGAATTTACACCTTATGAGTTTACATAACCCACAAATCCCCACCTAATTTAAAATGCTTTTTTTTTTTATCAGTGAATTCTGTTTGGATGATGAACTGATTAGGAAAAAATCTGCCAAGTCACAAGTTCAATATTACTCTTGCTGCTATCATAAGACCCTTAGATCACTGTCCTATATTATCTAAATTATTATCTGCCCTCTTTATCTAAAATTATATATAGGCTCATACTTAACTTCTCCTGCAATGTTCCTCTCTCCGAATGAGAAAGTCAGTGTGATTTATGCAATTGCAAAAAAGCAAATGGATGGGCAGATGCTCTGTGAAATGTTAACACCTCCTTGGCCTCTAGGAAGGAGTGAGAGAGGAAATAAGGGGAATGTGCTGCTAGTTTCTCCTTAGTAATTTGTATTGTTTTCCTCAAAGCAAAGTATTCACTGGAAATATTAATAATAATAATAATAATAGTAATGAAAGGAGTTAACTCTGTATTCAGAACAATAGCATTCTATTCTTTGTGTAATTTTAGTGTCATTCTGTAGCAGCATGCACCAAGTAAGACCAGTGAATTCCCTGTGAAAGCAAGAAAATAAATAAGTGACATTCTCCTCCTTGTGAAATCCTCCTCTACAACCAGTGCATTTTAAATTGAGGAGGTCTGAAGGATACTCTTTGAAAACTAACCAAGCAGTATACCACTAATTTCTGATACCTACTATCTTCTTTTCAAGTAAAGCTAGTGTTTGCCTGGGCTATGTTGTGTGAATGGTGTTATCATCATTCTCAGAATTTTACTGAGTCAGAACCTTTAGAGAGAACAAGGGGCATATATACCTGTATAATCTGAAAAAACCACTGTGTGCAGGGGCTAAAACTATGTCCTCATTACCCTTATTCATCTATGATTTGCAAAATCCCAAGTCTACAATTACAATTACTAATAAATGACTAATTACAGTTACTGATATAATTACTTCAGGTCCATGTAATCTTTTGCCGCAGCTGAGTAATCACTCAGTTTTTTCTGTTTGTTATTCATGAAAGATCTGCAATATTTACTTGAGAAATCAATAGCATTTCTAAAGTCAACATTCATAAAAAGATCCCATGAGAAAAAGCTGATTCTATTGACTTCAGTGGCAACAGGATTTCACTGACTGTCTTTTGTGCAAGTAGCAAAAGTTCTTGAAATTTGAAATTCTATGAAAATGTCAATACGGTCCAAAGTTCTGTTATACACTGCTCTTAGACTTTATTTACTTAAGGAGTGTTCCTGCTCAGAAGTCAACAATAGTATTAATCATTGATGGATTCTATATATAAGAGGAAAATGTACCCATTTTATGAAAGTGTCCTTGTACTAAAGAATTTGTGTAAAGGGTTTTACTTTAAACAAAAATGACAGTATCACAGCAAAGTGATGTTCTTCCAGTTAAACGCCCTCCTCACTGGGCCCTGAATTATTCTGTAATGATTCAGCTCTTGCATACTGCTCAATACCTTTACAGCTTGTAAAGAAAATTCCAACTTGTCAAAGCAAGGACAGGGATGTGGTAGGTACCTAACGGAATTAGAGGGAACCCTACTGGAAACACTCCCACTCAAATGTCAACTTTATGCAAGCTTCTTTTTCTATTTGGTGCTGGGACAGATCTTTCCAGATGTTTTTGGGAAAAAGACTGTGTTGTTCCTTGTGCTTTCCTAGGAGACAGAAACACAGGCTCTTCATGAGTCACGTCACAGATGTACTATTCACTTCTTGCTTTCAATCTTGCATAAATTTGCAGCCTTGTTCCCCGGACAGTGGAGAGCTGGTGTAGACTGGTATGGCAGAACATTGCTACCTGTTCCTCTCTGGAGTAGTGGTCTCACCACCTGCAGCTTATGTTGACCAAGCAGGGGACTGCCACCCTAAGCTCTCTCCATATCCTTACAACAGTTCATTTAGCTGAAAATTTAATGACCCTGCAAATGAACATTAAGAGTAGGAATAACTACTGCTTTTACTAAAGGAGTAAGATTTTCAGGTGCTAGCTGTGACAAATTCTTTAACTTCTAAACTGAATGAGCCACTGAAAGGGAACAGTAAACTGTAGCCTTCTGATACTTATAAATAGAAAGGCAGGTCCAAACAATGCACACTTCTAAATTGTCAAATAAAAATTTTAAATATCAGCAGACAAACTTTCTATTTACTTTATATCTAAACAATGCTTTAAAATTTTTATTTTTAAAAGATTTTATAGGTACAACAGGAAATGTATATTGCAACAGGTATTTGGGCAATACTTTAGGTCAGCTTCAATTATATCTCCTTGTTTTAAGTAAAAAACTTCCAGTTATAGCCTACTAACTTGAAAAGGCATATTAGATCACCATGCTTTAACAAGGAAAAAGCCTTATATGCATTAATAGAATTTTACTTGTAGGGTGACCGCATAAAAAGACTGACTGTAAATATATTCATTTTATAAGTTTACATTTAAAAGTCTGAAAGGGTAGTAATATAAGAATGATAAAGAGAAAGTTTGAAATATCAGTATGTGATTCAAACTGCAATTTTAATCGAATTCTGACATTAAGAAACAGCTGTTGTTATTGGTCCTCTTTAAAAAATTGCAGGAGTACTGAGAAATCGTTTTACAGGAAAAGAATTTGCCCTGAATAGGTAGTCAAAACATAGTTGTAGGCTGAAGAAGGCTTTTTAAAATTATTCAATATTTAAGTAATGCATAAGTAATTAGAATCATAGAATCAGATTAAAATTAGCTATAGTGTTTGACCACTCTTATGATATAAAATATTTTTCCTTATGGCTAATTAAAATTTCCCCACTTGCTGCCTTTTTTTCTTTCACCATGCAAATCTGAGCTGTCGTTAGACCCTTCTTAAAATAGCTGAAAAGGGAAAATAGATACCCCTTAGTCTACTCTTTAGGTTAAACAAGTGCTGTCTGTAGCCACCTCTCATCTGTCACACATCTTTCCCAGAAATCAACAAACGCTTGCAAGCATCCTGGTAGTTGTCCATCGGTTTCCTCCGCTTGCTTGACGAAGCAAAAAACTTTTTATTGTGAGGGCTCAAAAATGGAAACTACGTTCCAGATGCAGCCTCACTAGTGTCCAGCAGAGGGGAATAACTTCCTTCAACCTGGTGGCTGTGCTATAATTAGTGCAACTGTGTATGGGGTTAACCTTCATCACAACAAGGCTGGACTGATGCACATTCAGTGTGGTTTCAGCTAGACCTCATGTCCTTCTCGGCAGAGCTGCTACCCAGCCAGTCAGTCACTGCCTGTGCCATTGTATGGGTTATTCACTTCCTCCATCCCTCCTTGTCCCCTGCCCTAGGCAGGATTTTGTATTTGCCTTTGTTCATGAATCTTCTGCTGGTTTCTCCCATCTGGCAAAGTCCTCCAGAATGGAAGTCCTACCCTTGGCATATCAGTTTCTGTCACCCCACCAAATTAGGAACATCCACAGACTTTCTGGACATACAGGCTCTTCAGATTGCTGATGGAGATGTCACCCTAGCATCCTCTGAAATACCACCTGGAACAGAGATTTTGAACTGTTGAATACTATCTTTTTAGACAAATGTCCCAGGCAGTTATTGGTCCACCCTATAGTCTTTCCTACTCCTCAGTTTGGGTGCCAGGCTATTTTAGGAGACTGTGGCAGAATCCTTGATAAGGTGGAAGAAATCAACACCCATGTCGTGTGAATGCAAGGGCAGCCACACGCTCTGTCCTCCCAGCATGAGGTTCAAAAAAAAATTGGAAAGTGGAAAACCAATATGAGTCTGAAATGTCCTCTGATGTGCACTTAGTCAAGGTGATGCTTGTCTGTTGAAACTTGCTATGTGCAGAGGACTTCCTCAAGCGTGTCAATGCGTGAAAAATCATTCCTGGTTCAGTAAGCAGAGTTATAAATTAAGACTGCAGCAAACCAGTGATCAAAAAAAGAGAAAATTGCTGTATGAAGTTGTCCACCAGTTTTTACAACTGTTCCTGTACAACATAATGCAGTTTTTATTCTCCTCTTCACTTTTTCACCTTTTTTTTTCTTTTTTCTATAGGATTCCAATGAAAGAGGTTCTGTTTAGATATGATGGTGAGTATTACTATTTTTTCTAACTTGATTACAGTCACAGTTTGAGTATGTAAGTACTTTGGTATCACTTTGTCAAATTTTTATCATTTTGTTTAAAAAGATGATAGGATGCTTTACGTACAAAACTCAGTGTTTGGATAATAAGATGGCTATGTTTGGTGAGTGATTTTCTATGAATCATTCTGCATTTACCAATGCAGAATAATTCCAATTCTTAGCATGACAGAACAAAGTCACAATAGAATTAATTTTAAGAGGGATACAATCAAACGGTTGGAAGAAATTGAGGTATAGTCTGGAATTAGATTGTGAAAGGATGTCAGGGAAATAAGATGGAATTTTTTATATTTGAGCACATAACCACATAGTGCCATTAAATGAATGGTTTGCTAGAGTTAAACAATACCACATTGCAAATAATGTACTGTGCTTGAGAGCTGATTTAATGTAACACTTAGCAAGAGAGGTCAGCAAATAGGTGATACTGAAAAGGCTGAAAGGTTCAATGCCTTTTTTCCTATTTCCTTGTTTCAGTCTTCACAAAAAAAAGAGATTATTTATGACTAGAAGTTTATTTCATTTATTAAGAATTTGAGAGTAATATCGTGGAGAGAAATGGAAAATAACACCTGAAGGAATACTGAGGTAAATTAGAGTATTTGGGATGGAACAGCCTAATGAAATTTACCCTTAAAATACTTAACCTAAGCAATTTCTCAAACGCTAGAGATTAGCAGGATGAGTAAGTTCCCAGAAAACCGGAGAAAGGCAAACACAATGTTCTCTCTAAGCAAAAGAGGAAAGGAAATTCTAAAGAATTACAGAAAATTCAGTTCCTAACAGCATTTCCAAGACGCTGGAACAAAGTATTAAACAACACATTTGTAGGCATCTAGAGAATGGCAAGAAGATAAGATTATTTGCACAGGGACACGTCAGAAACAAATCCTATCAAGTTGATCTCATTTCCTTCTGTGACAGCAAAGCAGATATAAGGATGTGTTTTATGCAGTGTATCTTCAGTGTAGTCCCACACGACATCCAGCAAGCAAAGCAGATACGGACTAAATTAAATTCATATAAGGTAGATATGTACCTGATTGGAAAGCAGGACTCTGAGAAGAGTTATTTGCTACCAAAGTGGGACAACATCTCACAGACTTCCAGAATGCTGTCTTGTAGCTCTAGCACTGTAAAACTTTGCCATTAAATACTTTCTCAATGACATGGACAATAGGCTTACCCAATTTACAGATAATGCTCACTTGGGAGGACTTGCAAGCAGCATGGAAGCCAGGATTTTAATTCAAAAAAATTCACTTACATTAAAAGAATGGCTTGAAATAAATATGATCCAATTGGTTGAAGAAAAATACAAAGAAATATGAAAGGTACAGACAGAAAAGGAATGACAATAATACTGCAGGTGAGAACCTGAGGATTATAGGGGAGGACAAACTGAGTCTGAGTAGAAGAGGTGATGCGTTCAGGGAGATGTTGAAAGGAATGCTTATGATATGATGAAGATAATTACTCTTTTTTTCACTATTAGTGCAAAATCAGTGGCATGGAATGTGGGAAACAAATGGGAGATTTAGAAAAGACGTAAAGGCTTCAATGTCCTCACACAGAAGATAAGAAATAAGGACAGAGTAGAGGCACAGCAGTTTCTGTCTCTTCGTAATGGACTATTATAAAGGGATATTAGTCACTTTTCCATCTTTCCTGAGAGTAGGAGAAAAAGAAATGGGTCTAAATTTCAGGGAGAGCGATTTAGTTTGAATTTGAACAGTTACAGCTCTGTGAAAATTCAAGTCCTAAAAGCAGTTTGCCTCAGGCTGCTGCAAAGACGGGCAAGATTCTCACAAGATAAATTTGGTCTGCCAGCTCTCATCTTCTCCAACAGCTAGAGCACAAAGGAGGTCGCTGAACAGATCTTTAGGGTTGGGTTTTTTTTCTGTGAAACTATGAATTCTATTTGTTAGCCAGATCATCAGGTTGTATAAATGAGGAAAACTAAGTGACCTCAGTGTGTGTTATGCATTGTACTAATCTGTAGTTTTGACAAACTGTGCTCATGCAAAAAATCCTTCTTTTGCAGCCCTGAATTAGGATCAAGAGCTAAAACTGTGTTTCGAAGCCTATTTCTATATTGAGAAGGAATCCACAGCACCAGTCTCATTTAAAGCAACATTTAAAAAAAATTGCTTCCGGTATGCTAGTTGCAAGGCAATAATAACAATCAAATATTCTTTCAGGAGATAATCTTATATACTAGCACAATTAACCCCAGAGATACACACATGAACATGCCATTTCTTGAAGTGCTTGCTGGTTTAAGAGATGCCCAACATAACACAGCATATTTTCTTTAGAAGTAATATAAATGTTGAAATTAAATAAAGCTGTATTTTTGTTGCAAAGATTTTTTTGTGGTTCTTGTTTTTACTCCTGTAAATCTGGCTCCATGGGTTTCAGATAGCTGAGAACTAATGCCAGCATTGCTGGGAAAGGAATGCTCCTGCGTGCTTAATCTTGGTCACATTTTGCCGCCGCATAGACACTTGTATTTTGTGAAGTAGTCCAGGGAGTATTCACGTTTGTGTCAGCACACACAGCAGTCAGCAGTGAACATGCACAGCAATTATCCCCTTCCTTGCAGTATTCATGGCCCTTTGGACCATGCCAGGTGCAGAATTACTGTCTGCACTCCTGCACACTGGGAAGAAACACTGCTTTCCAGTTTATGCTGCTGGGTTTTTGATCTTGTGCTGCTTCCGTGGGATGTTGTCCAAGCCTGGATCTTAAACATTTTGCTTTGAAAATGCATTATGAAAGTCTAAGAAAGCTGGTTGTCTATGCTTGCATGAGTTAACTGAGTTGTCCCCAGTCTCTTGGTCCTTTGAACCACAAGGCACCACACAGGGGACTCTGACAACATGCTCAGGACCTTTGCATCGTAGCCTTGTCCCAGAGTGCAGGAGCATTTTGTCTCCTCATGCACTGTGATTAAGACTGATATTTTAGTGAGAATCCCTGCTATTTTCATTAAAATTAGTGTGATGAACTATTTTATGAAATACTACTATAAGTAAAAACATTAAAATTAAAACCAGTTTAAATGGAATAGTCCATAGGCTACTCAGCCTCTTTCTGTATTGGACCTGGTGTGAGTTCGATCCAGCCTACTTTTAAGCTGTTGGAATCTGGAGCTGTGAAAACAGAAGAAAAGGTGAGCAACCAGTAAGTGTCTCTCTCTCTAGGTAATATATTCATTTGTCAGAGTATTATGAAAAGATTGCTACACATTTAAGAGTGGTATTTTTTGTATTGTTTTCTTTCTCAATGGAAAAATAACAGAAGTTAACTGTGCAGACCTTGTGAATGGCATACCTATTAAGCAGGCGGTGGAAAAAAAGTTGAAAAAGCATTTCAGTGAGTTCAAGAGAGAGTTTGTGGGGACAGAAATCAACACATACAAATAGAACAAAAAAGTATACAAAACATTAAAAAACATATAAAAATTTATACATATAAACACATTTATAATTATAAATGTGTAGAAGTTGTAATAGATCTACCCACCAAGGACCTAATAGTATTTCTTGTTTCCAGTAAAGTACTGAAGTGGGAAAAATTCATATTTAAAGCCATATGATCTGTGTGATTCTCAAAGTCTTAGTCTGCTTTCCTGCCCATTTTTTTTTTCAAGACATTTTTTTTGTTCTGAATTTGTTCAAAGCCCAAATTTCTTTTTCTCTCGAATTTCATTTCTGTAGACCCCAAATCCATTCTAGCAGGTCTAGCTGAGAGAATTGTTCACATGGCTTAGTTTTAAGTTTAAATTAACCCATGAGATAGACTGAAGCCCATAGATGAAAGGAACACAAGCAAGAGAAACAACTCCTGAGATTAGAGGAAGGACAAATTAGAAATCCTTTTATTGACCTTTGTTGATCTGTGCATACTTTAAGAAACAGTTTCCCTCTGTTCAAACAGCTTCCATCTATGAATGAAAAATGAGATTATATTGGCACTTGCAGTCTAGAAACCCTATTCTGGGAAACCAATGGAAAAAGTATTAGGAGGAAAAAAATCTTTAAGGAGAGATTATAAAGTGCAAAACAACATGAAAGTGATTGCTTTTTCTGTAGTACTAGAAAATTAATGGGTGCTGCTTATTCAATAGTGTAATATATTCAGTCCAGGTTCTGATGCCTTTACCCTGATTTTAGTAATTATTTTCTGGTAAAATTCCCATCAGGATCGAAATGACTGCCTGTGTTTAGTGAGGGCTTATGATCCCCTATTTGCCTCAACTTCTCTTGCAGTCTGATATGCCACGTTCATACCACCATGCATGCTTGTGATGTTTCTTTTGTTGCTATGTGCTACAACTCAAGCTATCAAGAAAATTACTTTATTAAAGTTGGCCCAAGTGATCAGAAGAGAAATGTATCCTGCACAAGAGGTGTATTTGGACAGTGACATACTTAAGAAAATCTGGATGCTGCATCAGAATAAGGACAGCCCTTGGCCCCAGGGTTCAGCTGGCTGGCATCCAAAGCCTGGTTTAGTATGGCACAGCTCTGTGGTCAAGACTCAGTTTTAATGAGAAAATTGCTTAAATCTCTGTGAGCTCACAAGCTAAAGCTAAGCATAATGAGAAAAGTAAAACAGAGAGAAGGATTTTGTTAGAATGGTAAGAGTAGCAACTCAGGGATAGAAAAGGAAAGAAAATCTGTACCCTAAGATATAAAAAAGTCCTTGAAAGCAGAGAATCAGAAAGTGGCAACTCGGCAACACTGTGGATCAGCCTGTTAAGGGGATTAAGATACAGACTTACAGGAAGCAGCCAAGGCAGCTGGGGATGTTTAGCCTGGAGAAAAGGAGGCTCAGGGGAGACCTTATCACTTTCTACGAATACCAGAAAGGAGGTTGTGGCCAGGTAGGGAATCAGTCTCCTCTCTCAAGTAACAAATGATAGGATGAGAATGGCCTCAAGTTGTACCGGGGGAAGTTTAGATTGGATATTAGGAAAACATTGTTTCACTGAAAGGATGGTCAAGCATTGAAATAGGCTGCTGAGGTAAGTGGCAGATTCACTATGCCAGGTACTGTTCAATAGGTGTGTGGCTGTGGCGCTTGGGGACATGGTTTAGTGGAGAACACAGTGATAGCCTTGGTGGTCTTAAACATTTTTTCCAAAATTAATGATTCTATGATTCTAAGATTCACTGGTGGATCAGATAGGACCGCAAAATTGAGATGAATGCCGGTATGTGCATAACTTCTTGCAGCACCAGCACAATACCTTCTGAGAGCTCATACTGACAATGAAATACGGTATAATCCTTGTCTCCTTCACCTCTAACTGGCTGATGAGGTTTGGGATTGGCAAGTTCACAGTAACTATCACCTCTCTGAAGCTATATGCAGCCATGCACAGGTTATTATGTTCACAATAGTCTGCACTGACAACATAACAAAGATGGCACATGGTCCATCCTATATTGGGGTTACTGTCAAATTTTCCACGCCTGATTGTGTTTCTTGAGAGGTTCCTATTCAGGTATGAGCCGCAAGGACTGCTGCTAGCTGTTCTCTAAGTCCTAGTGAAACACCATTTAGGAGAGCCCGTGCAGCTGTGGGCCTGCATGGGCACTGTGCTGGGTCACTCACAGGGTCCCCCACCCTTCACAAGTTTCACTGGGCTGAGCCCAGAGCAGGCTGACCTTGACACAATGCAAGAGCATGGCTGGCAAGAAGAATGAGATGGCACCTGCTTCCTCAAGGTGGACCAAGTGATGCAGTTGGCGTGGGAAACATGCATGGTCAATTACTGTGGTGGGTAGAGTGAAAAGGCTGTGAGGGCATAGCAATCATTCAATCATGATCATAATAATACCACGTAATCATAATATACCATGTAATGTATATATGTAACACCTGTGAAGTAATTTCCTTTTACCTGCTGTTGTTGACTCTGAATTCTTGGGCATTCGTGTGTGTGAATCTCTGTGTGTGACGAATGAGATATCTTTGGCACACACAATTTGGGTCAGTTGCTCTTCCTCTACTTCCGATCCTAAATCTGTTGATTCAAATATCTAATGAATTGGGAGAACTGGTCCCAGAGACTGTGAATGACAAGTCACACTGTAACAGGACTCAGACACCTGATGAAATTCTTCACATAAGAGACCATTATTTTCAGTTACATGTTACTTGGGTTAGCATCATAACAGTTGAGATAGGCAGCCCTGAAATTTTGAATTAAAAGTGGCACTGATTGCTACCACACCAATAACCCACAGCAGCAAGCTGCCAGGCTCTTACCAAAAGGGTGAAGGCACCCCCATTCCTATGCCTGCTCCAAACATACAAAGACTGAATTGACAGTGAGAAAATCACTTTAACACACAGCTTGTCTCTGCATAAACACATCTCGGAGCTAGTCATTCACAATTTAGGAGGATGAATCCTATTCTGTCCTTAGTACAAGGTAGAGAGAATACATTGTGGGATAATACTTTCGTTGAAGTAATTTTGCTTTGAAAACTTCTACTGCCTTGCAAACATTAACAAAAAAGAGTAATAAGTATAAAGAATTGTAGCCATTAGAAATCAGTGATGCATTCTGTGCCAGGAGTCACCAGTTAAATCTCCATTTGAATTCAATGAAAGAGATGGACTGTACCATTGCAGAGTTTAAACTGGAGATAAGCAATTACATGGATTCTCTGATGCATTGAGTTGTGCCTCCTGGCAAATGACTGACCTGGGATCTGGTGTCATGGTTTCTTCCTTAACTGACCAGGTGTCCCTTCATTTTCCTGGCATAAGGTCACAGTGCTGCAATTCCCCCTGCACAAGGCTTGACTCCAGTCTCCTTGTGGCAGCCAGGAGAAGGGAAGGTGTCATGGTTGTCTGATGGGTTGGGCTCTGCTGTCCATCCTGGGAGCCACCTTCAGAACCCAGAGTCTTGCCAGCCTCTTCTATCCTACCCTTCTCTGAAGGTGATGAGATTTTTATGATGCCCAGTAGGCTCAATCAGACGAATTAGAACAACTTTTGAAAGAAAGGCTGTGGAATAATCCTGGTCTAGCTTCAAAGAGATTCTTGCCTTTTTTTTTATTTTAATGCCTTTTAAAAAAAAATTTGTTACTCCACCAGTCATTCAGTGGTATTAATATTTGAATTCCAGCCAAATGTGTGGTGTTTTCTGAAGCTCAAGGGTAGACATCAAAGACTGCTGAAAGAAAAACTAGACATATATTTTTGCACTTAACTGTGCTGGCTAGAACTTGGACTAGGACCCTAACTCAAAATCTTAGGAAAGCTGTTATGCTTGAAATAGGCTAATCTTCAACAGAGAAAAAGGATCATGTCTAGCTGTTCCTAAATTGTTACAGGTAATTCAGTTCATGCTTTCACACAGTGAAGACAGAGCTGCTTGGCTTACAGAGGAAAATACTAAAAAAAAATTATTTGCTGAAGCACAATGGAATGGTTTTCTTGGATTGAATACAAGCCATCAAGTGGGAAAAATGGGTTATATCAACTTTGCTGCAAAACAAAGGTGCTTAGAAGCACAAGTTGATTTTTGTGTTCCTTTAAAAGAAATCTCACTCCTGTGTAAATGAGCTGAAGTGATTTCCAAGCAAATTCCTTGCCTCTGTTTTATCATCAGCAGGTCTTCAAAGTTAAAAAAAGATATGCCTGTTCACTTAATCTGACTGACAGACATTTACCACATGTGGCAGCTTTTATTCTTTCTTATGCTTCAGAGCAAGGAGATAACTAGATAAAAGTATTTCTGAAGATTTATAATACAAAGGAGATTTGAATTTTGCTAATGTCGGTGCAAATCAGAGATCATTCTCTTGGAGCTGACAGAGCTGTGCGGACATAAGAAAAAGAAATTAATTGTAATTTCCAGAGAGCACTCCACTGTTTCCATGAACATGTCCTTTCTCAGCTCCCTTACATTTTTTGCATTATAGCGGTCAGTGACAGAATTAAGTTTGTCCAGATTTTTCTGTTATGAACAACACAATAAAAAAAATGCAGAGCAAATTTGAAGGCTAAGATTTATTTACTATTAATGTGATGGACAGTGATTGCCTGTTGCTGACCTTGGCCTTTCTGTTATCTTTCACACAGAAGATTGTCTGCAACAGAGCAAAATAAAAATTTTGTGGTCAGATGTAATTTTCCCTCATCTGCAGCTGCTTAGTGGTGACAAGGACAGTGTAGAAGGAAGGTCCAATAACAGCACTGCTGGCAAGAAATTATATTGAAGACTTCAATATTTGGATTACAAGCCCAAATATATAAATATACACACACATTTCCTCTTAATGTGTCTACCATTCATGGCAATGCATCCACACCGGTTGTGCTTTCAGAAGTAGCTGCCATTTGATGCTGTGCCTTCCCAAGCAGCCCAGCTGAAGTCACAAAGCGAAAAATCCCCTTCACTCCCTAGAAAACGACCCACCATCAACTTCTCCAGGTTCCTCTCACTTACTAAGAAGTGGCGACAGAAGGACGATTGGTTTTTACCTCTGCTTGTTCAGCTTTGGAGACTTAAATTGTCTTCTTCAGATTTGAAATTGTGGGTGGGTTTTTTTATTTTGATTAAGCCTTATGTGCTATCTCTGGTAGGAACTTCAAAGTTCTTTGGCATTTTTTTCTGAATCTTTTAAATTTTGGCAGCAGCACCACGTATATTTTTTTAAGGCCTCTGTTCAAAAACCTGGAGATTACAGATCAAGTAACAAAGGCTGTTAGACTTATCCCTCATACCCACTCTGGTTTTTTTGTGCATTTATAAATACAGCCATTTCCATTTTAAATAGGAGTGAGTGCTTATCAGTGGGTATTTATTATGTTAATTAGAATGACTGCCAAGTTAATTTTGACTATAGAAGTGCAAACCTTAAAAGAATACCTTTGAGTAAAAGTTTATAGTGAATATCACCTGATTTTTTTTCTGAATTTGCCCATAGTAAAACAAGTGAAAAAAGTGAAGCGTATAAGGCTAAGATAAATCACTGGAAATAAAACTGAAGTGGGGGATGCAAGATAAGTTTACTCCAGTGATGTAACCCTACTTATCCGAAAGCATGAAATAAAACATAAATGTTAAAGCTTTTCTAATTGTATGGAGAACATGCTGGTTATAGTACATGAAAAGAAAGAGAGCTTCCTTTGACACCATGTATTCATTCCTCACATTGTTTTGATTTTAGAAGTCTGAAGTATATGACTAAAATACCGGATCATGTATATTTTGTATATTCTGAAGCTTTATTTTAAACTTTCTCACTTGCAAGAGATCGCTCTCAAAGTTTCATAATGTTGAATACATAGTTGTGGCTCTGTTTCCAGTACCTCTGTATCTTGGGCAAATAAATCAGTTTACAACATATCTGACTAATAATTAACACATAGAGAGTCTTCCTAGAAAACCATAGTCTGCAGTTTTCTGTTCAGATTCCTTTCTGATTGCTAACTGGAAGTACTACATCTAGAGTAAATGAACATTTGCTGAGAAAGTGAAGGACAATAAGCCTGAAAAAAGGCTTCTAGAGGCACAAGAATGTGGCACAAAATTCATCTATTACTCTTATACTGCATTGTAAGTGAAGTTTCGATGTCAAAGCAGCTTGATTCTAGAAGAAATTTCCCCCGAGGACTTTACTCTGTAGAAGACAGTGGTTCTGCTAAGTGGAACAGGATCAAAAGGAGTCTATATCAGGGAAGGTCCTGCAGGATACGAGGCTGTTGCACGGGAAGAGATGATGACTGCAGCTTTACCATTGCCTCCAGAGCAGCTGTGTGTTACTGTGACCAGTACTGCACCTCAGGCTCTCCTGGGCCTGTAGACTGTTGTGCTGACTACTGGGATGTCTGCAACCACCCTGTGGAGCCCACCAGGTCAGAGGAGCCTTGGCCACCTCCAGCATGGGGTAAGTTGAGAGAAAATGCTCAGTTGGCTTTAGTGCATCACAGTGAAAATATACATAGGAGTAGAATTACTGATTAATCTTTAGAGTGTATGCATCCTGAAAATGTGACTAAAGACATAGTGGACAAAGACACTGAGTATGAAATTGGAGTAAGAATTATACTTGCTGCTATTTCTTTGTCTCTGGGAAATTAGCACTGATTTGATTGTATTTCTCTTGGACAGAACCTCTGTTTTGCTTGAAACTTCTCAGAGAACAACCTCATTGGGTCAAAATAAGTGTAATCTCAATGATTTCAGTAGAGTTTCACAGGTTAACATGAAATGAACAGCAAGCTCTAAATATCTGTATCCATCAGTACAAACAAATCAACAAAACTGAGGGTTATCCTTATTGATACTGCCCTGAGGTATTCTGCAGTGATTTTGATGCAGCATAGCTTTCCTGTGGGACGCTTTTTCTGGTGAGAGCTCAGGCACGAGGCTAAATTAAGAGATGTGCTTAGAACAAGGAGCAGGTGAAGGGATGCATTTAGAACAAGAATTTGTGGCATATTTTAGTTTCTTACTGGTTAGTTTGCAGTGGAAGTCCCTCCAGGACTACTCTAAATTAAGTCTTTTTAGTACCAAAGATTGCAAAAAAAAAAAAAAGATCTGCAAACAGCTGGTCCTCCCTTTGTTTGTAGATAGGCCAAATCTCTGCTGGTGAGAAGCATTTGGTATTGTGGATTTTAAGACTGTAGCTTCTTACTGTCAGCGCACCAAATAAGGCCAAAGATGTAGACAACGTACCAAAGTTTCAAAAGCCTAAAACCAACAAAGTACTGCTGTGACTTTTTAAAATTAACTGTCTCTTTGCAATAACCTTGCTGCTTTCAGTTCAGCACTAAGAACACAAGCTCTTCAGGATGCTGTGCTCTTAGGCTTGCAGCCAAAACCTGATAACTGGGAGTGACAGAACTGCTACAAAACAAATTTCATTTTCCGAAGTGTTTCTAACCATCTGAAAGAATGTTCTAGGACTCCATGTAAATAAAGACGTTTGTTTCATTTTTATTTGTGCAGTGGTGTATATTATTTTCGACATGGGGTTTTTGTTGCAAGCTCTACATAACCATGTAGTTGCATTTCTGCTCCAGAGCTGACAGCTGGTGAGTCAACTTTGGCAAACTGTCTCATGGAATTGGATCACTACAAAACCTGCTGCAGTTTGCCACATGGTCACTGACACAAGTCTACCTCTAAAAGGTATAAGCGTCACAGAAGGTTTAGATAAGGCAATAGGTGAGGGGTATAATTTTACTGCTTTCTTAATACAATTTTTTGCATTTGTGTTCACTGTTTTGTAACTCCTAACATACCTGCCAGAGGTAGCAACTATATTTACAGTATTCAAGTACCTTTACTTGCCCTATAGATGATCTTATACTATTTTAAAATATGCCATCTCACAAAAAATCCTGGTTCTCTGGTCTTTAAAGTGATAGAAAGTCTGCAATTTTTAAAAATCTCTTTATTGGATATTCATTGTATAAGTAATTTAGATGGTAAAAGGAGAATAATGAAGCCAAAATAAAGTGGGGGGGGGGGCAAGGGGGGGGAAGAAAATGGAGAAACAAGTAGGACTGAATGCCTGAAGATTAAGCAAATCAGGAAGCATATTTAGAAATGACATAAGTATGTTAGCTAACTTTTAGCAACCGAGACTACACTTCTGCCTTAGGCTAAGAATTATTTAAGCATCTGAAGACCACATGTGCTGAAGTACTTTTTACCTGGAAGATCTTGATCTTTTGCTTGCCAGAGGTTTTGCTCTCAGAGCCTCCTGAATTATATTTCTCTAAATAAATCAATAAACTGAAGTGCTTTACATGGGCTGGAATGTACAGCAATAAAACTGCTCAGTAGTTTATTTCTGGATCCCCACATATTCCCTGTCTTAGTGTACAGTAGAAACAAGCTACACTGTGGCTTCTTCCATGGGGGTGCACCATGCTGGGGGTCAATATTGATTTAACTATGTGGAACTGCTTTGGCTCTGCCTTGATAAACCCAGCCTTCAGTTTATTTCTATGGCTCTCATGTGTCGTTTCAGAAGAAACTGCACATTTCTGCCTTAGATACCAAATAGAAATTCAGGATCTTTGTATTATAGTAGTGTTTTAATTTTTGTGGTTAGAAGAACTTCTTGAGTTTTATCTCGGGACTGTATTTATTATTTATTTTATCTCTTTATGAGTCCAAACCTGATGGTACAAAAAGCCCTGTCAAAATCCACACACCGGGTCTCACCCTGTTGGGGGTGTAAAACTGACGTCCAGTGAGTTTGCTAATTGCTTTTACATGACAGTCCTGATCTGACTTACAAGGGAGTAAACCTGAAGACATTTCACTGACAGAAGTACTCACACCAATGCTGGAGGCAAATGAAGTAAGAACCATTAAGTATGTAAGAATGTTGGACTGGGAAGGAAGTCTCCATTCATCAAATGCTCTTCTTTCCAGTTATGACTTTCGCATCACAAAATCCCATTCACAATGTCATCAAGCTGCATCTTCAAATTAATTAATTTCCCACTTAATGTATTATATTCCAACCTAATACATTCAGATTCAGACAACCTTGCTGTATTCTCATGTGTCTTTTAGCTTAGATATCTGTTGTCTCACTGATACCTCAGGAAGTGCTCCTGGCCCTCAAAATATTAATTTGGCTAGGCTAAAGAAACTGCATGGTGTTAATCTTCAATTCCCTAAGCATACATCATTAGAAAGCTGCTTCTGTAGTAGTCCAGGCTTGCATTTTATCTTGGGCACAGGCAGTGAGCCCTGCCAGTGGAGCTCCAATGAGGGTCTGTTCCATCTTTCAAATGCTGCATCAATACTTCCTTCTCCTGATATTTTTTAAATATCTTGCTTGATCCTCCTTCCAGCTACTGTCTGATGCTGACTTTGTGACATACTGCAACAAACTGTGGTGCTTTGGTAATTTGCTTTGAGTATTCACTGACAAACATCTCAGCTCTTAGCTGAAGTTGGATTAGAGCAGACACTTTGGGCCTCAGACTGCCTCAGTGGAATTTATTTCACCTGTACTATCTCCCATAGCCTAACTACTTACCAAAAGGGAAAGAAAGGCACTTACAGTTAATATATCACCTCTACCACACTTCTGTGCTTTGTTATGAA
Source organism: Falcunculus frontatus (assembly GCA_013398115.1). Lineage (NCBI taxonomy): Eukaryota > Metazoa > Chordata > Aves > Passeriformes > Falcunculus > Falcunculus frontatus. The sequence goes on from VZRV01009165.1 coordinate 539,793, forward strand.
ATTCTGTAGGGCTTAGAGGGCGTGTTTGTGTCCTGGCAATGGAGGAGATGTGGGCAGCTGAGGCATACTCGTGTGTGTGTCTGGGCAGACAAACTCCAGCCCTGGCCATGAGAGGGGCATGGCCTTCCTCACACTGGTGGTGGGGGGAAAAGGGTGGTATCATGTAAATTTGAAGTCAGCACTGTGTGAAAGCCTCTTGAAAATAGAGGGAGTCCAAACCCTCTCAGCAGGGGAAGGAATCTCATGTCTGCAGGCCCACCTATCAGAACAGACTGGAAAACACAGACCCGTGTGATAAATGTTTGTTACTGACTCAATCCAGCACCCTGTGCGGGCATTCTGGATCATTATTCTACTGAAGCTTTGACAATCAAATGCAGTGATGAAACTATTTATGTGGAAGGTATTGAAACATACACAAAATCTTTTCTCAGTGAAATGGTATCAAATAAAAAAATGAGAGGGATGTATCTTTTTTGAGAACTCATCACTCAATTTAGGTTTTATATTGGGGGTGCATAAAACATTTGCTTGAAATGTAATCGATCTGTTTTTCAAAGATGAATTAATCTGGCAAGGAAAACCAATTTATTACAATGGGTTTGGAATATTCACTAGTTTTTAAAATTCTATACCAGTAAAAACTTATTTCTATTTTAACTGCCAATTAGAAAATAATTTTTATTAGAAATATTTTCTTTTTACTACTGGAAAATAACTTTATTTGACAAATTGTTTTTAATTTATATGTAAGATAGTAATTCTTCAGTGGGCGTTTTGAATATGTTAAACTGCCTTCATTGCTTGGAAGAAACTGGAATCATATTGCTGACTTTCAACTAAATAACTCAAGCATACTGCATACAACCAATTAATACAATAGTAGCAAGAGTTTTCAGTAATTCACTTGAAGAATTATTTTATTTTCACACGTCTATATGTTATGTTGGCAGGTTGTTATAAAGATGGCCGATATTACGGAGAAGGAACAATAATTAAAGACAACTGCAATTCCTGGTAATGTTTCAGAGAACAGCAAATTGAATTTTATCTAGCATATGTCACGAAACAGGAATTAAGGTAGAGAGCATCTTGAAATTTATATTAAACATGTAATCAAATCAAAATGGCTGCCAAAGTAGCACTAAGTGCTAAGGTTTTGTGGAAGTAGATTATAGTCCACTTAGAAGAATGGCAAGAGGGAAACTGGACTTCCTAATCAAGACATTAATATTACACTATTAAAATCTCCCCCTCACTGGCCTAATTCTACTCCTGCTCAGTCAAACCTAAATTCAAATGGTTTCAGTCTAGACCTGGGCATTGATCTGAACGCAGACCAAACAAATCTCATTAAACTTTATGAGATCCTTCCTCCTTGTTGTTTTTTTTTCTGGTTTTTTTTTTGGTGGTTTTTTTTTTTTTTTTTTAATGAGCAATGAGAGCTTACATTAATGTGTAAAGAAAGGACATATATATATATACACTTTATATATATTTGTATTTGTGTGGAAAGGGTTGAATTGTTTGAGCACTCCTCTCTCTGCCTTGGGACAGAAGCAGGCAGTGGGGGCAGGGGAGCCTTGCTGCCAGCCCTGGCAGTTGGCTGCCTGAGCTTTGCCTCTCCAAAAACCAGCCCTACACTGGAGGGACTGGAGCCCCAGGGCAGTCCCGGAGCTCCAGCCATGCCCAAACGAGGCTGGAGCTCCCACTGTGTTGACTTTAGCCCTGGGTCCTTGGAGCGAGGTATCTGGGGCCACAAAAGCCTTTCTGGGTTTCCAGAGTAAAACTTCCTCAAAACATTACATTTTTTCAGGAGTTCAACATCAGCATTACATTCTCTGGTTTGGTCTCACAAAGATGGAAGCAAAATTTTTCAGATATGACCTTTCTAACAAGCTGTAAACCTTTCCACCTTGTTCCAATTCATTAGGTATAGAAGCAGGAAGAAATGACACTGTGTTTTCATAAACACTGTGTGACAATTATATTGTTCACACTTCTTTCCCCCTCCATCTGCCTTCTGCTGTTAAAGCGCATATTTTTCCTTTGACAATACTTTTTTTGTTTTGTTTTGTTTTTTTTTTTTGTTTAACGATATTCTTGTCCTTTCAGCAAATGTTTCAACAGTCTCTGGAAATGTTCAACAGACGTATGCCTTGTTCGCCAAGACTTAATTCATCGCATCAATTCTGGAGATTATGGGTGAGAACCCTTTTATTTAGAGTTTTGTTATGCATCACAGTATTGCTCATTGTGTCTATGTGCAAATTACAAGGTAAGCAGTCCTCCCCACCCCTTCCTTCTCCAAATACATTACAGCAATTTGACAGTAAGTGCACATTTGTGAAACTTTCCTAAATCACTGGCAGATTAAAAAGCTTTAAATGGAAAGCTACTGAACATCTCATGCTAGTAAGAGTTACTCTAAACATCTATCTAAAATAGTCTCCAAATTTAGAACAATTTTTTTTCTCTCAAAACGCAATTTGCATCATCTTCCCTTATTCTTCATTGTGTTTATTACTTGGGTGATAGATATTTAAAGTAATTTTTTCTCCTCCCTTGAGAGCACTATTCCATGTTACAGGGCTCTAGGTAATAATGGAAGAGGAGAAGATGGGCCCAATGGGGATCAAGTTATAAGAACTTTGTGGGGCTTTGTGGGGGTGTTTTTCTTACTAACAGTCTCATTGCCCTAGCTACTGCACTGGGGATTATCCCGGGATTAGGGACCCCAGTACTGGATCTGTGCCTTGGGAGCCTGCTGGCTGTTTACAGAGTTACAGGGGCAGCCTCCCTGGGATCTGAGGTACCAAATTCACCAATGAAGCCTGTCCAGATTTCAATCTGTCATGAGTGCTGAAACATTTTGTACTTCACGAGAGACATTTAAACCAACTGAATTAGGATAAACAACCAAGTTAGGCCCCTGGAGCCTTAACCTGTCTCTTGTCAGTGGTGAAAAATGAGGTTTGGCACAGGGTGACAGGTGAGATATGAGTCAACTTGTCCATGTGCTTGTGCTTTCCACTGACAACAGGGAGACCAAGAGCAACGAGGCTGCTTTGCGCAGCATGAATCCCACTCCTTGTTCTTCATATAAAAGCAAGAAAGGAATGGGTAAAGAGAATGCTCACTCCCCTGTCACTCAGCTCTTATCCAGTAATGAATTTCAGTGTGTTCCAAATGTGTATGGCTGCAAGGGTGTGGTTTTTTTGTTGTGCATATAGTTTGCACATCAGCATTACAATCTGAATTGAGTCCAGCTGAGAGTAGGAAGGGAATACTTAGAAAACCATGGGGAGCCCTTCATCTCACAGGGCCTATTGGTATAAAACTCAGGCAGAAGGTGTCAGCTGGGCTTTCTGCTGGGTTCAGCAGTATCTCTCTTCTGGTGCACCAGAGCGTGAAGGTGCACAGTAACTCATTACACGAGGCTGTTAGTTGTCTGTGGGAGTCTAGGCTGGAGTATGATTTGAGCATAACTTCAAGAGAAAGGTAATGTTTTGACTGAGTGTCTTGTTTTCCAGTACTCATGTCCTGCAGGCTGATGTGATGCTGACCCCAAATCACCACTGTTCATATAGTGCTGTGTTGCTCCGTCCTGCACTTATCTGCAGTGGAAGAGCCCAGAGTAAATATTTTCTCATGCATATTGAATACAAGGTTTTGAAATGTAGTTTCAAAAATTTATTTCTGGATGTTTTTGCTAGTTGTACTCTTAAATGAGCAATGTGTTAATGTGAGAGATATCTCTAACATGGGTCTTGTTTGTTTGGTTTTCTTCTGTGAGAAAGATGGAAAGCTGACAACTACAGTCAGTTTTGGGGAATGACAGTGGAAGAAGGTTTCAAGAAGCGCCTGGGCACCTTCCCTCCATCTCATTCTTTGCTGAATATGAGAGAAGCTCCAGTAAGTGTCATGTACACTTGTTAATTTTTAAAAATAACTTTATCACATGGAAAAATAATGTGGACAATTATAAGAGCATGATTCAGGGTTTTGACACTAAATGTTTCCATGTTGAATATGATACTCCTGGAACAGATCTACAAGTCATAGAATGTCTGGCCCTATTGACAGAAATCAGACGAGAAGCAAAAGAAAATCCTATTCACTGTGAAGCTCTACAGCAATATTAACTTATCATTGTAGTTCACTTCTTTAAGAGGGCTCCATACTGATCTCTCCATTTGCTAATCATTGCACACATAGCTGTAATCACAGAAAAATAAATCTGGGCGTAGTTCATTAAGGCTAACAGCTGAGACTTGACAGCAATCTTTGACAGAAGCTGTGAAAGCTTTTTTTGGGTTTTGAACAAATGGACAGCAAAATTATGGGAATCATGGCAAAATGAAATGATTACTACCAGATTTCTAAACCTCTTGGCCATAGCAATTTTCGTGACAGCTAAATTAAATTTCCTATCATTTATTTATGCTGAAATTAGTTCTGCGGCAAAGCAAATATACTTTAAGTTATGTACGTAGGTTAAGCAATTTGAGAAAAAATACAAGTTATTGAATCCAGAGTGATTTTTCCAATGCTTTGGATCAGTTACTTGGTTTCTTTCTTAGAGGACACAATTTATGGAAATCACAGACCAAAAAAAGCCTCACCTAACTAGCTCACCATAGTGAAATTAGAAGAATTGCGGGTATAAATGTATATGTCCAAGGTTTGCAAAAGCATTTAGTATAACAGGTATTTATCTTTGGCTTCTATATAGTTCAGGCCAGTGACGCCATTTGATTATGTACTAGAAGTCAATTGCTGATGTTTATGTGTTGTGGTGTTGCCTAGAATTGAAAGAAAACTTTCCAGACACTATTCAAGGTGGTAATATAAAGAGCAGTTCTTTAATGAAAGCTTTCAGGTGCACAAAATATCTATGTGCATGCCTGATATGGGATGTCCACAAATTTTATAAGTTTGATTAATTAGTGTTCTATCGAGTACATCCAAGAGGAGACCAGTTGCCCTGGTAACCCACTCTTGAGCCTGACCCTTGGAGTCTCTCCAAGGGCTTCTTCCCCCTATATTTTGTTATGTCTCCTGGATGCTGGTGTAAAAAAGGGTGTTCTTGTTAGAAATGCTTTTCTTGAAAATAAGACTAAACAGAATTTTGAGAAGGTGGCATAAATGTGTGAGAAAGGGTTATCTACTATTCTAAAGTGTGAGAAAGCATGAAAAGTTGTGCAGCTGTATATTGAAAATCCACAAAGCTGCAAATATATTAACAAATGCATATAAAAAGCTAAAAATCTTTAGGCATCAGTGGCAGAAGGATTTCCACATGATGGAAAGCCCTGTGGTGACAGCGATGCAGAGCTGCCACTTGAACAGGTTTTGGGGAAAGAGGGGATGGCCTCTGCAATAATTTTAGCAGTCCTAATCCTTTTGCTTGATTCAGACTCATTCTTTGTTACACATAAAGTCAGCTCCCTGCAGCAGCATGGCAAGGCATTGGGGTAGGGCCCAGATTGGCCAGCTCAATCAAAATTACACTGTGAAGGGTTGCCAGAGCAAGAAGTGGACAGGAATTAAGCTTTGGTGTTTTGCCTTGCAGGATTTTCTGGACTACTCTTTGCAGCCAAGGACAGATCATTTCACTTGAAGATGGCAGGTCAAAATAAGACAATAGCATAAAAGAATTTAATCCAGTATTTAGTAGGTGTCTGCCTTAAGTTACCAGTGAACTGTACTGAAGCTCAAAAGAGTCGGATTGATTTGTTGTTGTTGGCTTTTTTCCTTGAGGGATACATTGTGGTGCTTCTGTAGCACAGGCAAAAAATGGATGTCATGTGCCCAGCCCAGAGATTGATATCTCCATTACTAGGTATCTAGCTAGGCGGGACAAATCCCACCGAGGAAAACAGGAAAGGGGTTTCAAGAAATTCTTTACGATACTTCCTTTCCTCCATTCAGTTTGGAGTAGCTGTTTACTCGGCAGTCCTGCATTATATCCAGCCTACTGAATCATTGTTATTAGGCTTCCTGCAGCTACTTTTACTGCTGCACTTCTTATAACCTTTGTTCCACTGATACATTTCTCAGTCATATTTTCTCTGTCTGCTATCTTAGGAAATCCGTGAGCCACAACCCAACTCCCTTTGGCACTGCCAGATACCCAGGGAGATTCAATGCATTTTTCTCCAGAAATCCAGCTTTGCACATTCATGCATTTAGCCATCAGGAGATTTCCTTACATGTTGCTGGAATCACATACTTTCCACAGGATTCTAAGAAATCTTTCTACTTACAAAAGCTAAAAATATAAAATAATACTCTCCGTATGAATTTCTCAGCTTCTGGAAAATTATTTTAGCTTGCAGAAAATGGGCCTCAGTTGTACCTGAGCCCATCTCCTACCTATGGCTTCTGTTCAGAATTATTAGAACTTCCTTGCTTTTAGCCCCATGGTTTCTGTCTTAGCTAGTTGTCATGTAAAAATATTTTTCCCGGAAGTTTCCTATGAAGTTCCAAACTCCCCTGATTTTATCCCCTTCTGGAGTTTTCCAGAAGAATATAATCTCTTTAGTGTCCTCGTACTGCCTCAGGAAATTACCTGCCATTTGCCACATTTTAATACTTCAACACTTAAAAAAACAGCACTTAAAAATTACAGTTTTCTTCACTGCTAGGCAGATCCATATCTACCATCGACAATTTCATTGCATGGGTTGGGCTCATCAGGGGATACATCAACTGATTCTTTCAACGGACAAAACAAAAGCAGCCATGGAGTTAAGTTCCAGGTGCTTTAAAGATAAGTATCTTACCAGATTTTCATGGACTATTGCCCCTGTTTCACCTTTCACGAATAATTTTCTGTCACTGATATACAGCGAAGCATACTCACACATTACAGAGTCCCAGGTGATTAAAAACTAGTGAGTTTTCATGACAATGTTTCCATTAAGCTTCACCTATAACTAGGTGACAACTCAGAATAGGGTAAAAGAGATATGAATAACAAAATTCAGAAATAATGACTTTTTAATATTTTTCAGAGACATTTTCTAAACCTGAATGGCTTAACCTTTAAGTGACTTTGTTGAGTACTAATTCACTTGCAAGCCAATGTACTAGTTACTTACTGTGGATAAACACGGACTAATTAAATAGTCACATATTCTATGGGATTATTACTACCTTTCCCATTTTGCAAGTGACAAAACTTCAAGCCCTTTGCCCAAAATCACATATTTAGTGGATAAAAATGCTACAATTAGTGTTCAGGAGTTTTGGGCTTGAACTGACCTGATTAACTGGTAGCTCTGCTACTGTAGAAAGAAATCCACAGCTACCATTCATTAAATAATTTTTTTTTTTAATAAAACCATTTATTTAGCATTCTTCTGATCTATTATTAAGAGGAAAAATGATAGATTCTGGTATGTAAGAGCCTGATGTTCTGATTATTTTCTATTGTCTTTTGGGATACTGGAGAAAAAAATTTTTGTGTAGAAGGGGCTTCTTACTCAAAGGCATGGGAAAAAAAGTTAAAAAATGTTACATTTTCCTGCGCTAACAATTTTACATGTACAGCACAATCAAATCTCATCAGTGTCAAAAAGTTTGCTTCTTGAATAGAGATGTTTTAGTTGTTTCTTTGACTGTCCAACTATAAATAAAACTTCATAGGATTAATTAAAATTAAACAGTGTGACACAGCTACATTTCCTCTTAGGGAAATCACAAGCTTCCTGAAGTTTCTCACAGAGCTTTTAAAAGTTCTGCTATTAATAAAAGACTATACCTGCTCAATAAGATGATGCTTTTGTGTGGAAGGGAAGTTTAATGTGGTGGTACATTAGAATACCTAAAAGATAATGATATGGAACAAGAAAATAAATCTGAACTGAGGACCCTCTCTTACACAGTATGGCTGGGCCAGAGTGTAGACCAACAGCTAAGTGCACCACTAAAGCTGTTTGACTCCTGACAAAGCTGAAGCTCCTCCATTTGAGAAGGCATTTTCACTGCAGGAGACAGTGCAACTGTTCTTGAAGTTCCATGTAGCACAAGAATAACCACCACACCTCTAAAGCCATTGTGATTCACTTTTGGTGGCATTCTGTCAGCTCAAGTCCTGGGAAGAGGTACATTGCAATGGGTAGGGTCTGCACCCCTCAGCAACAAGCTGCTCACCTAAGTGCCATCTTACAAGAAAATGAAACACATAATTCAGTAATAAGACACCATTTTTTCCACTAAATATCTAGAAACTCATAAAAATAATGGGAAAGTAGACAAAGTACACCCACTGATATATGTTTTTTCACAGTAAAAACCCTCAGCAGTTGAGTTCTCTTGCAAAGAAAAGGTCGTTCATGCCCATTTTGTCTTCACAAAGAAAATGATGTCCAGAATCTTTTTCCTACATTAAAGAAAAAAAAAATTGTTTTCCCTCAGGGAAAAAAATCTCCACGTTTGCAAATTCAGTTAACTTTGGCCTTTTTTCTCTTATTGGTCATCTATCTTTTCTGAAGAAGTCATAGCTGAAATTTGAATGCTCTTTTATATTCTTTTATCTTCCTGCTTTGGCCAGGCTGCTAACTTCACTGCAGAGAGTACATACAAAGGTTTAAAAATAGTTCACCAGTCATTCTGCTGATTGCCTTGTGCTGTCTGATTCTGGTCCATGGAGCATAAATTGAGAAACAGTTGTCTAGACTTAATATTTGTCACAGAGCAGCAGCACTTCTCAATATCAGGGTAGCAATTTTTTCAGAAAAAAGCCGATGTTTCTGGCTATAGGTCAGTCCTGCATTTCTAAATGGCAAGGCTGAGGGTTAATGAGGGATTTGCTCTGGGATTTATAATACGAGGCTAATAAATACATTGGCAGTAGGTTAGGAATACATAAAGTAATACATTGTCACAGACTGGAGATCTATTTAAAATTTTGCTTCTCTCAACTGCCTCATTTGTAATGAGGCATTGTAATGAGCATTGTAAGCAGCCATTACCCACATAATTGTGCTCAACATTTGCCAAATTTTGCTTTTTTACTGGTTGTTGGTGAACAGTCTCATCATATAAAAGAAATTCTATTGGTCTGGGATTTCTCCTGTATGTTTCATCTGCAAAGTAAATCTTGAGCTTGTTCTTACTCGCTAATAATGAACATAATGATAATTTGTTAAGTTACTTTTTAAATTAGTTGCAGCTTCCTGAGTGTCACTTGAAGTTTCAAGTCCCGTGTATATAAAACCCTTTGAAAAAGCAGACTTTTGAAACTGATTAATCAAAATACTGAGATTAATATTTTAGCAAGGTTTAAAAAACTACTGGCCTTTTATGGGTGGAAGTGAGACTTTCAAAATCATTGAAGTGACCTAAGAGCTTGCAGTATTCTTTAACTGATTCAGGGCTCACAGCCTGCATCTAACCTGGTCAGCCTAGAACCAGGGGGTCTGGGAATGCACACAGACTGTATCAATTTGCCTATGGGGGCTGTATCCCAGTCTAATATCAGGTACAGACCTGAGGTATAAACTGCCTTTTTCCTTACCCACTTTTTCTCAGCTGGCGATTTGCTGTGGCAAATCCAGGTGTGAGAGCTGGAGGAGGCACTGCTGTTTCACAGTGTACACAACAAAGTGATCTTGATACAGGCAAAGGGCTAAAATTTGGTTCTCCAAAGAGTCCTAAAAGAGTTTGAAAGAACAAGCCTCAAATGTTTAAATCATCTTAGCAAAAGATATTTTTTTATGAATATAAATCACATAAACAATTCAGAAAAATGTTTTACCAAGGGTACCTAGAATCAGAAGGTAAGTAAATTGAAGTAAAAGAAGCGAATGTAAATAGGATAGAAGCCATTGGTCTTCAGGGTTTCAGCCTGCTTATGAGAAAGAAATATCAGTGAGTATTTTGCTTAGGAACAGATTATCTTATTTTGTATCTTGTATTTCCTTCTGAAAGTGAGGTTATCAACAATTTTTTGAAACAGACTGATTGCATGGCCTAATACTGCAATTCTCTGTGGCCATTCCTATTTCCTTGCACAGCAGAATCAATCATTCCATGAAGTTCAGCAGTAAAAATAAAAATGGGTCAATGATTTTCATATGTTGAACACAGAGCAGATTATTAGCAGTTATACCAGATGGCTCTTGCATATGCAAATATTTGTTCAAAGCTTGGAGGACTTTGGAGGAAGACATAAATTAAGGCTGAGAGACGAAGGTGCCAGAAATGGTTGGCCAAATTGCTTTAGTGAGCAGACCATGAATTTTCATGAATTCACTATTAGATTGAAAAGCAGAAGAAAAATCACTGATTTTTATTCTGGAATGGGAATAAGGGCTTCATATTGAATAACCTCTATGTAAAAGACAAATCAATGATACACTGTACTGATTCCTCTCCCACAGCAACTAAAATTTCCTACCTACAGCCACGTGTCTGGGAGAACAGGGCAACAGGTATCTAACTTCACTGCTATTAGTAGCAGAGGGCTTTTCATTCCTAAGATGCCAGCTGGGTCATACATGGCAAATTTCATAGGGAATTGTTGTTTGAGATAAAAATCAGAGAGAAACTGGTCAGGTTATTCAGGTTGGAAGTCTTGAAGCTCAGCTTTTCATCTCAGCTACTGGAGTGCCAGAACACTCCTGCTCTCAGGGATCTACAGCACCCAGCCATGGGGAAACCACCACAGAGCTGCTTGGGAAGTCAGAGGGGCCAATGCTTTAGGTTTCCTCAGTCTAAAAATTAAGAATTTTACCAACAAAATTATGGTAAAATTTATGATAAAAATAGGAAATGAAGCATATACAGATCTTCTACATTTTGTTTTAGGGAAAGTCACTTCCAGAAGAAAAGTTTCCTGCAATTTTTTCAGCCACTTATGAGTGGCCTGAGTGGATTCATGATCCTTTGGACCAACGAAACTGTGGAGCATCCTGGGCTTTTTCAACTGCAAGTAATATTTTTTTTCCTCCCTTAAAAGTATCGGTGATGTTAGATGTGTAATGAAAATGTTAGTGGTTAATAACAAAATAATTTTAGCTCGCTCTTCACTTTTTGTTACCAAATAGGAACATTTAAAATTGCTACAATTTTCCCTCTTTGTTGTCCCAAAGTCTTAAAATGTCAATCTAAGCTGCAGCACTTTGCTTTTCATAAAATTGTGTAACATAAGATTTTTTTTTTTGACAGAAAGTAGAAAATTAATTGACTGATGCACTTTATCATAACTAGTAGAGTAACTTAAAAAAAAAATCCCCATCCCCTCTGTGCAACTAAATGCCTGACTTGAAATCTTAAAACAGGTAGGCTTTAATTCTTTATATGTATTTATATATTTCTGCATTTAACAGTGTCCAACCCTTGCTACTCAAGTAAATTGGGTAAAATGTTTTCAAAACTTATGAGAAGAAATACCTAAAATTGCTCAGAAATTTGTGAAAGAAACAATCTTTCAAATTCTGTAAGCAATGCCAGTAATGCAATTCAGCCTCATGTGCTACAAATTCTGGTTTTATAAAAAATGGGCACAGCGGTCACTTTCTCCAAAGAAGCTACAAAAATCAATTATGTGTGTTTTTCTTGCAATAAATGTCAGTACATATTTAGGTATATAAAGATAGAGAAAAAAATCGTGCAATCAATCTTTACAACTTACTTTGGCCAGTGGGTCCTCACAGGTGCAGGTTTCTGCAACTGCATCTTTAAATCACAGCAGTAGGAGAAGGAAGGGAGCATTTAGGCCAGCTAATCCCAGCTCCCTGAAAAAAACAGACGGAACACGCTCTTTTTCTGATATGTCTTATCCACTGCACACTTAAAAAGAGAAAACCAAGAGTGCTTTTAACAGCTCTTCTGACTGATGACTGCAGAGATGAACAGAGGTCACTGAGGGGAAGACTTTCCAGATACTGTGTCTAAATTTTCCTTTCCATAAACAATTCACATAATTATTTTCAAAGCTATATAGTGTGAGATGCCTTCACATATTTTTTAGGTGCATCTAACGTTTTCAATCTGAATTTACAAGATTAATTGTTGCTCAATGAACAGACAAGCACTGCTGTATAAGTTTTTCTTATCATGAATAATTTCTGTAAGTATTCCAAAACTTTACAGTAAAAGGCTTTTATACCTATGAAAATAAATTCATTATTATGGGACACTTCACAAAAGCTCAAAATATAGTTGCCACCTGACATCAACAAACTTTCTTTTCCGAAGTCCTCCTCAAAGTTTGGCAAAGTTAGTGTTGATTTTGATGGGGATTTGGATTGCAAGATGTTTTTTAAAAATCTATTTTCAAAGTAAAAAATTTGGGGCTAAAAGTAATACAAACAAAATTCAATCACAGGTAATGACTTCAAGTGAGGCTTAATGATTCTTTCATTGTCATTTGATAAAGAAAATAGAAGTACCTTAGTTTCACCCACAACTTAGTTAACCTAGTCTACTTTTACGTCAGTTCATAAATATATGAGTACTAGAATCGTGATTGTCTGATTGAATTCAAATAAGGTGTCTATCCCAGAATAACTTTGTGTGAAAAGGGAAGGAGGTACAAAGAGTCCTACATTTACACTTTAATATGAATATCTCCAAATATTCTTTGTAATAAAAACAATATATATTTTCAGTCTTGAAATTTCTTCTTCATAGAACTGTTCTTTTTTTTTTTTTTTTCCCCTCACATAAAGGAAAGAAATTTAGAATGAAAGCAAAGAGATTTGGAGATTCAGCTGCAGAAAGCTGGGAAGTATTTGCCTCTTCTGCAGAAGATAATCAGATATGAATATGCAAACAAACATTTCCAAACATGGTAGACACAATTACGAAAATGTCTCACCTGATGTTTAGATATGTGGGACTTTATAACAGCCAGTAAATCTAGGAATTTTTCATATTACATCAAAGTTGCTCATGATGCTTTGCAATGTCCCAGTCCTCTCACAAAATTCTGGACAGATTATATCAGTATTGTTTAGGGAAGATATCTGCACAGACAGAAAATATTGAGGTTGTATTTCTGTCCCTCTTTCACAAAAACAAATGCAAAGTTGTGAGTATTATTTGTTTTTGATAACAGAAAATTTATTTCCAAACAGGTGTTGCAGCAGATAGAATAGCAATTCATTCCAAGGGTCAGATCACAGACAACCTTTCTGCTCAGAACTTGATCTCTTGTGATACCAGGAACCAACATGGATGCAATGGTGGAAGTATTGATGGTGCTTGGAGATATCTGAAAACACATGGGTAAATGCTTCATCTGGCTGCTTAGATAATTTTAGATTGAACCAGCTGCTGAAGTTGTGATAAGACAATACCCTAAATGGACTCAAAACTTTTGTGTTTCTTTGGATATAGGCTCTTCATTTTGAACAACCTTGAGTAAGCAGCCAGTTTCATGAGACAGCATTGTGAATGTTCAAAAGAATCAAACATCTTTTCTCTACAAAACAAATTGTCATCATCTCATCCCATGGTTGTTCCGGAGTGCAACACTCTATTAAGGACTGTACCTAGATCCTTCTTCCTTCAGGTTAGACTGAACAGAGTTAACAGCTGTCAAATTCCACATGAACAGCTAGAAACTTTAAAATGGGATATAATCATTGATGGAATCACAAAAGTATTTTGGTCAGAATTTTTGGAGGTCACCCAGTCCAGCATTCTGCTCAAAGCATGACTTTGAAATTAGATCAGGCTGTTTAGGCCATGTTCCTGGACACATTTTTGAGTATCTTCAAGGATGGAAGTTCCAAAATCTTTCTTGCAGCAGGTCAGTTTTTTTGACCACTCCCATGGTCAAACACTTTTTTCTTATATCAGCATTTTCCTTGGTAGGGCTTGTGACCGGTACCTTCCAGCTCTTCACTGTGCATCTCCAAGTGTTTTGTTCTGTCTCCTGTCTCCTTATGTAGTGGAAGACAGGAATGACATACTCTTTTGGCTTTCTCTTCTCTGAACTGAACAAGTGCAGCTGCCTCAGCTCCAGTCCCCTAAGTGCCTTCCGCTCGACTTGCTCAGTTTGTCAGTGTCTTTCCTGGGGAAACCCATAAGTGAAGATACAACTCCATCTGCTGAGTAGTAATTTGAGGGGAATATTAATTTTTCACAATGTCTTGGCTATGTTCTTGAAAACACAGCCCAGTATTGACTGTCCACATTTGCCAAAAGGGCTCACTGCTCACCTACATTCAACTTTCTGTTTCTCAGGACCTCATGTCCTTCTCTTTGAAACAACTCTCTGCACAGGCAGTGCCCTGCCAGTACCTGGGCAGTCCTGGCTCAGAGGCAGGATTTGCCATCTGTCTTTGTTGAACTTCAGGATGTTTTCATCAGGTTCATTTCTTCAGCCTATTAACACTGCTCTGAATGGCAGCCACGCATACTAATCACTCCCCAACAGTTTGCATTCTCCACAAACTTGCTAAGGGTGCCTTACATCCAGCTGTCCAGATTGTTAACAGAGATGCAAAAGTGTTGCTTTTGTGTAGTTTCCTGGGGAATGCCATTAATAAACAGACACCAGTCACTTTGACCTGTCAACCTTTCAGCATGCCAGTCCACACCTGACCTTGTAAGCAATTTGCCTAATCCATTAAACTAGAGGAGCACCACAGGAACCTATGCTGAAAATGTTACTAAAGACAAGGTAAATGATAGCTACTGCTTTCCTTGTTCCCTATGGAGCCAGTCATTTCATCATGGTCGGACTGTCTTGTCATAGCATCATTACCTGCCATGGTAAATCCACACTGCCTGTTCTCCATCAACTCCTTGAAGTCTGTATGCCCGGAAATGGCTTCCAGGAGAATTTCAATAACCACATTTTAGATACCATATAATTAAATCCTGCTGTTTTTCACATTACCAGAATTTTTTTGTCCTTTCTGTTCCATACCAAAATCTATTTCCTGTCTTGATTTCAAACAATCTCATCCCTTACTCTGAGGTATCTGAAACTGACAGACAGAGAGATCTTAGGTGTTCTCTCTGTCAACTTTTAATTTTATTTATAAAACAAACAAACAAACCATAGCAAGAGCAAAAGAATGTCAGACAGGATGTGTCATAGTTGACATGGCAGCCTGGGGACCCAGGAGAAGACCTGTCACACTATACTACTGATAATTCTGCTTTCTGCAATTGTATCAAACTATTTCTGATCTGACAAGGATTTTGTATTGGTATAGGGAGAGTTTACATCGAGTGCTCCTCTCTCTTTTTCTCTCAGGATTTCAACACTAAACCAGCTTTCATTTAAGTTTTGAGCAGGAGATCTTTTAGCTGAGTGATTCTACCCAGCAAAGGCCCCTCAGCACCTCAGGGGGTAAGGGAAAAGGCTTCGTGCATGAAGAAACAAAAGTTATAACTTGACATTTTAATTGTAAGCACTTTTTAATTGCAATACTTTTCTGTCAGTACAAGAACAGTCTCATTTTACTCAATAGCTCATGTTTTTGGGAGAGTAATTGCAACTCTCTCTCTGGATTTTTTTCTTGCCTGTTAAGAACAGGAGCACAAGAATTGCTGGTGTAGACAAGAGAAGAAACGAAAAAAATATTTATGAGCATCATCTCCACAATACCTGGAGCAAGTTACTTTTAGAGGAAAAGCTGTAAAGAATGCAGCAGTAGGACAATCTCCTAGTCTTCTATTCCCTCTGACTGTTATCCCTGTATGGGCACAACTACCATGGGCCTCACAATAATATGGTTCTTCCTATAGCAGAATGTAGTATTATTTTGACCTTAGCACTGTGGCTAGTGATGTGGTGTGTTCTGCAGAGGCAATTTAAGTATGAAAGAGTCAGCTTATTTTTAAAAGAAAAGCAAGGCAGGCTGAAGCTCTACAGGACAGTTCATTATCAACCTGGCTGTACCCTTGCAGGAGTTTGCTCTAGTGTGAATGCAGTAACAGTGTTTGACCTGATCGAGCAGCAGTGTGACAGTGGTGTGCTGAGCAGATTTCTGACTGATGTAAGCCTGGAAGCATAGACTCACAGCACCTCAGCTCACACAGCACACCTGTGAAGTGTCTTTTCACCTCCACACTCCCAAGTATTGGCTTATTGCTCAGCCTCATGGTGTTCACCAGCCTCTTGCTGCTGATCGTCTGAGTAAAGAATCTGAAGGGCAGTAGTGAAAACCATCATGCATTTTTGGAAACTATCTTGATCTCCAAAAAATCTCAGCAATCTAAGATTATTTTCTTAGTCACTTATTAAGCTTTTTTGTTGCCATGGAGCTAGCTCCAGCATGTACAACATCACTCTGCTATGACAGACTTTTGCCTGCTACCCATTTTTGTCCCTGATCATTGACTTGTCATCAAAGTACCACAAATGAAGGTATCCCTACTTACCTATTTTAATAAACATTTCAACAATCTGATTTTCTTTCCTCAAGTTCAAATGATATTTCAAAACCCATTCCAACATTTCCAGACACAAATAAACGCATTAAGGGAAATATCCAAATATCTTTAGAATTTGTTCTAAAGTTCTTGTTTAGAACAACTCTTCTGGGTCTGAGCAAGGGTCCATCTAGCCCAATTTTAAGTCTCTGACAGTAGCCAAGACCAATAAGATTGAGAACAACAACAAAAAAAATTAACCTTTTTGATTCACTGGACCAATAATTTTATCAGTTTTGTAGCTGATCAAATTATTGGACAAGCTGGTTTTGTCCATAACCTTTTTCCTGTGATGATGAAAAAAAAATGGGAAGTCAGAAATGTCTTTTGAATGAGCCCTGTCAGATAGTCCTTGCTTCCTCACACTTTCAGGTGACTTATTTTTAGGAATCATTACATTGAAATCATTCTTTCATTATTTCCATACCCTGCAATAGAGAGAAAACACATTGATTTTCTGTGGGGCCTTGTAAATTACCACAGCAGGTGTTCAGTGCTGTGCAAAGTTTCTGGTGTTTTGATTTCTGGAGTGTGCTTAGCTCAGGTTTTTGACAGATGTTCAGAAAAATCAAGTGCTGACCTAAACTATCCCCAGTGAAGTCAGATTTCCATAAAGCTCAATGAAGCTAGGCCAGTGCTGAGACTTGACTTTTTAGAATCACTGAACACCCAGTTAACAGTGAAATCTGCTGTAAGTGGAGCTGAAGCACTGTTTAAATATCCCTCTCTCTTCGTCTTCCTCCATTAATTAAAGAACAAATATGTATTCTATTATTAATTATTATTAATTTTAGGTATTTCAGTTACAAGCCATAATTTGGGAGAAATAAATGTTCTTTGAAAGCATCTATTTTAAATAATAAGGAAAACTAAATTGTTATATTCATCAAGAATGAGGAAGAAACATTTCATTTTCAATTAGTATGAAAGTTAGACACTCGAATACAAATAGTTCTTCTAATCACAACAGGGCTTAATCTGATTTGTATCTTGATCTCTTGGCAGTTGCAGGGTATGAGAAAGATGTTATTTTTATTAGCCAACTTGCAAATAACATAGTCTAATGTTTAGGATTATTTTTTTTATCTCACAATTCAAACATATAAATGCAGCAAATCCACAAAAATTTTCATTAGTTTGAACATTTCATTAGTTTAAACATAACTGCAAATGATGTCTATCAAGGATGTATGGACACACTTCAGAGTCTTCCTGGTTGTCCCTGGATCCTGCTTATTTTTGTATATATGTACCTATCATTTGTGCATATAAACATATTCACATCTATTTCTGTTTTTCTTCTATGACTCTTTTGACAAGGTCTTCTCCTTTAAGCATTTTTAATGTTTACTGTTGTGCTGGTGTGGTGCTTCAGCACACACGAAATCGTGCTTCAGCAAAAAGCTGTTCAATTATGTTAATCATGTCTGCAGAAACTGTGGCTGGTGAAAAGATCCAAACGTGACTCTTAGTTCAGAGTGAGTGATCTTATCTGGATTACCACACAGCTCCAGTGTGCTACTGCAACTTTTATTTCTTCAATTCTGTTGATTCACAAATAAGACCCATCCACACAGAAGCTGTGACAACTCCATTGGGACAGTCCAGCTGAGAGGAGGGGAAAAAAATCCCCATCACAGGATGAATTTTTCCTCTGTTGTCTCCCTCTGAGGTGTTTCTAAGTACACCTGAGGAATAGATGTCCTACCATTCTTGATACTAGGCTGTAATTGCCTGCTCCTGCCCTGCTTACTGTCAAACATGCTATAAGGACTGTATTTGCTCACCTCATCTGCCTTGCAGGCCTGATGGCACTCAGCAGCAACCCTGTGTTTCTTTTGAAAGTCTATAACCAGTGCTGAATGGAATGATTATGCATATAGAGACAGATACATTTTATAAATAATTTTAGATGTGTATATATATAAACCAAAGATTTCCTTCTACCCAGTGGTAGAAACACAGCATAATAAATTTAAAAATGAGCAATAACAACCTGTTCATGCTTGGGCTAAATACTTCCCATTCCCCACTGAATATCTATGAATCCAGAATACTGTCAGATTCAGAAGGAATTAGAAGGGGTTGTCAGTGAGCAGACTGAAGACCTAAGCAATAACAGCCTAACAACCTTAAACGTACAATCGTTTTTCATCTAAATAGAATTGCTTTTGAAGCTTCTGGATGTATGTGGTTGAGTTCGGACATAAAGAAAAAGACATTCTCAGAGTTTCTATCAACAAACGCCAATGGGAAAATGCCATTTCTTACTCAAAATAGCTGAAGCATATATGAGCTTGTCCTGTAAAACTCCTGACAACTAAGTCTACACTGGCAAACATAGCTATACTCCATATTGCAAAGAAATACAGTTTTCAGTTCCTCAGATTCCAGAAGTCCAGTATAATTGATGAACTACTTAAATACAAATGCTTTTTATAGGATTGCCTATTTTAAAGAATTCTGCTTCAGCAAAATATTTAATTCTGCTCTTTAAAAGAAACCCTCTCATAGGCCTTTACAGCGTTAATACAGAAATGTGTATATTGTTTCAGACATGTCTAATAGTGTTCCATGTATTCCATTTTGTGAGCCATTTTTGCTAAATGAAGCCCAGTGACAACATTGGTAATTTATTGATCTTTTTCAGCATGAACTTTCATGCATTGTTAATGAGATGAATGTACCAGATGACAAGCACTAAGTACATTTTTTACCCTCTCTTTGGAGAAGGGTGGGGAGAGGACTACTGTGATGGAAACTTAATCATAAATATCATGTATATCAATGAAGCAAATGCTATCCAGTTGTAGCTACGAGTCATTCACACCTCTGAAGAATATTACTCAAAATAAAACTGTTGCAAAATAATTAAAAGCTTGAAATAAAATAATAAAAATGTTTAAGCAAGTTTCTTATCAACTCTTTTTTTTTAATACCTGAACAGGGTTGTATCGTATGCTTGTTATCCATCATTTTGGAACAAACACCTGGGGCCAGCAGCTGAAAATCGCTGTTATGTGTCAAGTGAACCTGGAAAAAACTTTACAAATGGGCCATGTCCCAATGCTTTTGAAAAATCCAATCGGTTATACCGGTGTGCCTCTCACTACAGGGTGTCCTCAAAAGTAAGTTCATGACATTTACCTGTTGTCTCACCAATTTTTACTCCTTTAGGGCTTGAATATTATCCGCCATATTAAAATATCTTCACTTAACTTCAAGACTAGAGCTATGAATTTTCCTTCAGGTTGTCTTTGAATTTTCCTAAGAGGTGAAATTTTTTATAGTTTCTCAGTTTTACATCATCTCTTTAAACTGATACTTTGTGGTCCCATAAAAATTAGAGATAGAAAAGAAAATATGCAGTCATAACAGTGCAGTTGTTCCTCTTAAACGTGTTTCTGAAGGTTTTGTTAATTTGGTAAACCAAATATTCTCCAGCAGAAATACAAGTGCAATGGTATATTTATACTATACATACATACACCCAACGATAAATTAGTGTGAGTTTTAACTTTATTTAATAGAATGTGTTATCTTCCCTTGCTCTCTCTGTTGCTGTTCTCACCTCCTCTCAGGAAACCGATATAATGAAAGAAATCATGGACAGAGGACCAGTGCAAGGTATGGCAAGTTTAAAGGATGATAACATTATTGAAATAATTAGACTGTGCAATGACCTTGTATCAAAATATTAGAAAACACAAATTATATGCCACAGTGAAGAAACCAGTCATATGCATTGTAGTTCATCCAGGGACATTTGTTGGGTAAATAGCAGCCCTAAAGGCAGCATGATTGCATCAGAGCCTGTAAAGAATAAAACGACCTTGAGCTGGATACGTTGAAATTTTATGCAAAATCTGTGTGCGGAAAATCCATGTGTCTTTTTTCATGACAGTTCTTTGGCCATTGGTGAAATAGCAATCTGTGGCTGTGCAGGTGGAATTAAGTGTTAGCCAAGCTCTGTTCTATAGGGCTGCAGTTGATTCTCCACTGGCTAAGGCCAAACCACCAGGCCTGCTCTCCTCTGAAGGTAATGCTGAATTATATGGGCCTTCCAGCAAATCATTCAGTACTGAAATACCCCAGAATTTCTCATTTCAGAGCCCAAATGCTCCTGTCGAGGCCTATCAGTTTTGAATTTTTCTGCTGAACTCTGTAATGAAGATTCCTGACCTCTTAGCAGTCAGAAATAAAGATACTTCAGCATTGAGCAGGGAACTGCAAAAAAATTTTTTTTACCCTGGATACTGTGGCCATGAATGGTGCTGGCAATAGCTGGAAATGCAGGTTCCTGCTCACACACATCCCAGGCCAGTGTAACTAGAGAGGTTGATAGATGTGGGGTGATGGTGATGGAGAAAGGTCACGGTGCAGGATGTCCACCTGTCTTGGATGGCTGGCTGATGCAAAACCAAACAATTTTACTTCAGGGGACTTCTGCATTTCTACTGCCTTTAATTATGTAAGGAACTATCATAATCTCAGAATTATTATTCAAATGGTTTTGATTATTAGATAGAACTCATTTTGGTGCATCATGGAGTTGAAATGACTTCCTAAAGCTTTTTATGTGAGCAGCTGCAGTTAATCTGAAGCTCAGACTCAACAAGATCAGTATCATCAGGTTTTTACGGTTCTGTCCAAGTTTGTCTGCTCAAGGAAAATATTCTTTCCCACCCTGCATTTGATCTAGATGCAAAGACAGTAATTTCTGTCGTTTTTTTAGAAAATGATAAAAATTAGGATACTCGAGATAGAGTTTCAGACCTCAAACATTGCATTCATAGTCCGTGTATACACACATTTTGCTAGATTAATCTGTTAGTACTAAATTTTACACATAAAATATGGGACTCTCAGCCATTTGTTAGGATTTAGCCACTCAACAATTCATATAATTTTTTAAAAATTTTAATGCTTTGTGAGTATCAGGTTAAGATAATGCCGTATGTAGAAAAATCAAGATCTACATAAGGACATATAATTGAGTATGAATCACTGAGTAAAAGCACTTTCTGTTTTTTCTTCTGGCTATAATATGAATTTTAAGTGAATCACAGTTATGACCCTGTAATTTGTCACTGATACTTTTATCTTCCCATATTATAAATGCAACCAGGGCAAAAGTCTGATTTTAAAACCAAATCATACTTTTTTCTGCAAATGATCTTCAAATACTGAAGGAGATTTTCCATTATTCATTCACTTGTCATTCCTGAGAAACATACAAAATGCTTAGGGACAGTCTTATTTAATGTACTAAGTAGTGTTTAAAAGATGGAAAACATTCAAGATCCTTTCAAGATCATGATGATGAATGGACTGATTTTTGGACATATTCAAAGTTAAGAAGAAAATATGTTTTTTTAACTACTGTGAAGCAGTAGGTGTAGAAATGTAATTGAAAATTTTGTGTTTTACAGCTTTGAAGTTTGAATGACAATTTCTCTCTGACCTATGTCATTGTCTTACACACTACAGAAACTGACCAATTAACATTTTTGGATTCAAATGATGAAATACCAGTTTTTTTAAGAAACCCGTTTTCAAGTAAACACAGTGAAATTTCACCAATCCTTTGAAAACATTCAAATGGACAATCTAATATTGGCCATTCACATTTTTTTTTAATGGACTTTAGAAAATACCCTGATGGTTATAATGCTTATGTAGGAAAATTATCCTATCTGACACGTTAGTCAGTCTCAATTAAAAGAAAGGCTCATGCATTGTTGGCAATACATCACAGTTTTGACCCCACAAAACTTACAGTTTCATCTCTTATGATCTTGGGAAAAATTCTTATATTTGCTAGCACAAGAAAATTATCTGTTGAAAGCACTTGGCTGTATCGATGTATAGTGCTAAACTTTGTTTCCTTTCGTAGCTACTAGTTTTATTTCTCATGTCTTTGTATGATTAAAAAGAGACAAAAATTACTATTTAAGAATTTTATGCAGGAGAATCCACAGTGGAATCAGTCTTTTAATCTGTTGCATCCATATGCTTAGAGCTAACAAGCTCAGCATGACTGAGCTACAGTCAAGCTTATGAAAATCGCTGCCTTTTCTGATTCATTAATAATTAATCCATTCATGTTGGGAAATGCAAAATCTCTCCCACGTGAGAGGGAAGAAAATTAGGTGGTGGACTGTGATCATCTTGTCCTGTCCAAGTCACAGTCCATATCAGGACAAAGTCACTGAATAAATAAAAACACCTCAGTGCTAGATCTAGAATTATTATCATCTTTGTCCATCCTGTACTTCATGCACCCAGACCACTCTAACTTCAAAGACTGTTTCATTATTTAGCTCCTGATTGCAAGGTATATACATATACATAGGTATATATATTTACATGTATATACAAATGTATGTATACACACACACCCACACACACACATGTGCACGCAGTATATATATAATATATAATAACGGATAAAATTCTCTCACATACACTAAATTTATTCTGGGAACACACTTCAAAAATTTCTACTTCATTTCAATGGAAAAAGTTTAGGTATGATATCTCTTCAGAGACAAGAATATGCCTCATTTGAGGCACAAGTTAAATTCTTCTCTGTGCTTACAGATGAAGGCAGCAACATTGGAAGAAACAGATGGCTGAGTCTGTTAATACATGGCTCCATGACTGGTGTCACAGCTAAAATGCTGGGGTTTTTTGACAATGGAATGGCCTAAGCACCAGGCATGCTGGCATCAGATGGGACTCACCTTTCTCAGAGAGGAGGAGAGTATTTGCTCAGGAACAGCGAGTCCTTGTCCTCTGCCAGTGACTCTGAAATGTGCTGGCCACACTGGAACACACCTGAAGTCATACAGAATTGAGCCTATGACTCCTGAGGGAACAGAAGCCAACAGGGACACACCATTCCATTCCTGGAAGTGTTCAAAGCTAGGTTGGATGGGGCTTTGAGCAGCCTGGTCTAATGGATGGGGATGTCCCTGCCCATAGCAGGTGGTTGGAACTAGATGATCTTTAAAATCCCTTCCAACCCAAGCCATTCTATGAGTCTATTATTTAGAGTTGCTGATAAAGAACAAATTATTTTCTGAAACTGAACATATGGACCTTGATTTCAAGAACAATATGACTCAGAAATGAAGCTACTTTCTCCTGTCTCAACCTGATGACAGATGAGGTCTTTGCACCTCAGTTCTCCCATGGGAGATGTGAATTTTGCAGTGTTTGCACTAAAACTCATTTCTTTCCCTCCCTTCAGCAAAGGTATCAAAACAAGATCCCGGGAAGCCTCTACAGTAATTTTTTGAATGGCTTATTCTTTTCACTTCCCCTGTGATATCCTCACCCGGAATAAGGCTAGCAGGAGTATTCTTCACCCTTTCTGTTCCTTTGTATCACTTTCAAGCACTCCCTCCACAGGCTCCTCCGCAGCTCAGAAACCTCTACAGGTGATATTGTACCTAGTGGTATGGGGACATCCACAGAAGTTAAACTTCTTGCTCCGTACACTGGTGATCCTGGGGACAGAGGGAGGAGGGCAACCTTCGCAAAGAGCTCTAGTGGAGTCCTGAGCTTGCATTTAGAAACAACAAATAAAGTTTGTATACTTTTCCACTTGGTCTGTGGCTGTCAATGTGCGAACTCTGGTTTGGCAGGCAGCTCAACAGAATCTGTAACACTACTAATTTAAAACATTTAATTTTTTTCTGATTTAACTGATATAGCCATATCTTCAACTTGTCACCTAGGTGGCATAATGACTGTTTATTTCCTGTGTATTGCTATCAGCTTACATTTTTACATTTTTTTATGTGAGTGGCCTCATTAACAAGGTACGATCTTAGCCATGTTTCCCAGGTAAATGGCCTCATTTCACCATGTTTTGAGAAGATCTTTTTCATCCCTTAAAATCTGTGACTGTTTTATATTTTCAGACTAATGTGATAGAGGTTGTAAAGATAGTTAATTTCCTTCAGGTTTGTGAATATATTCAGGTAGGAAAAAGAAATTTCAAAGTGTGCCAGACAGAAAAAAATGGCAGCATGAACTCAGTTTACCAGATACTGCAGATCTATACCAGGCACATATGTTATAAATGGTGCAACCACATAAAAAAATAGTCAGTGAAACTTGTACTTTATGGCACTGATTCTCATGTTCCAAGCTGTGTGTCAGCTAAAATCATAAGCTAAAAATAAATTGGAATTAAGCTTATACTTAATGCTTCTAATTCACTGGAAACTAAAGAAATGTAGACCTGAAAAGTATTTTCATTTCTCTGGATCTGGTAGCCTACCATAAAGCAAATGGTACTAAGGTGGCAGAACATATGTGGAAAAGAAACCCAGAAACATTTTCTTAATAAACAAATAAATTATACTGCTAAGAAATAATAAATAGGCATAAGATGCATCTTGTAATCTTCAGTCTCTTGCATAAAAATTCCAGGTCATCACTCTTTCACCT
The DNA here is from genome assembly GCA_013398115.1 of Falcunculus frontatus. Classification (NCBI taxonomy): domain Eukaryota; kingdom Metazoa; phylum Chordata; class Aves; order Passeriformes; genus Falcunculus; species Falcunculus frontatus. The sequence continues at coordinate 564,663 of VZRV01009165.1, forward strand.
TACATTTTTATGAAAAAAGGGGTGATTTTTCCCACACTTTTAACTAAAAGTCATGATTTATACATGTACAGAAAGGAGATTCCTGTGCATTTGACAAACTTTAAGTTTCAGAAAAAGGCAAGTCACTCCACCATATTTCACAGGATACACATTTTCTGTTAAATAATTTTCTTGAATATTCAGATGCTAGTCAGAATGGAGTAGTTTGTACATGAACCTTGAGGACATTCATTTTATTGAATTGCATTTCAAAATTTATGTAAGCCTTCACGAGGCAATGTTTCTTCTTACTGTATTGGAAGAAGGCAATGAGAGGGAGTTTCCATGACATGGAAAACCAAAAAACTTGGTAAGAGAACTTTGAGAGAACTCTGTTGAAGTACTTCTTTTGGTTTGCTCACAGCAGGGCACTTCTGAGAAATTGATGCTTTTAGTGCAATTACAAAGTACACTTAATGCAGTCCAACACACAACACGAATTTCACTGGTAAGATGCAAGGAGAAAAGATGAGTAGAAGTAATGTTTGCTGACTATGGTGATTTTTCCTACTGTTTTTCAGCTATAATGAAAGTGTACGAAGATTTTTTCCTTTACAAAGAGGGAATATATCGACACTCCCAGAAAGCAGGATCTAAATGGAAAACTCATTCTGTCAAACTCCTTGGGTAAGTAAAGCACATTCTTTTACCCTTTTCCTCTGCCCATCATGAGTGTAATAAAATGTCAGTGACCAGTCTGGAACCCAAAGATTTGACTGTCGCAGATGGAGCACTGCGAGCTCCCAACATAAGACTGTTGTTGTTTCATTTTCGTCTTGTCTGAGAATTTTAGAGAGTATAAGAAAGAGCTGTAGACCCATTGTCTTAATCTACTCTAATATTTGTTCAAAAACTTCAAATATAATGTTTATAGAATAAGCCATTAAACCCCATATGAATATAGATAAGACCCACATACACACACATGCACTCACATATATATATATATGTATATGTACACATATACATATATATAAACATAAACACCATGTAAAAATACTTTGTTGGGTATTCACAAATATTCCAAGTACATATCAAGTTGAGAACAAAGTTGATATATTTTTCTTCAAGCATTCCACCAAGCAGAATGCAAATAGAAACATAAAACTTGCCAGCGACCTCCCAGTTAAATGGCTTAGCTTACTGGCATAGCAGTCTGGGCTCTCTGTGCCCTGAATAGAAAACAGCTGCTGCTGAGATGCTGCTGATTTTATTTGGGAAACTGCTTCAGAAGCATGTGTGTAGTATACTAGTGGATTTCCTCTCAAATGTAGACCAGGGCCACTATGTTAAGATGACAAGTATCTAACATTGCATATGCTTGTATTACTGAACATATCACAATGTTTTATTCTTTGGCATAGAGGGAACATGCAAGGATGAATATATTAAAACAGTGAGTGGGTACACAGAAAAATGACTTGGAGAATCTCAAGCAAATATTTTATTGGTGGTCTAGAATATCGTATCAATAACGATTCAGTGCATGCTAGGAAGATTACTGAGAGTATCTTCAACAAGTAGTTCAGGAACATAAAGTATTGAAATAAGGTGCTTGTGGTCTTAGTGAAGATGTCTTCATGAAGGGCATGGAAATGCCTATAGTTATGGAAACTGCTGGCTATGGATTACAAGAGTGTGCTTGATAGTGGCATAGAAGCAAAGAGAAGCAGAAGGCTTATGCAAGATCATCCTTGATACTGCTGCAATAAGTATTGTCTCAGACTAGAAGAGGATAAGCTCCCGAATTATGATCACAGAGAATATTGTGAAGCAACGAAAAAGAGAAACTCGAATTTAATGTAGAAAAATGGAGGGCGGAATTAGGAAAAGATGGTTATGGAGGACAGTTGGTATATGTTGGGTTTTGTGCATGTATTTATGGTATATTTGAGCAGCCATGAGAAATCACTAATATTAGACAGTAAAATTTGCAGTGCAATTTGAATACTTTAGCTCAGGGATGAGCTGCTGTGAGGTTGTGAGTTCAGGTGTTGGGAGGGCTGAGAAGCATGCTTGGTGCAAGCATAGGTGATGACAACTATTCCCTGTCAAAAACAGAAGACAGCTTGTATTTTTATATAAAAATAAAATTTTTATTAACAAGGAAATTAATTAAAATCAATTAATTAAAATTTAATAGTAAAAGAAAGAAAAATTCGGGATACGGGTAAAAGGAGGAATACCGAGATTAAAAAGAAGAAAAAGAAAACCGGGAACGCAGGGATGGAAGACTCTTTTGGTCGATAAACGACCTTGGGTCCCCTGGGTAGGACTCCTGCGTTGCTGG
>VZRV01009165.1:577052-834038 GCA_013398115.1 Falcunculus frontatus
CCCCCCCCCATCATGAAATAAAACAGATTAGGCTGTCAGCAGTTAAATTTGATCTGACAAAAGCTAGGAATATTTTCAGTCACAACTCCCCAGTTATTCCTGTAAAGGTGCTGGATGAGACTTCTAACAAAAATTTTCCTAGGGATCTTCAGCTGAATTGAAGAAATACGTTCACATTAGTTTCAATACTCCTACACAGTTTAGTTCAGCTGGCAAGCTCTGCAGAAAAGAGATTCTGTCCATGAAAACAGGTTTTTGCAATTAAAAACTAAAACTAGACTTGTATTAAGTTTTTGCAATCAGTAATGGCGATTTGACTTGTGGTTAGCAGGTCAGCAGGTAACCTCATTCGAATCATCAGAGTTAGTTATTCATGCTTTGTTCTAATACTGGTAATTATGACAGCTAACTAGGACATGCTTTTATTTTCTGATCGCTTGTTTCATCAAAGTACCATTCTTTTCTAAAAGGTGGGGAGCATTACGTGACAAAAATGGACTGAAACAGAAGTTCTGGGTAAGTGAATGCTTAGGACAGTATTTTGAAGCAGAAGAAAGAAGATCTCAACAATACAGATCATCTAAAATCTACTTCTTTACTTTCATTCACTCTCTCTGCATCTATTTTTTTTCCTTCACCTTGAAGTGTCCTGCATAATTCTGTTCCCTCTCTGGCAACTTTTATCATGCTGACCCTTGAACTGTAGCATCACCTACCTCAATTTCAAAGCCTGATTCATCCCACCTATACCAGTGTTTTTTCCTACACTGTCTTTTCTGTTTCAAATCTTATTAAATTTTTCAAATGTTATTAAAAATTTCTATGAAGAGTCAGTTCTTTTTGATACCTGCAAATGAAATTCAATAAAATTAATCAATAGTATTTGTAAAATATTTGGAAAAGACAAATTTTCTGCTTAAACAGTGTTGGCAATTTTTATCCAGCCATCAGAATAAGCCCCCAAAACTAAAACCAATCAAACTAAGAACATTTCCTTTAAACCATTTCGAATAAGTCAAATTTTATCACTTGGATTATGATTAACAGCTCTTCTCATTATTCCTGTGTTCATCTGAAGGTAGTTTGGTGTTTAGATAACTGATGGCAGGGCTTACAGTAGGTGGTTTCGCTGATATCAAAGGCAAAACCTACTGAGACTACTGAGATTTCATCAGAAAATAGATTGCTCAGTATGTCAATAGCTACCTGAATAAAACTTTATTTTTGAAAAGCCAGCTCTTTTTTTGTATTTTTAGAGTGTCTTTAACAGGTTTGTTGTAATTGGAATTCTGACCACTGTTGTTTCAATGACCACTTTCAGCCAAGAGTTGAATATTCATTTAATGATTTCTGCTTCAATTTATCAAACTGTATTGTAGAAACACTATTCTATTTTTACTAACCCTGATTTTGGAACTGAAATTTTGATCAAACCAAAAAAGGAACAAATCATTAGAAATCAGAAAAAGATACATGATAATTCTCAGTACATCCAATCTGAGAGATTCTGTTTCCTAAAAAGGAAACTAACACAAAAGATTTGTTTTGCATTTCACACCTTGCATTTTTAAACAATATTTTCAAATTAAAACCGATAATTTTTTTCTGCTTTGTTTACTTTTAGATTGCTGCAAATTCCTGGGGAAAATCCTGGGGAGAAAATGGTTACTTTAGGATTCTACGTGGACAAAATGAGTGTGATATTGAGAAGCTGATTTTAGCTACTTTGGGACAGCCATAGTTTATCTGCACCGTATTCTGCTTGATGTGTCTCTTCTTTCCATTGTTGTATATCGAGTCTTTATGGGGAAATAATAATGTCTTCTAAGTTACCTTTCTGTTAGTCCTCATGAGGTCTTCCTGACCTGAACACACCGCAGACATCCCAGCACTCTTGGATCTCACCTGGTGCAAACACCCCTTTAGACTAAAAGCATGTTATATCCAGGACTTCTGAAAACCTTGATGTCTCGCAGAGCAGGAAGTTCCCTCCTGACTGAACAATGCCTGAAATAAATGGAGTTACACCGTTAGCATTAATCTCTTTACAATACATACTCTGATCAGAAATTACTTCAGAAATATTACGTGCTCTTCCAAATAAAATTGGCTCAGACAGCTCATGGTCATACTGGATAATAAATTCAAAAGAAATGTAAGTAGTTCTGATCCCGTAACTGAAGAATTATTTCCTATCCACCTTACTTACAACTAAGTAGATAAGTTGTATCTATGTATCAATATCTCGTCTAGGAAATTATTTTTTTTCTAGTAGATCTCACAAAGTTGATGCATTCAGTGTAATACAAAAATGGCTTGCAGTGAAAAAGTGTATTCCCATTCCTGGAACCACGACCAAAACTGTACAATAATGTATTAATTAAAATAAAATAAAGAAGAAAATGTAATTTCTCCTCAATTCAATCTAGACTAGACTAAATCCTGAACTGCTTGCCTTCCACTCCCTGTTTTACCTGAGAACAGGCATGTGTCAACATTCTCAAAAACCTTTTACAAATAGAAAATGATGGAAAAGATATTCTGTTGTTTGCCTTCACTGACATGTCTGCAATCCAGGCACAGTTTCTGTTGTTGGTGATCAGGACCACTGGTGCAAATGAGACACACACAACTCCTAATGCTGCCATAGCTACTTCTGCCTGAGGAAACAGCTTTTTTGACCTATATCACCTCCTATAAGCATTGATACAAATCTTGACAGGTTTGAGGACTGTTTTGTTTATTTTCTAATTAAAATATAGATATTGCAACTATTGACATAAGAAGAAATTAAATACTTTCTAGCCCTTTTAGTTTCAATTAATCCAAAGGCCAAATGCCAACAGGAATAAAATTATCTATGAAAGAAAACATGGCATGTTAAATAAGTGGGGGGAAAAGCTGCCATGAAATTTCTGTGAACAAAGAATTTCCAGGGATACCTTCAGTGTACTTAATAGACTATGTTAATTCTTTCTAGAATAAGAACCTGTTTTCTAATGTCATCAGCAAGTTCCTTCAAGAATTTTTCGTGGTGGTGGTATACAACAGATGCCCACATCTGAAATAACATCTCTTAAACTAAAGTTGGGTGACAATTCATGTTGCATCCATACTAAAGGAGCTGTTGTTAAAATGTCGGTAGCATACTGCAGCACAACAAGCCTTCCGTGGCCTCTGGTGTCGTATAGTAAACTAAATTGAGAACAAAAAAACCTTTATCATTTGAAATTTGTAGCAAACTGTAACACAAGCAATTTTAGAAGCTCTAAATGCTCTGAGAGAAATAACTCCAGTTTTAGTGAGCTAAGCCAGTACTTGAGAGGAAAGCGCACTGAATCATCTACATACCTATTTCCCAACCTCTTGGTACGTATTGATTCCATAAACGTCAAGATTTCAGAATAGTATAATTTAACTCTGGAGTGAATGACACTGTAAAAACCTGTTCAGTAAACTCTGTGGGGGATTATTTAGTTCAACTTCAAATTGTTTTGCACTGCTGTGGCTTTTACTTTTGCCAGTGGCTGTTGCTGCTCCTGATTTGCTTATGAGATGTTCCTAGGATCTGATCTGTAATGTTAAACTTCTTCAGTGATGAGAAAACTCGAAACTACTTTCCTAGATCTTTACCTGATCACGTGGTCATCTTGGCTTGAACAAAACACCATATGCAAGTGAAAGAAATCCAACCATACTGAAGCAATTGGATGGTTTGAAAATTAGTACTGCTTTAGCCACCTTCCAGAATTATCCTTTTGTGACTAAACCTTTTGGCTGTTATGTATATGGGAAATGCTAATTTTTTATTTTTCTAACTATACAAAAATGAGAGTCTGGCATGCTGAAATTGAGCCAGCTTTGTGGATTCACCACATAGCACCTATCTCTGTGCAGATATGAAATAAACAAATACCTTGACTTTGTGTGCAGATCAGTTTCATTCACACACGTTGAAAGAACCAATATTTGGGACAATACTTTGAGTTATGTATGTGCTCAGCACCCTCTTCATAGTCCCTCAGTACCATAAAGCTGCTAACTGTGGCTATGTGACAGTACCCGGAATTTAACAGGCAGACAAATATATCTGCATCTGGAATCCAATTTGCTCTTTGAAAACAACCTCGATGCTGTGGCAGCTATTCTGGTGCTATTCAGAGCGCAAGTAAAGGATCTTCTGCCAGTGCGGGTCTTCTCACAGTGTGGAAGAGACAGTGGGGCCCGGGAACTACCAGTGGCTCTTCCTCACACAGACTATCTGAAGACAGACTTTTAAATGTCAGGGCTTTGATTTCTTCTAGTTCATAATTTGGTTAGAGTATGAAGAAACTTGTTCTTCATGAAGACCCACGTCTCTCATTTCTCTCCTCTTTTTTTTGACATCTCCATCACTAATACTCAGCTATGTCTGCTAGCTTGGACTAAAAGTGTCATGTAGCCTGGAGCTATTTCCTGAATGAATGTAAAGGAAAAATATGTGGCTCAGGTTAATTTGATAGATAGCTCACCAGCTTTAAAACACTTGTATTACTGATGGCCTGTGGGAAATTCAGAAAGGGGTTGTACCAGGAAGGGAAAACAATGCAGGAACAACATTTATGTTTGTGACATGGAGCAAATTTCCCTTTCCATAAAAATAGGAAGGTGACATTTTTATAGCAAGCAAAAAAAAAAAGTCTCCACTCAGATTACAAATGACAGTATGTCCTGTTGACAACATGCTATATGAAACTTTGAATAATTGTTAGTCTCACAGAGAAATGTTAAATGTGAGTCTAGTTAGAGGAGTGTATGTCTTGGTACATGGGACCTGACAATATGCATTTCTAAGTTTCTATGTATTTAGAAACTGTTTCAGATACAAGTCTGAATAGAAGTAGCTATGAACTTGGGAGTTCGAATCTTCTCAATATTGACTGAGCAGAACAGGATCCATTTGCAATTTACACTGATCATCCTTCAAGGCTTTCCCACAATCTGGTCCTAAATGTTACTGATAGTATCTAATAGATGAAGACATTTGAGATGGCTTTAAGTGAAATTAATTTAAAGTTAAAATGGCTAACCAGCCAAAAAAGGAACCCAGTTATTTTCACACTATTCTTACCTTTTTGCCATCCCATTATTACAGAAACTTCATCTGTTTGGTAAATGATAGAAAATCATACTCCAAAGATTTCCATGGAAAGCACTATCAATAGCTGGTAATATTCTGAGTCATTTTGCTTACATTGCAGTGCCTGGAAAGTGTTAAATTCCTGAAGGCAATTGCTCTGCTGAGCCAACTGAGTCATGGGCAGCTGCCTCTACACCTGGACACAGTCAGAGATTTTGAGGGTGCTGAAAGGCACAGAAAACTTTTTTCCGTCTTACTAACAATCACTGCACACAACTTGGCAAGACCAGCTTTTCCCAGCTACTGGAGTTTGCTCATCATCATTAGAAAGTCTGAAAAATTGGTGACACTTGCCAAATAGGGATTTTCATTTCATTTTACTATTTTAGAATCATGCATGTTGAAAATTGTTTTACATAACCATGATAAATGCACTGAGGAAAGATACGCCTCTTTATTCTAGTTATCAAAGTAGGGAGCTAGGTGGAAACTTACAGAATTCTAACTCCCCAGACATCAAAACTTCACACTATTTATATGTTTTAACAAACAAAGGTATCATGTTTCATTGGTTACAGATTTCATAGCTTTTTCTCTAATTAGTACTCAGTCACTTATTTGTTAGCTACGTTCCTTTCTTCTCATGCTAATTAGTCCTCATGTGCAGTGCTTTCCTCCATTTGAGTAGGTGGTTAATGGGTTGGTGGTCATGATCTGCCCTGCTCAAGTTACCTTTCCTGCAGTTACTTCTCAGTCCCGCTGGCTTCACTCCTTGTGGCTATTGCGTCGACACATTGTGTAGCCCATTCATTTTGGGACTATGTTCCCTTTTCCTCAAAACAAAGGATTATCCAAGCCTACAAATTTACAATGCACTTGCTTTATCATAGCTTCTTAGCTATAGCTACTGATTAACAACAAAAACAATTGTAAAGTTTGGTTTAAGTCTTGATGTCTATAGACATCACCAGCACAATGTTGTTTCTACCTGCCTTTAGCTGAGGGATGTAATATGTGGCTTGGATTTTGCCTGCCTGCCGTTTAATGCCTGTGCCTTTCCCCTGGACACTGTGGTTAGGAAAAAAAGATTTTATTTAGGATGGTTGCTTTGTCTTGGATGCCCAGAGTGAGATTCCTCAAGGAGATCTTCTCCTGGGCATGCTGAAGTTAGGGAGGCTTCACAGCTTCAATCTGGCAGCCAGCATTGGCACTCAAAGCTGCAAAGCTTTATGTGTAGCTTAGTACAATGTGTTTTATAGGAATGCAACCCGAAACAAGAGGAAAGAGAACTCCCAGGGACATAAGGAACTTGCATCTAGAGCAGGGATGAGACAAGACCTAAGAACAAAAAGGGAACTGTTTTCCTGTAGTTGCAGAGATCATGGAAAATTGCCAGACTAAGAGCAAGCCTGAAGAGAGGAGCTACACTTCTAAGAATCAGAGTAAGAGAGAGATATGTTTGTAAATCTTTTCAGATTAATGTTTTACTAGAGACAGGAGCTTACACCTGGGTGCTTAATGCTATACCTAGCATTTGGAAACTGTTTCCTATGTGAACTTACATCTTTGCACCCACTCCTCACTGCAAGGACCAAGCCTTTATCAGGATGGAGGCTGTGTCTTTGCCTGAGTTAACAGCAAATTGTAACATTACTTTATTCTAAAGTTCTCCTGCATCCCTTCAGTCAGGATACACCTGTATCCAGTTATCAGGTTTACTTCCAGTCAATGTGGAGACTCCCAGCTCTTGAAATTTTCTTGGTCCCACGTGTTGCTCAGCATTCACCCCGAGCCAAGGATGGTGGCAGAGGTCAGTGAGTGAGGGCTGCAGAGCAAGCACCTCTGTGTCAAATGACTTGTAGTTAGGGCATACTACAGAAAGAATGAATGCAATGAAAAGAATAAATTTTCTCTTTTCTTTATAAGTCTAGCTGTCAAATACAGACACCATAATACAGTGAATGTTATTGCTTCATCTATAACAATTTATTGTTGTGTCTGGAAATCTTCATCATGAAGCAGCACTGTGCAAAGCTTTTCCTGGAGAAGATAGCTGAGGCAGTAGCCTGAGGCAGGAGGTCAGACTCTGCTCACCACTGAAATCCTCTGTGCTTTAAAGATTTTGGGGCCCTTGAAGCTGTGGGCTGCCTTAGGCTCTGTATGAAATATTTCAGGCTTATCTGGATGTTTCATTCAGCTATTCCAACAGTGACAGCCACACAAACATGTAGATAGGAGCTCATTAATTTAAACTACTGCCTTAAAATAAGCACAGCTGCAATTGCATTGCAAAACTCTGAAGACTATAATCTTTTATTTCTCACTGGTGCAAAACCAGCATAAAAGAACAAGTATAGTTCATTACATCCATCAAATCATGGTACACACCACATTGTTTTATCAAAGAAAAATTTATAGAAAACTTATGTGTAGAAGACAAATATTTAGCCCTCGTATGCTGAACTGTCATACTGTGAAGGATTCGGCTGTTGGTCCAAATTCATCAACAATATTGCTATTGCGTATAGTTGTAATACTGTTCTCACTCAGAATTACAGAATTGGAAAAGACCTCTGAGATCATCAAGTCAAACCATTAACCTAACACTGCCAAATCCCTAACATGCACCCTTAAGTGATACATCTACAGGTAGCTGAAATACTTCCAGGGATAGTGATTGAACCACTTCTTGGGCAGCGTGTTCCAATTCTTGAAAACCCTTTCTGTGAAGAAATTAGTCCTAATATCCAATCCCAACCTCCCCTGGCACAACTTGAGATCATTTCCTCTTGTCCTGTCACTTGGCAGAACAGACTAACCCCCCACTTTGTGATAAAGTGCCCCTCGAGTCTCCTTTTCTTCAGGCTAAACAATTCCAATTTCCTCAGCCTTGTAAGACTTGTGCTCCAGCTAAAGAGCTTATCTTCATCAAGAAAATTGGAAGCAGCGAAACTGGACAATCAAAGTTCTGGAAACTGCAAGTCTTCTTTTTTATTCTACACAAGAAGTTTTTTAGGAGTACTGTGTATTACTAGCTAGCAGGATCCACAACATGTGAAAAACTATATTAAAAGTGTGACCTCAGGAGAACCCAAATTGCTGAAGTTTGTGAAAATCTTGACAACAGAGGAAAGGCAAAAAGGGTAGAAGAAGAGGGAGGGCAGAAGAGGTTTAACAATTCTTTCTGGTTTCCACCAGATATGGAAGCAAAAATTAATTTTACTTTCATATTGAAAACAAAATACAACAAGTTTTGCTGGGCTTCAGCTCAGTCTAAAGCAAAAAATAAGGCCATACTTACAGATTTTTCAGCAAGTCTAGGCCAAGCTTTCACAAAGTCTAAAGCAAGAATATGTTTCAGCTGGGATCATCATCTTGTAATAGTTCCACTCCACCCAGTCTGGCATGAAACTCACCCCTGTTTCACTCTGATTTCTTTCTTGGAAAACTGTCCAAAATCAAAATGGACTGTAACAGGTGATTATCTCAGCTGCACTGAAGGAATGCACCAGATTAAAAAAAAAAAAAAAAAGCGTCTTTGATGTATAGCAAATATAGATCCTGCCAAATTTCATACAACACTGCTACAAACAAAAAATAGTAGAGCACCACTAGAGTACCACTAGAGTGGTGGTTGCCCTAGTGACATGTTCAAGGTACATAACTGCATAATGATTCATCCAATAAAAAAAGAGGGGAAAAAATACAACTAATTACTCATTTTTCCAAGCCCAGAAGAATTTATTGTTCCATCAAACAGGAAACCTTCGTCCTCTGAGTGAAGTTTGGATGAACAGATGGCATTTCACTAATTGGCTACTTTTAATGTGGATTTTCATTCACTGTTCTGAAGCTTCTCTGTCCCTCAGGGTGTACTGCCTTTTAATGTGTTTTCACTTCTTGTGTTACCTTTGTTATTACTGACATGTTAATGTTTGGGACACTGAAGGTGATATTTAAATAAGGTTGCAGGCAAGCCATCTGTGTCCACTCAAGAACTTGGGCTCCCATAAGTTTCCATGGTATTTTGGAAAGGCTGCTGGAATTTACTTCGGGAGACCAGAAGAACAAGAAATTTAATGTCATTTCTGTGTACTGAATTTCCTCAATGGACAGACCACCCAAATGGTAATAGCAGAAAGGGAAAGAATATTAATGGGCAAAACAGCAGCTTTGATTCCAGTCTTATTCAGCTCCACTCTTTCAGAGAATTGGAGGATCATAGGATAATCAAAGTTGGAAGAGACCTTTAAGATCAAGTACAACCATCAACCCAGCACCACCACTGTAACCCCTAAATCACTAAACCACATCATCTGGAGCAAGATCCAGATGCTTCTTAAACACTTCCAGGGATGGTGACTCCACCACCTCTCTGGGCAACATAACAGTGAAAATTTTTTCTCATATCTAATCTGAATCTCCTGTCTCAGTTTAAGGCCATTTCCCCTCATCCTCTCACCACAGGCACAGTAGAAGAGAGCAGCCCTCACCTCACCACAAACTCCTTTCAGGCAGTTGTAGAGAGCGATGAGGTTCCCTAGGAGCCTCCTCATCTCAAGATTGAAAAAACCCAGCTCCCTCAGCCACTCCTCGTAAGACATATTTTCTAGATCTTTCCCTCATAGCTCCGACAGCAGAGGCTTTTCTGTCACGGTCTCACCCTAAAATGGGGTAAATTATTAGTCATTGGAAGATAAAATTTGAGAAACTGAGCATGTAGAAAAAGATGTTAAGAAAAGCCTTTGGTTTAAGCCTGAAAGTACATGCTGATTCTGGTAAAGCAAGGTGATTGAAGAGTTCGGGTTGATAGCCCAGAAGAGTATCATGCATGTGTGGCTTTTTACTTTCAACTTCCTCTGTGTGAGATGCTCTGAGTTTTTACATGTGTAAGTACAGCTCCAGGGAGAGCTAAAGGATGTATGGCAAGTGAGCGCTGCTAAAAACAAACTGGGATCACACTAACGGGCATGACAATAGCTGCAGCACATACATGCATCTCTGGATGTGTGGATCTGTGTGTTTGGATAAATACAAAGACTTGTTTTCTCCATAGCACTCTCTTGGGTCTAGAGCTCTTCTGCAGGAGATCTTCAAATCACAATGATGGGTAATTTGGGTAGTCAGGATGTTCAGAACTGCACAAATGTCAGGGAAGAGAACAAAGTTTTCTCTCTAAAGACAGCTTGCTCAGTTAGTCTAAAGACCATGAAGGTATCTACAGAACAGATGAATTTGCTTTGCTGAGAACACTGACTGACAAGATAGGCCTGTGTAACTCTTTCCTGTAACATTTTTTAAAATACTCTTTATAAAACAATTAATTTGTAGCCAAAAGGCAAGAACTTCAACTTTTTTATCACACAGAAAGCTCTTCAAAAGCATCACAACCTTCAGTATCAGGAAGAAAAAAGGAAAGACAACAAGGAGGCAATCCTGCTGCAGGTCCCCCAGCCCTGCCAGGCACAGGGCCTGGTAGCACACCCTACCGAAAAGAGTACTAGTGCCAGAAATTGTACTACTTCACAGGAAAAGTGCTCCTGCAAAAGTCAGCTGAGGAGTAAGAAAGGCCTTGAATGGCCTGTTTCTAAAACAGAGCATAGCACTGGGTGAAAGGTGAAACCTGTGAATTTATGTGAAAAACATGGCAACAGAGTTCTGCTCAACAGCAGGGCATCATGTGAGATGAGCTATCTATGAAGTTTTTGTTCCTGAGGCTGGAACCTGTGTCTTCTGGGTGTGGTGCCTGAAAACCCCCTGATGTCACCAGGGAGTCATTGTGACACCTGTGACAACAAGGCTTTTGGATGCACAGGGCAGCCCTGAAGGGCCGCAGTGCCTGGCCTCCTCCATCAAGGACAGACATCCAGTTGTGTGCTTTCTAAGGGTGCAGAGAGGATTTGCTGGACAAGGACACTGGCAGGGCCTGGGGCATGTCTGTGCCTCTTTAGGGAGGAGCGAACACCATCAGCAGGACTGCCGCATTTGAGTCATCAAGCTGCAAGGGACAAGGAGCCAAACGCCGGGGAGTTCCCACAGCACCTGGCACCAAACACTACAGGAGAAACTAAGGAGGATGGATCACAACGTGGGTCAAGCTCTTAGGTCTGAACAGGATGTCCCAGCTCCAGGGAGGAGTGAACGCCGTCAGTGAGGACGCCGAGTTTCTTTCACCGAACCTCAGTCGTCAAGGAGCCGATCCCCACAGAGGTCCTGCAACACCTGGCACCAAACACTGCGGGAGAAGCTAAGGAGGATGGAACGCGATGAGGGACGAGCTCTAAGACCCGAACGGGACATCCCAAGCTCCTCGGGGTGGAGTGAGAGCCATCACCGGGGGCGCCGGATTTCTTTCACTGAACCACAGGTGGCGAGGAACTGATTCCTGTGGAGGTCCCGCAGCCATGCCGGGCACAAGCCTGGTAGCACACCCTACCAACAAGGGAATTACTGTATGCCCTGTTACCAGTGTCAGGAATGATACTATTTTAGAGAAAATCAGACCCTAATACCAATTGCAAAAATAAAGTCAAATACAATGCTCAAGCCTGGGGCCAAGGATCTATTCTCCATGAGAAAATGCCTCTGAAAATCTAAAGACACCCTTGCAAGGCCTTTTTAGGTTAAGAAGATAGCAAGCATGAAACTTGAGTGCTGATTTTGTCATCATGTTCTATTTTACACTGTTCTATAAAATGTGGTACTGAACATTTTGTATGGGACTGCCTTTGTTCCCTATATTGGGTTTCCACAGTGTTATCAACTGAAGATGTTACTACTTTTTCTTCTTTCTGCCCTAATATCAACAACACCAATGGCTTATTAGAAAAATCTCTTGTCCTTCCACGCCTGTTTTCTTATGCTTTACCCCAGGTATCACCCAGAAGAACTTTTCCAGTTTTTTACCACTCTTCTTGCAAGGTGGCAGTGAATAGTGAAGTCAATTTACAATTACTCTGTCTCAAAGGCACTGCCTATAATGCCAATCCAAATCTAATGCCTGGTAGCAAGCTTCTGAAAAGCTTTCTCTTCTCCTGTTTCCTTAGAGACTCTAAAAATAACCCCCAAAGCCTTAATAGAGAAATTTGCCTCTGTGATATGCCCTCTACAAAGCCTCAGGTTTAATGCCCAGAGTGGCAGTACAGGCCACAGGCTCTTCAGACCACGGCCAAAGACGACCAAAGTCATAAAAAAACAGTGGTGTGCCAAGAACTGTTACTTTTAAGCAAGACTGGAGCAAAAAGAGGAATCTTCTCAAAAGACAGAGGTAATACATTGCTTACTGGACAAAACCCCTCTGCATTCAATTTTTGTATTTAACTACAATTGGCCTCTACTTCGAACACTCCTCATGCCAGTACACGGCTAGGACCACCATAGAACAGAGGCTTTAAGACATAGCTGTGAAGGAATTCAGATGAAAATCAAGCTGCCAACTTGCTGGCTTACAGCACTGATGTGCAACAAGTTGCTTTAATTATAGATTGTGACCTGCTGACCAACAGGGAAAATAATGGTCACCTGCAACACATGCTATGATAACAGAGCCAATTATTTTAGAGATATTTTTCACTCATTGCAGGCCTCATGCTTTTGTTTAGCTTGTTAGATTTCTATGCAGTCACTAATAAGTCCCCTAAAGGGAAAAAAAAAATTAAGATGTGGAAACCTCATGGATGATCAACTTTCATGAGGCAAACTTGACTCTTTATGAGCATATAGAAACATTCAAATCTTTCCGTATCAGGTGACCTGGAGGTGATGTCTTATCTTGCATGAGTGTGTTTTGAGTCACAGAACCACAAAACAAGTAAGGTGGGAAAGGACCTCCAGAAGTCATGTGGTCCAGGCTCCCCAGCTCCGGGAAACCACTGAGAGATGGTGGCCCAGGATCACAGCCACACAGCTTCCAAGGACAGAGATTCCGCAAGTGCTCTGGACAATTTCTGCCAGTGTTTGGTTGCTATAAAAATGCATTTCCTGATCTTCAGAGGGAAGCTCCCATGTTTCAGCTTGTGCCCATTGTCATTGGGCATCCATAAAAATAGCCTGGATTACTTATTCTCTGTACTTTCACTTCAGCTATTGATATATGTTGGAAAAGATCCCCTCCAGAGTCTTCTCCAGGCTGTTAAGCCTGGAGACAGCCATCTGAGCCTCTCCCTGCAGGAACTGCTCTAGTCTTTTCATTGTTTTTGTGGATCTTTGCTGGAGGCTCTCCAGTATGACCATCTCTTCTTGTGTTGGAGAGCCCAGCAGTGGCCAGAGTACTCCAGGTGTGGCCTCACCAGCACTAAGCAGAGGGGGAGGGTCACTCCCCCCTCGACCTGCAAAGCCTGCTGAGGAGTACGAAATGCCTTCAGATTGCTTATTTCTAAAACAGAGCAGAGTGCTGGGTATGAATGTGAAGCCTGTGAATTTATATAAAAAATAGGGCAAGAAACTCTCTTCTCCCATATGTCTTCCTAAATACAAAGTACTGAACACTTGTGGTGTCATAATTTATCCACCAGCTTCTTTTCCCATCCAGAAATGCATGCAGAAACCCAGAGATGCAATGTCAGCATATTGAGCATGCACAAAAATTATTCTCTGACCAGATTTCAGTGAGACTGATGGTGGGACTGCAGACCTAGCTGAACTGGGAAAAAACATTGCTTTTTCTTTTTTTTTTTTTTTTTTAACATCTTTTTCTTCAAGCCCTTGAAACAATTTTGTTTAGTGCTGCTCAGTACTCATGATGTTCTGAAAGGATTCAGTTATATTGCCTGTGGAACATTCCGGATGCTGTCAAGATATGGCCTTAGAGCAGTGCCAGTCTGGGCAATAGTATTTGTCTTTATTCAGAGGCGTCAAGCTCTGTATCAGAAGCAGTTGTAACAACCTCTGAAGTTAGTGTACATATACACATGTGAAAGCTATCTCGAGAGGAATGCTTTAAAGATTTGTGTAAGTGATTATCTGATCAAGGAAGTTAATAATTTTATCTATTTTTTTGAAAAAAAAATTTCTTCATCTCTTCATTTTACATCTATCAGAGCAGAATTTACCAACTTTCCATATGCATATAGCATCTTTGAAATATGATGCACCTCCTAAGAAAACAGCACCACTGTGTCATGTTTTAACCCCAGACAGCAATTACGGTGCCGTGCAGCCATTCCCTCACCCTGCGCCTCTCAGTTCCCCACCTCGGTGGGACAGGGAGAAGAATCAGAAAAAAACCCATGGGTTGAGATAAGAACAGTGTAATTATTGAGCTAATATTAACAACAAAACAGTAATAACAATAATAATAGTGATAGTAAGGGAGATAACAAAAAGAGAGAGGGATAAAATCCAATAAGGAGAAAGGATGCACAGTGCAACTGCTCTCTGCCCACTGGCCAATGCCTATTTAGTTCCCAAGCAGTGATTGGCACTGCCTGACAACTCTCCTCAGTTTATAAACTGAACATGGCATTCCATGGGATGGAATAACACTTTGGCCAGATTGGGTCAGGTATTGTGGTTATGCTCCTCATCAGCTTTTTGTGCAGCTCCTCATTGGCAGAGCATGACACACTGAAGAGTCCTTGACTTCATGAAAAACACTGTTCAGAAACAATTAAAGCATTAGCATGTTATCAACATTATCCTCATGATAAATCCCAAACACAGTACTACACCAGCTACCAGGAAGAATATAGCCAATCTGAAACCAAGACACATGAGCAAGGCACAAGGCATGTCAAATTGCAATTGTTGAAAAACGAAGCTGTTCCTGACCTTTCTCTGAACAAGTAGGCTTCTCTGAATGTCAGTATGCCTTCCCTGGGCTGACCTGATCTCCTGTAATCCCCTCCATCCCTCTCAGGGTTAGGTAATTGAACAGAGTTGTCAAGAGACGCAGTAAAACTTTGGACGATTCCAAGAGTGAGGTAAGGAAGGAAGCACAATCTCTTTCTGTTAATTTGATTTACAGGGCTGATATTCACTCTGAATAGGCTGAAGCATTGCCTTTGTTCAGAGCCTGAGCCAGGACAACTTGACCTCGGCTGTAGCGCCCCTTCGAGTTGTAAGGGCTGGCCCCCAGTTTCCATTTGTGTTTTGCACTGACCTAGGCTCCAGGTCTGTTTTGTTAAAACACCTCTGGAAAGTTGGGGAGTGGTGCATCTGGTGACATAGGCAGAGTTAACAGAACCAGAAGGACCCCAAACCGTTACCACACTGGTCAGATATTCTTTATTCAAGTACACTTTCAAATCATCAGCTTTGAACACGGACAAAGTCTTGGTGAGTCATTGATTGTCTTTTTTCCCCCCACAATTCTGATGCTCTTGCTTCTATATTCAGAAACAAATGGGCTGTCTGTAGTATAACTCAGTCATCATTGATATATTCAGTACCAGACATGCAGCTAAGGTTTTTTGAAAGTGCTTAAGAAGGTTTCAAGTCGAGTTCTATTGATGCACAGGGAAGTTGGGTGAATTATTTATGAGTGCTTATGAAAAGCCCACTTATGGGTATTAGAAAACTGATTTATGTTCACAAAACTCCACTCTTTGCAGACACAATGTAACTTAAAAGAGCATCTTAATGGAGTCTAGCTAGAATCTAAAATCAATATTTCATTTATCTTAAAGAGAGCCCTTGCTTTCCAAAAGGAAGAAAAAATAGTGTCTAGAATAAGGAATTGAGAGGTTCTGCCCCATAACATCATGCAATCCCTCATCCAGTAGAATTATCCCGTGATATCACTCATTTTCTTTACTTTGCACTTTACACTGTGCTTCCTTTTGATATCAAGAAATTGATGAACAATGTCCAGCTCATAATTACGCATCTGATTTAAACTTAGAGGTACATCATTTTGGGTATGGATTTACATACAGGTTCTTGTAGTAGTGGTAGAAATTTAGATTGGGCTGTTCCATACTTGGCGAGTTCACCTCAGTTCTCCTGTAAGCCACCAGAAAAATTGTCATCTTCTATAGACAATGGCAGGTAACCTTTTAGTTTGTATTCCTGTGTAAAGGGGTACGTAGGACTGGTTAAAATGAAGGGTAGTAAAGGAAATTTGTCCACATAATGTGAAGACTATTGTGCATATAAAACTCCTTGTGGATTATGTGTCATCCCTATTTACCAGGTGCACACAAGGCATACACTTTTTTCTTTCTTCCTACTTTGACTTTGCTAGGCGTAGTAAATCTGTATGTCTTAGATTCTTCCACCTCTTGTGGTCTTTACTTTCCAGATACATACTTCTGGAAATTATGATTGTGTCTTTTTAGAAACTCTTGTCCTGAGAAGGAGTGAGATTGATTTCAACACACATGTAGTGCACATTCCCCTAAGCTGTGTGAGGCTGAGAGAGAAGGTGGACATGCATGCAGAATCCATAGCGACTCACAAGGTCCTGAGTATGGAATTGTTTATTACATGAGCCTGACAAAAATAAATTGTTTAAGATTATATCCATTCAGAAAAAAGTCTTCTCATGCAGGATTTCAGTTTCCAGGAGGAATGAAACTTCACACAAAATGAATTGTGTGGAATAAATTATATTAAAAAATATATTTTCTCAGTCCAGAGTAGCACTTTGTTCCTTTTGCAATTTCTCATGTTAAATCCCACATGCGCAATTACCATAATGATAACAAGACATGGAGATTTAACTTCCTTTTCTTTTTTCCAACAGATAAAGCTTACCAAAGAGAGGTAAAGAGGCTCCTTCAAAATGGCTAAAATATACTTTTTGAATATCAGCAAACATCGGAATACATTGATGTCTTTCCAAAAAGTACTTGTAGCTACATTTCCCTTTCCTTTAGCCTCCACAGGGGCACAGGCATTACATTTCAAGCTGGGGTTTCTATTTTTAGAATGCCAGTAAGATTCATTAGCAGTTTCTCCAGGCTGGCTGTCATTCTGTCTGAGCTGAATGGAACTGAATGAATGAAGTCATTCCATTCATCAGTTTCTTTGCATGTTCGTAGTTTAAAATGATGCTGGTTTTTTGGGCTTTATTTAGCTTGACTGCAGCTTGTACTCAATATAGCTGCAATGGAAAGACAAGAATGAATTCAATGTTTCAAAGTAAAAGCAACATTCACCCATTGCATTCTTTAGCAGATATGTCTTGCAAAATCCTACAGCAAAATATTTGTAAGTCGGATCTCAAAGAATCAAGAGATTAATGTAAATAAGCCATCAAGTTTAAAAGGTTGGAGTTTTTTTTCCAGTTTCAAAGACTTTTGGCTTACACCTAGACCATGTACTTCAAACCCTTTCTCCCTAGGTGTGTGAGTTTTGCAATACCTTTAAAAATGGTAAAAATGATCTAAACCTCTCCCACGGACAGGAACATAAAATTGAGTTCAGGAACATAAAATTCTTGCTAAGTCTCCAGGATGTGAAATATGAAATGTAAAACCACGTATCACTCCAGATGTGTGCATTTATCATATGCATATTTATTTCTTAGATTCAATAAAGATAGTATTCTGCATGTCAGTGAATTTGATATGCTCATTAGGAAATACTGTAGTAGGCTGTGGCAATTTTAAGTTGACTTCTGTCAATAGTTATTGGCATTTCCAGTTGTTCTATTATTAAAAGATTGAATAAACAGATATTTACTTTCTATATTTTGCCTATTTTGAGTGGTATCACATTGCCCTTTCTTCAAGACAAATTAAAGACAGTGCACTGCTACTAGCAGTTCTTATATGCTTGCACCTAGAAGAAGTCTTCTTACTGGAATAGAAAAGGTCTTTTTTAATCACCACAATAATATCCTCCCTATAAAAATATAATAATTCTTTCCCATAAAAATATAATAACCAATTAGATTTGGGAGTTTCATTACCCACTCACTGTAATAAAATGATCCTTTGACAGCTGGCTTTAGGTGGCAAGCTGAGCTACATTTTAATTTAGAAGCTAAATCTATAGTCCAGTTATCAACCCGAAAACCTCGGAATTCTTTTCTCTCAGTGCTCTTTGTGTCATCCTGCGGAAGGTTCTGCATTTTTCTGCACTTAGGTTTCCCATGTATAGAAAGAAATACTTATTCTTCCACCTCCTAATGCAGAGATGCATCCCAGGTTATAATCCTTGCTCATAATAGTTGTGGTTAACTTGAGAGAGGTTATATAAGTCTGAATGATTCTGCTGTCATCCAATTGAGCAAAATTTTTCTCCTTATTCTCACTTTGACTAAATAGAAAAAAATATTGTAACATATAAATCCAACAGCTCTGACATATAGGAAAGAGAGGTATTTCTTGTTCAATATGTATTTTAATATTAAACATTTGACACTTCTGTTTTGTCTTACATCAAGGTCTTACAATTCACACCTATGAAATATTAATCAGAATGAATGAAACAGAGGATTGCCAAAACTCACTAAGTGACTCATTGAGATGTATTTCCTTTAACTTTCAAAATTCTTAGTTAGAGACATAAATAGAAAGTTGTGAAACACGAGGACATGTTTTATGGAACACTTGTACCGGTTCAAATGGATTTTGTCTCTCATAAAGGTAATATTATGTGCCTTGGAGGCATAAATAGCTATATATGTATTTTAGCTATATATTTTTCGAGAATTTATTGATTGTTATTTTTGGATGTAGAGCTGGCTGTCTAAGTATTCAAAAATCCCATGTGGATTTCTTAATTCTGATTATTAAATTTATCAAATTGCCAAGTGTCAAGTATATAATCTTCAGAATATCCTGAAGATATTAAAAAGTTTTGATGAGTAAGCCTTCATAAGGTACAGAAACATGGATGTTATTTCAAAATGGAGGAAAAAGTGAAGAAAAGTGACTTTCCTGTCACCCAGCAGTTTGGTAGAAAATGGATGATTCTGCTGTATCGATATGGGCAAGTACTCTGTCAGTAGAACACCTCTGGAATTCATCTGGCAATTAAAAGAAAAATAGTCAGACCTTATAATGAATCTTTAATGATTACTTTTATTAGGGTTGTCTTTTCTTAAATAATCCTTACTTCTCTAAAACACCATTCTCCTGTTGCAGATTTTACCTTGGTTTCCTAAGGAATGAGTTTGAATCCTTACTTAATAACTTATTGCCAGCTGTAGCCTATGTCAATGGTAGAAGATCCATAGAGATATTCATTAAATACATAGGAACTTAATGTAAAGATGCAAGCAGAAGCAGACCTTATTTTTCTTCCTGTTAGGGTAGAAGAACCCCTTATTGCACGATGAATAATTCATACTGGGGGAAAACAATTAAAAATGCCTCAAGATCTTTCACTGAGTATTTGCTGGACCTCACATATACTTTAAGAACAATTTAGGACAACCTGCCCCCACCCCCCCAAAAAAAAAGTAATCCAAAGAAAAAATTAAATGTCCTTAATTCTATTGTTCACACTGAGTCCACCTGCACAGACATTTTTGTGGGTTTCTGGTGAAAGAGCATGTGGCCAAGACACAGCTCACGGAAGTGCTACCTGCCATGTTAGCATTTCCATTTAAATAATAAATCATGGCACAGTAAATCTATGGACAGAAGCCAATTGCTGGGTGAGGCCCAACCAGCTGCCTTTCTCCCTTATTAGACTGTTTCAATCACTTCCCATCCTACTGGTCAGGCAATTGCAGAAAAATCCCAGAGTCGTTTTAGATACCTGAGCAAAGTTTTGTTCAGTAGACTTCTCTCAAATGTCATTTTCCTTTTCCAGCCACGTACAGCTTCAGTCATAGTGTCCCTTTTGCAAACTCTGTTAATCCATTTTCATATAGTTACTCTTCTTACGGCATTTTCCCCCCAGCCTTCCTTAGTTCTGAATTCACTACACAGCTGTTGATCACTCTCTGCTTGGAAAGTCCAGCTGTGCAGTAAAAAAGAGCACCTGTGAATTGAACAGCTGATTGCACTGTGAGCAACAGTGTTTATTAAGGTTTATTCCTGTGTTAGAACCATTAATCTAGTGAGGCAATTTCTAGAAGACTAACATCATGCATTGCTCATGCTCTGAGCTGTTTTCCCACCTTTCTTCTAAGAGAAGGGGTTCATAAAGTCTGTTCAGACAGTAGGTGTAAGGTTTCCAAATTGTGTAAGGCTGGTCTGTGTTCCTATGTGGGCACAGGTCAGTGTAGCTGATGCACTTTACCAGTGTGCATCAAGAGTGCTGCTGCTTCTCTCTAAACAGTTGCCTCAGGTCTGAAAATTATTTGGATTTAGCACTCTGTAGTTTTTTCAGGCATCTGAACATTAGTTAGATCTGAATCACATGGATGTGAAAGTACAGGTGTCCCTCTTCCAGGCTGTATCTGGAAGAAGCTTTGAGAGTGTTTCAGAAATGTTTGTCTTTTCTCATAGACATGACCAAGTGACATTACTAGTCACTGCATTTCCTTCTTTACTGTTCATTGATGTCTGACTTGTACTGTTGTATCTCTTGCAAGTTCCCTAAGGATCCCAAATATCCAATTTTTATCCCTCTTTTGCTGTTTGCCAGGAAACTCTCCAGGCTAGTGACAGTAAGCAGAAGACTCCTCTTTTGCACAGCATGCGTCAGAAAGAGCTCCTAAGCTAACCTGAGCATCCTAGTACACCTTGGCTGCTCTGAAAAGTACTGCTGGGTAAGGTCAGAATCTTTCCCTTTCAATTATCTCAAAATCAGTGTCCTACAAGCCAGGTTACGGCAAGTATAAAGGATATAGTTGAAAAACTAAACACAGGCATCTATCTGGGTGGGAGATAGCAGCAATTCCTTCGTGGCTGTGGGTCCTGTTCCTGAGGCAGGGAGGAGATGGGCTGCTGCATGCTCTGAAGGCTCTGTATGCCTCTGCCCACCTCCACAAAGAGCAAAGGGCTGCCCTCTGGGAGGGGCCCTGCCAGCCACAGACATTATTAAATGCTTCCGCATTGGATTTTGGCCATAGGGCTGGGGGCTGAACACACCTAATTGTATTAAAACCACAAAAAAGGAAACTTCAGCTCTCTCTTATGCTGAGAAATTTGGCTTTAACACAGATGATATTCCTCTCCTTTCCAATAATCAGTAATATAAAAGAGAAATGTTTTCATGGGGCATTCCCCCCCACCCGCTGCTTAGTAACAATTACATTATTTCTTTATAAAGGGTGTATTCGACAATCAATTACATAAAAAAGAGTATTTCTGAATATAACTATAAGTAATAAAATTAATAAGAGAAGAAAGTATACTAAGAGGAATCACTGGATGTATACTGTTTCTTATGGTTCTTCCTAACCCACCTGTTCTAAATCCTGCCAGACAAGATGCTGCATTAGGCAATCTGCTGGTTCCATTAAGAACATTAAACAAAATTGCATATGGGATTGCTAAGTGGTCTTCCATTATGCATTTCCTGTGGCTAAGAGAAGCACATACATTCATCCTGTGCATTGTTTTCTTTTTATACCTGTGAAGGCTGGATTATTCTTTTGAATAAAATGTGAGAGGGAAAATTTCATTGGCTTGGATTATGCCGTTTTCTGCAGCATGAAACATGAGTCAAATTATGTTGATGAATAATAGTCTAAAGGTTTTGAACAAATATGGAACACTATTCTTCCTAATTAAAAAACCAAAACAATGTGAAGCCCTTCGTTTCTGTAATGAAATTGCTGTGAGGACAAACGCATTTGGTACAGAAGGTACAGAAACAGAATTCACAGTCAAAAAACAGTACCTGCCTGCATGCTATTAAGATAACAAAACAATATGTTTCCAGCTGAGTGATCATACTTCTTTGTAGAATATAGATCCATTAGGCGAGCAGAGTTTACAGTTCATTCCAGCCTACACGTACTTCCAGTAAAAAAAAAAGCAAAATATGATGTCAAACCCAGGAAGTCACAGATGGCCTTAGTCCAGCACAGGAAGAAGCTCAAGTGGAACTGACAGTGATAGAGAATATCACATTGGACCGCAAGGATATTTAATTTAAGTAAAAGTCTTTTTGAAAACATTTGGGATGATAGTGTAATTCTTTAGTTACACTGTACAAGCCCTATACTGTACTGCATGAGAAATGTTATCAAGCTTTCAGGAGCACAAACTGGGTTGTGCTAGAAGGACAGAACTGAGTGGTTTGGAATGTATGCTGTAGACCAAGAAATAAATGCTGAATTTTAAACTATGCATAAGATATCTGTAAAGCACACACATTTTAGAGGAATAGTAATGCAGGAAACAAATATTTCCTCTAAGGACAGTGACACAAGTTATCCAATGTAGCCTACTGGTTTTAACCTGCATCCTCTTTTTTTTTTTTTTTTAGAATTTTTCTCAGAATCACAGGAAATAAGCTGGGAATCAGAAAGTGCATCTCATTTTTACTCCCCAGTTTGAGGCAAGACTGGCTATATCCAAGCTCTTCCTGACAGATGTCTGGTAAGTTCTTAAAGCCTGCAGAGGAAGATGTAGCACATTACAGCTAAGCAATTTACTCTGGTACTTGCCTGTCTTTCCCATTAAATATTTTTCCACCTGCCTGATGTAGACTTCCACTGCTGCAGTTCTAGTCCGTACTACTTATTTCGTTCTCAGCAGACACAAAAATGTTTTTCCTTTTTTTTTTTTTTTCCAGCAGCTTTTTAAGCTTGGCATCATGTTTCCCCACAGATTTCTCCTGAAAAAACCAAATTACATTTTTATGTTTTCATATTTACTGTCTAATAATTCTTATGGGCTCATCTTCCAAATTGGAAATAGTAGTCTTGGGGAGGTCATATCACTGTTGAGAAGAGCAGCATAATTACTTCCTGTGATTCATTTTTAACAAATCTGTTTGTATCTTTCAATATTTCAGTAACATTTTTAAATTATGATTGATTATTTTTTTTTAAACAGTAATTATTTAAATTATTATTTGCACTGATACAACATGCCGTTGACTGCTATGTATACTTGATTTTGATTGTCACTATTGCCTGTCTAGGACTGGAATTTTTTGTAGGTTTCTTTTCTATTGTTAGTTTGTCTCTGTTTTTTCACGTGTTCATTTGTTTTTATTTTGATTGTTGTAGTTTATTTTTGTTTCTTTTGTCAAGATCTTTCATTCTAATATTCCACTTACAGTAAGCTCACAACCCCACACGGCTTGCACAATTAATGCGTAGTATTTTGTTCATGTTCCTAATGAAAATATTTAGGAATAAGGAACCAAAAAATCCCCCTGTAGTAGTTATATCCTTTAACTTTTGTCCTATTAAAATTTTTTTCTCCAATTACTTACCCATTTTGTGGGAAGCTAATGAGTATGCTTTTGGAAGAAGCGAAGTGAATATCCTGTTGGACAGGGTCAAAAGTCCTAATCGATTCAAAATATCTGCTTTCACCCAACTCTCAGGTTTGCTGCCATGTCAAAAAATTTAATTGGCTCACCAGGATTTTTTTTTGACAAAGCCATATTGATTATTACTTATCAGTTTGGTGTCTTCTAGATGATAGTTTTTCAAGCTGTTTTTTTCTAATATTTCTTTGAAAATTGAAGTTACAATTATTTCAGATGCTTTTAGGCTTCTCTTATTGTTTGGTCTCCCTTTTTGCCTAGGAACGAAACACTGCATGATGTTGTGATTATGTCTGCCATATTGCCAGTTTTCTAAAGTTGTTCAGAACTGAAGAAAAAGTTATTCTTTGGGTGGTGTCTTAACTTCCTGGATCTAAAGATATGTCCTGCTTGCCTGTCGTATAGTCTTATCCTCTTTCTTCATTGAATCAGGAGTTAGCAACCTGCCATTAACATCAAAGCCTATCTGTCAGATGATTGTGCTAACATTTTTCCTTTTTGTTCTTTTCTAAAGGCTTCTTCCAGTTGATATTGTTAATTTAGAAGTCATCAATAGACCATACGTGACAGCAATATTCTTGGTTTTTTTCTTTCTATTATTGTGTAGAGATCTAATGAGTCCAATTGTCACTAGACTTTGGATTCGGGGAAAGTACATATAACCTTGATATACAAAATTCTACCTCAAACTTCTGTTCCTTAATAGGTGGCATTACTCACCAGCATTCACATTACAGAAATGATCAACTTGATCAAACAATCAAGTTTTGGTGCTAAATAATGTTGCTTACATTCTTACAGCAAAGTAACAAGAACAAATTTTTGTTCTTGTTACTTTGCTATAGTTCTCTTTTCAGTGTAGTTGCATCTAAAATTGTGCTGATACTTCTGCATCTTTTCCTGCCTAACCAAATCCCCCACCACTAGAGATTTTTATGTTCATTATGTTGATAAACTCCCGGTCTTCCTTGAAACTCATTAACCTAATTCAATCATTCAAGTTCTCCCACTTGATCAGTCTAACAGGAGACATCTCTCACACCAGATAATCTTCCTGACATTTTTTCTTGGTAGGAAAAAGGAGGACAAATTGTGTGAAACATGGGCCAGGATATAATCTGAGGATTCTCCCTCTG
The DNA here is from genome assembly GCA_013398115.1 of Falcunculus frontatus. NCBI lineage: Eukaryota > Metazoa > Chordata > Aves > Passeriformes > Falcunculus > Falcunculus frontatus. The sequence goes on from VZRV01009165.1 coordinate 601,599, forward strand.
TCAGACAGATGGCGTGTTGACAATACAGCAGTACCCAGCCAATTTGCTTCTTCCTCCTGGAGTCTTTGTAAACTTGAATGTTTGCTTCACGCGTTGTTGTTTCAGGATCAATGCATAGAAAAAATTAAATGCATGTCCTCAAAAGTACTGTAAAGGAATTGAGGGCAGCCTTTAAGTAGCTCTCAAGTGTAACATCATGAACCACATTTTAGTGTTTTAATTAAAGTCTGTACTGCATATGGGGCTGGAGGGGGAGAATATTTTTTTCTCAGGAAACTATGAATCCAGATCCACAGACAGTGTTAAATTATTTTTTTAGACCAAATAGTGTTAGAAACAATAATCTAGGCAACAGTTCAAATCTCTATGCATAAGATTTAATTTCTGAAAATACAGAAAATCAAATGACAAGAATAACCAACAAATAATGAGTTTAATAACTGAAATGGATAGCCAATTAACCAGTATTTACTCTCAACTAGAAAACTGGTCTTCCTTACCAGTTGTATCAGTTATAACTCATGGCATAAGAGACACCACCTCTTTACAAAGAATATAATTACTCTTCTTTTTTTTCCAGTTGTAAAAGGTCTGACTGAGACAACGTGCATCAAAACTTCCCCAAACAAAGTACCTATAACAAATATAATTTATTTTAATTTTGTTTTCTGAGGGATGTTTTAGTCTCTAAACTTATGGAAAAAAATACCTTTGGGACTTCTCTGTAATTTTAAACTATACGAATGAAATTTGATATCAGAGGGATGATTAGTCTTTCTTCATTACAAATGCATTAAAGTAAGTGCAGTAAATTTTGGTTTTGAGAGCAAAATGGTGTAAACAAAATGTAATACAACCTGTGGTCTGATCATATTCAACCCCTCATTGCAAAATAAGATCAAAGGCATAAAATAAGACAGCAGATCTGATTGCAAATTTTTATATTGTAACCAGTAACACAGAATATAACCAAGGAAAACACTTGCATAGAAGAATTAACAAGAGCTGCTGTAACTGGTGAAGGATACAATTTAAAACATCCATTTATGTTATAGCATAGAGAAAGTATGCTCCATTATTGGAAATAGAGGTCACTGAAGTAACAATTTCAAACAAGCTAATCTGTGTCTTGAAACCCGTGGGATCTGCCATGCTTTCACTGATGCCAAGGTCAAAGATAAGGGCTATGCTCAGCAGGAATACATCAAAGGTACAAATTACTGCAGCCACTTACTGGAGTGATTTCTGAATAACTACTACCCTCACTGTGGGATAGGTCAAAACAATTATCATTTTGAACCCCTTAGATAGCTGTTATATTACTAAGTATGTCTTATATAGCTAAGTGCCAGACTCAAAAGCATCCTTAAGACTTAGAGGAAAAACATGCAAGGAATATGAATCAGTGAATTGGTTAAATCCCTTAGATGGTAAGGTTGAGTCTTGCATACAGGTCAACCTCCCAAAGTCATTGCTATTTCTTGTTTCTCATCTATTGCTAATATGAAAGATATCCCAAGGAGAGGATAAGGGCTCCTTGTTTCCTGCTTCCTCCCCCTGTTATCACTGCCACCCACTTTTAACTCTCCAGAACAGGATCTGTAGTCGGGAGCAAAGATGTCTGATGCCAGAATCTTCTTGAGGCTTACTGTAGGCCACTGGGTGGTCTTCCCTTCTTTACCCCAGGATCCCAACAAGAAAGACAAAATATACACATTTTCCTGTAAAAAGCCCATGTGCTTCCACTCCAGAAAAGCCAAGTAACAAGGTATTGAGAAGTCTTGGTGCCTGAATCCTGAGTCTAATAGAGAAATCTGGGTATAGAAGATGTCCATGCACTGCAGGGAGTTGAAAAGTATTGGTTTGTTATAAGCTGTAAAGGCAACATCTCAATTTTACAAGTAATGTTAATCAAGAAACTGTTAGGAGAAGGAGCTGAATTGTCACTGAAGCATATATAATTGAATTTAAGTTTACTCAATCAATAAAAAGAAATCTAACTAATTGTAGGGTTTTGACACAAGCCCTTACAATGGTTACACAAGCTGCAGCAATTTCTTTGTGTCTTTCCAAAGTGTAAAGGCGGAGTGAAGACTTTTCTCCACATCATGGAAAAGAATCAATGAAGCAAGAGACCAAGATCAGTACAGGACTTCAGCTGAATTTGGAGTTAGGCTCCAAAACTGATCCTGTCTTGTCATTTTTGGCTGCTGCTGGACACTGAAGATACCTACATAAAAAAAAAAACTAGACTTCTCTGGTCAAACCAAACTGCTGAACTTTTTAAGCAACAACCACCAGAAGGTCTGTTTCTGGTCAGAAAATGCCTTTGCTGACAGGAGTGAGGGGTTGGGTGTCTGGAATGCACCCCTCACCCTGCTCTGCAGCTGTGAGAAGGGGCTCTCCACCATGGCCCACCAGGTCACCAACCTCAGCTGCTGCCAGAGCACTGCACGTTACAGACGTTCGTTGGATTGGCATTCAGAACAAACTGAGTGGTATCTCCACTGGGGCAGGGAAAGCTGACCTGACTGTCTGAGAGAAAGATCATAACATTTTGAACATTCAGTCAAAAACAAGCAACTCCAAAATCCAAACCCCATACCCTCAATTTTACGTATCTTATGTGGTGGCTTTTTCACTCACTGGCCAGTGAAGTAGTTTCAAGAGAAGCAGAGGAATATAGCATTCATCTTTTGCTAAAGCCTCATGACAAAAGAGATGGAAAAGAGTGGCAGGCTTCCCCTTTATTATGTAGATTATAACTTTCCTGCATAAATTCTGAGTATATTGAGTCTAAGTGTATTGGTGCAGGTGTCTTTTTTTTTTTCTTGTGTGTGGCATTTATGTTAGCACAAGAATTCTGCACTAAAGTACAGGAAACCATCTTTCTTATTGGACTTAAATATTTTATTTTTATTTCTTTTGGGCTTTTTCAGTATTTCTTTTGGACTTTTACTTTCTTTCTTTTTCATTCTGTTTGTCTGAGAGAGAAGGAACAACTTTACTACAACTCTGGGTTTTCCTGCATTCTGTAAGGCACAATGAGAGGAGGCTTTGAAAGCACTTTATTGTCCTGGGTCTCAAGGGAGGCAGACAAAATCCGCTATCAGTGAACTTCCATTTCTATCTATAACATAAGGAAAACCTTAGTATTTAAGAGGCATAATATGTAGCTGGCGAGTTAAAGTTTAATAAAGCTGGTGAGGTATTTATACATATATTATACATATGTCTGGGATTGAGGGGAGATAATTGTCAAAAGCAACGGGAATGGAATGGAATGGAATGGAATGGAATGGAATGGAATGGAATGGAATGGAATGGAATGGAATGGAATGGAATAGAGAGGGGTGAGATCATGGGATGACTGATAGTCTCAGAGCAATGTAATTTAACAAAATAGATGAAGGAATAGAGACCAACCTACTCAGCTCAGGGAGCCGCTGGCAGCTTGCTTACCTCATGCTGAATGCTGCTCATTGTTTAATCAGTCAAGATATACTGACTGTGTTTGGGGAATTGAGGGGAGAAATACTGAAAACATATTTCGCTGTATTAATTCTAAGACTCAATTTTGACATTTGTTTACTACTGTCAGATGTGACTTCTATGCGTCAGCTGAAAACCAGAGCACTGCTATTCAGTCTCAGTGTATTTTTTGACAGACTTACAAACTGAAAAGAGAGTGAAAATAAGGAATCAGTCATAGGACTGGCCAAGCAACAATTTTCCAGCGGCACACAGGCAGTGCAGTAGTTCTCCAGTTAACATGCTCCAGCAGGGTGTTTTAGAGTGTGCTCCTGGTGATGACATGAGTTTTAGGAACATGGTTGCACTGGCCAAGTGTCATGTGCTGAGCATGTAGCCAAAGCTGCTGGCTCTTCTTAGGTTTGTACTTTCCACTTTGGAACCCTATATACATTTTGCTGTCTCTGCATTGGAGTCCAGTACACAAAAGACTGTGGGGGATATTAGAAAACTCTCCGACAGTAACTGAGCTGGAGAGGGGCTCCCACTCCTTATGTTCACACTCACAGGGAGGAAAGCAAGTGATCCATCAGTCATGGGACATAAAGGAATGAATGGGGAATCAAAACTGCATTCATTTCAAGCTAAAATTAAAGCTCTGGATGACTTTGTTTCAACTCTGATTAATTTAAAACTTCAATTAACCAGGCCTGGCTTTTCTTTAATAGGGACTAGAATTATATTTTCTTTATAACTTATTTATGCTTATAAATAAACTGACAAGCCAAATGAGTCAATGTGGTTTCTTAAGTCCAGGTCTTTACAGATCCTGGCAAAAGAAATGTTTATGCAGATTCCAGCCAATGTATTCCCATCCTAGTAAATTCAGATTACTTCACCTTTATGTCCTGTCTGAATCTACTGACTGCTTTTTCTCACAAATGGAAGAGATATATCTAGTTAAATCATAATTACTATCACCCTGTGTCTTAGTGCTCTTCCTCCTCCTCCAGAAAGAAAAGACCAAAGGCTCCTTCATTTAAAGTCTACAAAGATCTTAGGTGAAATCCCAGTGTTACTGGAGACAATGTCAAAACTCCCACTGAATTCAATCAGGTCAGGATTTCACTGCTTGGTTTTGTAAAGCTGATGAGTAAGAGGACGTGGGATATGGGTATATAAAACAGTCACAAATCACAGAATGTGAATCATGCACTGTAAGAGCAGAGCTTTTATAACACAAGAAATAGGTCATCCTGGGAAAATAAGAGTTGCAAATCTGAAGCTGATATAAGCAAAGTGTTTTTATCTCATGCATAGTCACTTTTGGAACACCATGGCACAACTTTCTCATTTCTGAGTGAAGTATTTAGAGTTAACATTAGCCACTGAATAAAACAGGGCTTAAATAAAAAGGGGCTATGTAGTAAAAAAAAAAGCACTATAAATGTCCATGATCAATAAAAGAAGGTAAAAACAAAACCAGATGAACGTTGGCAAAACACATCACTCAGCTGTAATCACACACTTCTAAAAGCCAGGGAAGTGACAATTCTTGCAATACTTTCTCATAAAGTATTCCTATTTGCCATCTTAACTGAAGGATATACTGTACAGAAGAGATTCCATAAGTTCTGTTGAAAATAACTGATGTTGTGAGAAGAGGTGATTCTGTGAAATTACTCTGTGCATTATCTGCCCAAGCAATAGATTCAAGGGTTTAACACCGAGTAACCTCATCTCTCCCCATGAGAACAGAACTGTACTCTGTGCCCTGACACTTACTGTCCCATCTTTGCAAAGTGACAGCAGCTTAAAGAAAAAAACAAATTTACTTGAGGCAAGCAAAAAGCCAAGTCCTTATCAGATAACTTAGAAAGAAATTAAAAAAAGAATAAACGAGACTGGAGTAGGGGGGTGGAGTAGGTGACCAGAGGTCTCTTCTGACTTGAATTATCTTTTGGTCCTATGAAAACATAGAATCTGAAAACTCAAAATGCTCAAGATCTCAACCTGTTTTCATTGCAAGAAGGGATTTCTATGATGCATCTACTGGCTGCAATCATCCAACTTGATAATCCTGCTCCTTACATCTTATCTGCAGAACATCCTTATTCATATGCTAGCTGGTACTGTTGCTCTTGCTCAGGTACCTGGCACATGTGAAAAATTTAGTGGTTGCTCTTCAGGTTATTTGAAAATTAGTGAGATTTTCCTTTCCTTAATGCTAACTCCTCTATCCATATAAACCTTTTTCTCCTAGGAAATCAACAGAGTTGAAGCTACAAATCCACAATTGCAGTATTTTGGAAATGATGTATCTGAGAAGCATGTTCTTCCTTCACAGTGGTCTTTCTGCCTGATGGTTTTTACAGGGACAGTTAATGGCACATGAATTTATATATTCTTTAAAGGCACCTTGTCACAATATATTATTGGTCTCCAGATCAGTGATATGTTAATAAATTCACGCTGTTAAAAGACAGATACTTGGGTTTTGGACAAAAAATCCCCCAGAACAGAAATAACAACAACAACAACATCAAAATATTTTCATTAAAAATTTCCCCTTTTTTAAAAACTTGACAATTCCAGCATTTTTCAAAAATCATTGATGAGGCCACATGATAATATTTCTGTTACCTGAATCAGTGATTGCATCTGTTGAATAGCAGCTCTCAATTTTCTTTTTCCATTCTTGCTGGATTTGTTCCATTCTGACAGAAGAAGACAAAAAGATGAAGACTTTATCTCTGTTTTACCTGCATTTAGAAACTAAGATGTTTTTCCAGATTGGACGCTCTAGTGCTTGTTCCTGCCTTATAACACTCTACAAAGGAAGTACCAGCACCAGGATTTTACTGACTTTGGGCCAGATCCTGAAGTGCAGGGCCTGTAATAGCAGACTTGTCATATAACTGGTTCAGCTTTGATTTAGTTCAGAGTGTCTGGCTTTTAATTGCATAGAAATCCATAATCCAGGAGGGAAGGGAAAAGAATCATTGTGACTCATCTAAAGGCTTAGATAGCAATCATTTTTGTGGATCTTCTCCACATGAAAGTGACCTTTGCAAATGTGAATTGATATAATCCTCTTGCCAAAGTAAGTCCCCCTCTTTTAACCCAGGGAGAACCTTATCAAGTTATGGACAACACCTCCATTGCAGATAAATTCGGTAATTGAAGTTACCAACCATGGTTATTTTACTGTTTAAGAAAGAAAATCAAAATGGGGAGCCAGCCGGAAAGAGTACATGATAAAAATGTCTCATTTGGCTGCAGTCTGATTTTGGTATTTCTGCTTTAAGACCTTTAACAGAGAATATTCCTTTAGGATGGCTCCCTCCTACAATAGGATTGAAATTGTTTATTTCATAAATTAATGGTGACCATTCTTTTAGTGTGCTACGTATAGGGAAATAGTTTCATGTAAGGATTGGGAAATTTTGCTTAGAATGTTTACGGACTTGAGAGAATCTGTAAAAGGGAGAAGAATACTGATCTTACCTGAACTTATGACATCAAAATAAGTATTTAAGAGATGTTATTTTAAAAATCTCCATTATTGATGTTGCTCAGTAATAGGTAAGCCACTTATATAAAGGAACTAAAATCTGATTAATTTCTTCTCTTTCACAGAACCAAAAATCAGTTTTTGCATGCTTTTCTAAAGTAATTATTGAAAGAAAACTTGATTTAAGCTAAAATTTATAAAGATATTTTTATTCCAGAATATTATTGAGCTATAAAACAGTATCAGATCGGCCAATGATTTTTTACAAATTTTACTTGATATCACTTAAGACATGACTAAAATTTGTCACTTTGACACCTCATACTGTCACAAAAGGAGAAACCCAAACCCTAACACTGAAACTCCTGAATAATTTATTAACCTCTCTCTTTAAAGAAAAAAAATAAAGTACATTTCATCATTTGTCAGAGCCTTATAACTTTATCTCCTCACCATCTCTTGAGCTAGAGATCTCACATATGTCCAGTGTGGCATTGTCTTGCTGTCCTGGGAGATGTCCTTGCTGTCAGTTCATGACTGACCAAACAGTCCAGAACTGTGCAAGTAACCATTTGCAATGCACTGCAATTTGCTGTGACAGATACATTAATTTGAATAACCCACTAAATACTCTCAAACAGTAGAGAAAAGGTAAGGCAAAATGAGAGCTACAAAACCTTCTTTCTTGAGTTTTTATAAATACATTTGCAAGTATTTATGGCCAAGAATATTAACTCCTTTGAAACTTGAAACTGGAGTAAGACATATCATGAGCCAGAAAATATAATTGTCCCGTGTAATCTCAGAAAATTAATAAATAAAATCCCAGTAATATCATCACCATCTAGTCTCTACCAGAATAGTTCTTAGCATCAAAAATACAAACAATAGTAGATACCATCTGAATTTCTGTATGGGAACAAGCTAATTATAGTAGCCGAATTTTATCAGAATAAATATGAATATTTTATAAAATAGCCATTTATAATTATGTTGCTGGTAGCAGCTGTCCAAATCAGATGCAAACAATGTTGGACCTCTCATCTGATAAACAAGAAGTGGAAAATGTTTTTTGGGAGTTAAGGCTCTGACACTCATACTCCTATTGCCTGATGTAGCAAGGGTGGTGCTCCCTTTTCTCACCTCATGCAGTCTCAGACCAGGCCTGAACTGACTGAAACAAAACTTGCTGTGCTATTTCCCACTTTTAAAACATTATTCTACTGTGATTGAAATGTATAAAGCTCAGTATATGCAAGTTTTAAACAAATACAAACTACAAGTACTTAAGGCAGAACAAAGCCAAATTTTCTCTTTACTGTTTTACCTAGGCCTTCATCTTTGCCTTCTGCAAAATTTCTTTAGCATTCAGAAGTCATGGATGTGTTCAACAGGCACACAAATGCCAGAGGTCTCTTTTGTTGCTCTCTAAGGTACTGAAGTCACATTTCTTCTGGGAAAGAAAGGACCCCTTGTAATTAATTTTTATCGGACATCTTCTAGATCACTTATTATGGTATTAACTAAGGATATTAATAGCATTACCAACAAGATATTCAGCTGTGTTTAATCAAGATATTAAAAGTTCTTTGACATCCATGCAGCAGTAGGTTTGCAAAAGCAAGAAACATACCTGTCTGAAGCTGTATGACAAGTTTGTAGGGACCCTGGGCAGCTCCTGTCCTTGCTCCAGGCCTCCTTGGGGTTCACTCCTATTGTTGCCAGACATTATTTGTCTCTGAAAGAAGCTAAGTATATATTATCAGGTCCTAGTTTCTATTTGAATGCTTTGTCAAACATGGTATAAAATGAGCAAGCACATCTTTCAGTCAGTGTTTCTATTAACGCTTCTTTCCTTCCAGTGTTACCAACTTTTTCTACCCATGGTTTCTGATAGGAAACTGAAGGGACCCAGATACAGCAATAAACAACAATCTAAGTGTGATGGTAGCTGCAATCTGTTTTTTATTTTAATTTTTTCCTCTAAATACTTTTTCTATATATTATTTCCACTGAAACCTGGTCACTTCTCTCTTGCTTTGATGACTTTTTATAGCTCTTTATTCATTGCCTTTTAATTTTGCAGCACGAAATAAAGTGAGATACTGATGCCAGCTAAAACTGCAGCCATTGAACACATTTCTGATATAACTGCATGCATTTGGTACATACTTAAAAAAACATAAATCTTGTTAATTGAAAAAGTAATTATAAAATCAAATTTCTGTGAAATTCTATTGTCACAGGTACTAAAATGAATAGAAAACTAATAATTTAATAATTTAAAAAAATTACTTATCTCTTTCTGCAAAAAATGAAACTTTGCCCTCTAAGTGGCTGCACCCTCTGAACTAACACCAGACCTTTTTGATGTTCTGGTGGGTTTTTTGTTTGTTTGCTATTTGAGACATTTTCACAGAAAAAAAGTGACCCAAAATTTGGTCAAATATTAGGAGCCTTGTATTTTTTCACATGTAATATAAAAATGCAGGTGCAATTGTCACTCACTGAGGGGTCTCAAATACCCCTGAATCTTGGGCAGAGTGTTTATTATCTTTCATTTTTTCTGGATGAAAATGTTTGCACAGTCCTGTTTTAATGTTTATGACAGGCTGGCAACCATACTGTAACTGATGCCATTAAATATGTAACAGTGTCAGTTTCATTTTTTTCTCTGTTATAATAATTGGATGAATTTTTCATGGAAGTTACTGTTTTTACATTTGAGATGAAAAGTTACCTATATCAAAGCTTTCATAAAATGTCTGAATTAAACATCTAAACATCTAAAATTATAAATGCCACATTCAAATTTTATCCATGTTGAGCAGTAAAACTGAATCAAATACTACTTCAGGGTCTGGAAATAGCTGGAAGCTTCATCTTCAGACTCCTATTTTCCTGTATCTTTCTGACCTAGGATTTTGAGGCAGAATATATTATCTCATAGAGGTTTGATCTTTTAACCCATGGGAAATATTTCATGCAAGAATTGAGGCTTGGTCTCTAAGTGACCTGTGACAGATATCTGTAAACTGTGTAAACATATTATAAAATCTGAGGATGAGCTTCTGCAGCCTTCTTCACGGGTATATACACAGTGTCCAAAATTTGAATAGGTATTTTAAATTTAAATATTGTTATCATCAGAAACATGCACTTTTGGGGTTGGCTACTAATAATCCAACCTCTCTGTTTTCTTTTTCTCTTTTCATTTTTTTTAAACTCTTTTATTTGGTATATGCTGAAAGCAAGCCCAGTTCTATAAAAATACCTCCTTCCTGCAGCTGGAGCTCCAAGACTCCGCATCCTTGTCAGTGAGTACATTGAAGCCCAATCTAGAAGAGATTTAAGCAAGGCAATGAGCATGGGCAAATTGCTGTTTTCTAAGGTTCTGCCAGTCATTGCTACCTTAACAAAATGAATACATTATCTCTTTCCCTTACAGTTGCCCTTTTCCTCATGTGGATTGCATTTCAGATGTTTATACATTTAAAGGCCAAGTTGTGCCTTGACACACAGCTTGCACAGCCGAGACCTGTGAGATCATATGTTATGACACATTTACAACTGTTTGCCTCACTCGCTAAAGAATGATGGCAAAAAGAGTCACCATTTTAAGGTGAGATCTTACATGAAAAAAACCCCAAATCTTACAATGTGCAGACAACTCAGGCTGGTATTTGGTCACCCTTCAGAGGGCATTCAGCTGAAAAGCGGCAGTGATGACTGACTCCGTGTCTCTGCCAAAGGGCTCAGAGTCATGAGAAGCAGAGGCAACCTCCCCTGAAAGAAGACTCTACTGAAGCATAAAAATCCACTTCCAGGGGCAGAAACAGAAGGGAGGTCAAAGTAATCTATGCTTTTAACTTCACTTTGTTTACAGTGATCTGAAGGTCAAGATGAGATATTTTCTGAAACTCCCGTGGCAGACTGGTAAGCATAATGAAATATCAAAATACCAAACAGGGGACTGAGTAGTAAAAAAGGGTGCCAGCTTTCCATGTGGAACTGAGATGGACATGGGCAGGCAGTTGGTGGGAATTATTCATGTCTGCCAGACCATCCAATAGGTGAGCACAGCACATGAAGAAAAGATGGAAAGGCAGAAATGAGGGCATGAATGATGCTTCTGAATAACACACTGGGCACTGATTGCAGGTTACACTCCCTAAACATGCTTCAGAGACAAATGCCTGAGTTTTGCAAACAGGACACATTTTCAATTTGTTGAGAATATTAAGGATTGAAATGTATTTGTGTTCTTATGCCTAACGGCAAGGGCTAAGAAAATAGTACACAACTAGGAAACTTTTATGGTTTTCTCTGAAATACCTTACCCATTTATAAAAGCCTTTCTTCCAATTTCTAGACAAAATGAAGCACCACCATATGCTGAAAGTCATTCTTACATGCATTGTGCTCCTCAGTCAAGTCTAGCGTCTTATTAAGAGTTACTATTTGAATGTTTTAGTGCTAATGTGCCACTAGGGATACTATGATCACTTTTTAAATTTTCTTCAGTGTTCTCAATAGTATCCCTTTCTATATTTTTACTTAAAGTATTTTTTATAATTCAAGATTTTCCATTTGACTAAAACTAATTAAAATTAAAGATATTTCATTTACATTTTTTTTACTTTATGAGTATAGAACACACTTTAAGGATTGTATTATAGTGAAAAACTTCTAGTCTGTTTGTTTTCCACCAAGCTTGTGTCTGTCATCAAGCATCTTCGTATTAGAACCACTGCTTTGTACTCTCTTTTGTAACCCTAGAGAAGAGAAAAGGTAAGTCTCAAAAGAATGAGCTAATAATAAATATCTGTGAAACAAAGCTAATTCAATTTTTCAGGGAAACAGATGCTACCTTGTAAGTCGGATTTCCTCCTGTAATAAAAGCAAGTGGAAAAAAGATTGCAAGCAATAAAAACCAGTTTTATCAGATTCTTAAGTAGGCCAGGACCTGTCAAATATTCTTTGATGACCGGTGACCTGGAAATCCTATAGCCTGTTTTATCTCCATTGGTTCAGTCGCACAATTCTGGAAAGCCAATATCTGTGTCCTAATTCACCTTCTCTATATTGCTCCCCATTGTGCTCCTGGGTCTGCAATAAGCCACTGCATTTTACAGTAATATATGAGAGAAAATCCAGATCCTTAAGTACATCTGGTTGCTCCATATTATGTCAAACCAAAGCAGGTGTGTGAGTTTTTTTTCTAGACAATTTATTTCTAAAACCTGTGAAACATGGAAAAATAAACAGTTTGTGTTTTGGTTTTTTTTTTAGTGCATTCAAAGAACAAATTTGCACAGAATTGACATTTAGACAATTGGGAAATGAAAAGATAAATACATTGAATGAAGCATAAAAAACATGTTGTGCTTTTAAAATGTCATGATACTGGGAAAAAACTGCAGGTCATTCCGAAGACTGGGATCTCACATTCTTAAAAATAACTGGATTATTTATTTGGGCTGTCAACCTGACTGACGATCTGCACAAAACTTTGTAGTAAAATTTTGATTAAACCTTTTATCATCAATTCAATGGTTCTTCAGAAAGATATATTGATTTAATTTTTCTTTTGTAAATGAAATTATTCTTAGAGAGATGCATTGAGATGAAAATATTTATTGTTTTATTTTAAAGAATGACACTTTAAAGTGGTATTATCCTTTCAAATCACTTAATTTATTACTATTCTATTATTTTATCTTTCTGTTTCCTCGTGACAGTATGGAATCAACCATCAACCCGAAGTAGTTCACAATAGCATAAAAATATTGTTAGACTTTATAATGTCTTGAATTTTAAAAGGAAGCTGATACTTAAAACTGGTTGAAACTACTGATTTTCTAGAACCTAATGTCTCCTGTGTTCTTGTAATAAAACACTTGGACTTTTCAAACCCCAAAGAAGATAAACTGAAAATATACCAATTACATGACCAGCAACTTTCAAAACCTTTTTTTTGGGAGAGTTTTTTTTGGTTTTAGGGTGAAAACAGTACAACGTTTATTTCACTTCCTAACTGGAGTACTCATGCCATGTAACGTCAAGCTCCTGAGCTGTAAGTCTAGTCTCTCTTTCTGTCAGTATAGTTTATGGACAGACATGCTTAACTTCAGTCAGTAAAAAGACAAGCTTCAAATTCTCTAAAATGCTTCTATCTCACTATTCACTGTAAAGAGATCTTAGGATAAACAGGTTGCCAATTTAGGGATCTAAATTGAAATGCTTAATGTAGGCAGAGGAAATACCATCTTCATCCAGTATTGACAAATACATAGCCAGAATATTTTAAAAAATTATGAAATAAAGAGAGTAATTATATTATTCTATAGTATATTATTGGAGATATAATGATAAATTGGGCTATATTGCTCAGAACAATGATATTAAAAAGGACACATTGTCCAGTCATGTCAACCATAGACAGCCCAAGCAGGATTCAGACTAAAATATTTCTCTTTACCATAACATCTATTAAATTCTAGGAGGTGTTTTATAGGGACAGTGCAGCTGATTCCTGGAGTATACTTATTTCTTATTTCTGCTGTTTAAGAGCAGCACAATTAAAAAACTGGTATTACTGATCAGAAAACATAATCACAAACTAAAATCAGCTGGTGCAGGTATTTTAAACACCTTCAGCAGCACGAATATCTGCTTTAAGCTGTATGATGGCTTTTGATGTTTTACAAGCACAATACACATTCAAATACACTGCTAGACACAGTAGACCACTGACAGTGCTTTGCTAGGCAAAGGCCACACACCCTCTTTCAGAGCAGAAATAGTCACCAATGTATCTGTTTCAAAAAGAACTAATTTGACATTTACATTTTTTATATACTTTTGAGTGATGAGTGGTTCTGTTCTTCCTGTTTGATGTGGCAATGTAAACAGTGTGAGTTGTCAGAGGATGTCACACCAGCTCATAACTTAGTTATTAGGCTGTAGAGTCATGAACACAATCTTTATACTGCATTATGATTTTTCACCCCTACCCACTGGCTGTCCCTGCTAGCTCTTATTCAGTATATGTTTTCTTGAATCATGGTGGCTTATATGAAATGATGGGAGCACTTTTTAAAAAATGTGGAAGCATTTATTTCTTCTTAATGTAGCACAATATTTGAGGAGGCTTTTTTGACAGGCACCCATATTGTTTTGTCGAAAAATAATAAAATCTGTCTAATTATTTAATAGAACTATCAATGATTCAATAGGTGTGTGCTTTTTATGTTTAAGAATAAAGAAAATCAGTTTATTACCACTGTAACTTACCGTTCTTTATAGCAAGATTGATGTGTATTGATATGTAATTTGGGAAAAGATTTCCTCTTTGTCAGGCATCTGAAATACATGCCTTGTGTAATATGAAAAGACATCTCTTTTTAACATGTTTGAAAAACAGAAACCATACATTATAGTATTATTACATTAAATTGTTGCTATTGTGTAGAAAAGCATTTTGGCCAATACCTAATGGAATTAAATGCTTTCAAATGTGTCTCATAGCTTCATAGCCATCATAGCTTCACAGGTTTATCTTGACCATATATTTTAATTCTTCTGTATATTCAATATGTCCATTCGTAAACCATTGCTTTTTGTAAGCCTTCATAACTCTGAAAATGATCCCCACAGAGTGCCTTTAAGGATACACTGGCGAGTCCATAGGCATAAGCATTTCTTAGGAGTCATATTCACTAATATTTCCTTCGACATCTAACATCCTATTGAGTATACGGTGGCTGATGGTTAATGTACATTTTCTGCAGTGATGGCTGGTTTTCAATCATAGTCATAATTGTGTCTTTTCTGAGCAGCAAAAGTGATAGGTAAAGTCAGGATGTGAATACTATCTCTCAATCCTAATTTGAACAGATGGTCATGTTTTATAAGAGAGGTGTGAGATCAAATCAGGAAACACAAAGCAAATAATTAGTATATGCAGTCAAGGCACTGGAAGAAGACTGGCTGTTAGATTGCAAAAGAAAGGAAAAGAGGATAAGGTGGTTTATCCCAGTTCAGAAATAAACACAGTACTGGGATCAGTGCTAGTATAATGTCTTAATTAATGGCCTAGATGAATGAAAGGGTTGCTGTCTTGGCAAGTTTGTGGGCAACACCAAGTTAGAGGGAATAGTCCATAAGTGGAGGCTGGAGAAATGGGCTGACAGAGACCCATGTCCTGCATCTAGGTAGGGATAACCCCCATAGCACAGAAGGCTGGGAAGCAGCTCTGTGGGAAAGGGCTGGAGGTCCTGGTGGCTTGCCAGGAAAGCCTGAGCCAGCAGTGAGCCCTGGCAGCAGATATGGTCAACAGCACTGGGGGCTGCACCAGAAGGTCCACAGGATGATCCTTTCCCTCTGCTCACCACTAACACCCTGTTGTAATTCCTACCACAATTTCTCAGTAATCTTTAACACTCTGGATTTGTTGTACAAACAAAAATCATCATGTTTTTAGCAGACTTTTCTCCATTTATTGAAATGTTAAAATTTTGATTTCTTCCTAAATCCTTGTCCAGAATTATGATACATTCATTGAGTCAGTGGGGATTTTTTCCCTCTGTATCATTACACTGTCACTCTATATTGAGTTCTGAATTGGCTTATGTCACCTTCTATTTAATCTCCTCTGTTCTACTGTCTGACAGCTGTCAAGAACTTTTTTTGTCAGTGTTTAGACTATTTGCATTAATTTACTTGCATTTTGTTTCTTGATTTTACCTCCTACCACCTCTCCTATAAAACACCACCACCTGCTCAGATTGGAAGCAATCTCTCACGAACCACCAAATTTGGGCTCAGTCTGGCTGTTCAAGCAACAAGTTCAGGATGAAGTCTGAAATGTATGAACATAGAGATGAACTTCCCTAGACAATATATCCCTTAAAAAAGTGACAGATGATACTGCTAGTTAAAATTTTAAAAAAAAAAAAGGCTAGGAATTTGGATGAGGTTTGAATATCCTCGTCTCTCTTTCAGTTACTAACAATGTCTCAGATGGATTAGGTGTAGCTCTCTTACACTGTTTTAAAGCACAAAGCAAATAATGCCCCATCCTTGGAGGGAAAGGGAAATATGACAACAGTCCAATATTTTTCAGTGACTGTTTAGAAATCTAGCTGTTTAAAAGTAGTTGATTTTAATATCAGGTCAGGTTTCCATAGTTTTGACTGGAAATTACTCCTATGAAAAATTCACTGATTTAAAGGATGCAATATAAATAAACTACTATGTAAATTTGTAGCATTGCTATACCTAAAGGCACAATCTAATCCTAAATACTGTCCTAAATACTTTTGCAAGATTTGATTGTTTTCTTGTTCTGAAAGGTGTGTGTCCTGTAGAAATTAAACTTCACAGCACAGTGGAACAAGTGATTGCACAGCAACAGCAGCTAAAGTTATGGGAATATTTAAAGAACATCTTTTGAGATTTCCATCTTCCACCTTTTCTCCAGGGAGTCACACAAAGCAGTAACAATTTTTAATTTTCAAATCTTGCTTGATATTGGCTGTCTAGTTCAGTGGAAGCTGCATTCCACCTCCATTTTTGTGGTTTGTTTACAAGGCAGTGATTTGCTCTGCTGTAGTGGATCATGTGGAACGCTTCCTAGATAAAACCTCATCGTTAGTATTCAATAATTGGTAAGCATTCCAAAAATACTAGAGATAGTTTTCAAATAGAGGAACCAATTATGTACTTGTAACACAATAGTAGTCACCTTTGAGTAAAGTACCTTAGAAAAGCTGCCTCAAGACAGAGGATTTTGGATACACCAGACTGTTTCTGGACAGCCCCAAGATAGGAGATGGGTGACTTTTCCAAAGTGTTTGAATGGAAGAACATGTATACCGATACCACAGATGCAAAAAAAAAATTGAATAAATCCTGACAGAAAAGTTCAGCTGTGGAAGGTGCTGCTTACCATGCACTGTAGCTACTTACAACACAGCTGCACAAACCATGCCTTCATACTACTCTGTACAAATGTCACATTGTATTACTTGTTGATATCATTTTGCTGATATTAGTCAGCTGTTTATAAACTTTAGAAGTTTGAAAGACGCCTTAGAAGAAACAGCTGCAGTTACTCCTGTGATGGATGGAGCACTTCAGAAACTGCAGGGCCAGGAGGGACCACTGAGATCAGCAGGGCTGAGTCCTGAGGCCCTCAGCACATGGCAGGTACCAGCCCATGAGGCAGCCCTGGAACTCAGTTTAACTGCAAAGTAGCCCAAAAAAACAACAGAACTCTCCTGATTCATCAACAGTAAGAGCACTGGGTTTGGGTGTATTGATCATTGTTAACAGCAGTAGGACAGAGACAGTAGAGAGAAATAAGAGATGAGGTTTTGGTACATATTGGCCTTCCTTCTTTACAGGTCTGTGATCAGCGGTGCCCGGAGGCTGCAGTCAGGGGCATTGGAGCAGCCGTAGCAGTGACATTAAACTGTCCCCAGGCAGGCTGATGCCGAGCCTGCCCTGCACCCTCTGCAGGCCAAATCATCCAGCCAGGAGAGCAAAATTCACACGGGAATGGATTAAGTTTATAAGGGATGGTTTTACACCTTGTGGAGAAGGTCAACACATGTTTCACACACTGCCTGCTATGTAATGTAGCTGGAAAATGGCAGCTTTTTAGATTGCAAAATGCCCCTTTGAAGAGAGACCAGACTGATATCTATCACAATAGATAATTTCCCTCATTCTTCAAGTAGACAATGCACATACAAATACTATAGAGACAGTTCAAAATTAACTGAAGACTTATCCAATTTAGTTTTATATATTACCCATACAATCATTTAACACCCTTCCATAGACATAAATCTGTCTAAAGGATAAAAGACCAAATGAATATTGCTCTGTTTTTCTGCAAGATGGAGTTTTCTGCCTTATTTTTAACACAAACACAAGGCAACTGCTAGTTTGTCTTTGCCCTGTATTTCATTTCTGTACAATTACTTGACAGCAGTGTATCAAGATGAATCCATTATCTCTTGTCTCAACTGCAACATCCAGAAAACTGAAGAGCTAGACTTAAAAATGCATAGTAGATTTTATTTTGGGGCAGCATGAGGGATTTAAATTACAGTGTTGCACTTAATGAATTTTTGAGGAATACCAATTTCTTCTGTAGTTCTAACGTCTCTCACGTCACTTAAATCTATTAGAAAAAAAAGTTATGTTTATAATGCCTTTTTAACAAAAAACTTAATACATATAAAAAGTCAACAATTAAAAAATCTTAGAATATAAAATATCATAAATGTCAAAATTTTGTCTGGTTTGGGGGAATACTGAGACCATTTTCGTCTGAAAATACAAACCAATACATATGCAAGTTTTCTCAGTCTCAAATTAATCAAAACATTGTCTGCCTCTTGTTTTCAAAACAATCAATTAACCACCAGACTTCACTACAAATAATTGATACATATTAAATATGGTAGTCAGAATACAGATTAGAAGCTTTTATCAAAACTCATGTATAGTGTTGCACTGAAAGCAGAGCCTTTCTCTTAATAAAGCATTTCAGTCAATATTTGAATATTCAATAAGCACAGGAGTCTTGAATACTGATGACCAGAATATAGATTAAAATTTTTTTGCAAGGTTTATTTCCTACTGAGACAATATTAATTTAATATGCCACAATTCTTGCTGGAAACTTTAAAGAAACATGGGGCCAAATCCAAAGAAAGGCTTTCAGTAATAAATATAGAACTTAAAAATATTGTAGGAATTCATGGCTAAAATTATGTTGCTGAATAATAACTCATGAGCTGTTTAATTTAGAATGTGTGTTTTTTACACGGAAGTGAATTAAATTCTCCAGTGTTCCTAGCTGTTTACATGCTCAGACCAAGTCTGGCTTAAGAAATCAGTCTCATTAGACTTCATAAACTTAATGCACCTAAATTCTCAAGGGACTGAATTCATCCAGCACACTTGCAGAACCAGTACCTTTCCCTCCCAGCACCACCAGTCTTGCTCTTTGCACAGCATAATGTTACACCTTTGCCCAGAGAGGGGTGAGGTGCCCAGCCAGGAGTCACCACCTCTTGCACCTGTGGAGCATTTGCTGAAGAAGGAGAAGGTTGGATCTGACTAAAGCAGGAGAAGCTGAGGACTTGTTGTTCCCCTCCCATCTAGCTAATTACACACTAATTGGAAAATGGAGCATCTCTGACTAGTTCTTTCAAAGAGTTGTTGATGATACTTATAGTTTTGACTGGCTTAGGGAATTATAGAGATCAAGTTCAGGTGGATTTTATGCAGACAACACTTCAGTCTTTGACTGAACTCCAGAACTGGGCAACAGCTCAGGTACACCACCGACAAGCATTTCCTAGCTACAGGACTGTCAGCATGATCAAGGAAGAGACTTGGACTTGGTCTCCCATACTACCAGCAAGAGATCTCACACTGTGTTTGAACACAGGTGAAGTTTTTGCAGTTAAAATACTAAAAAAACTCAGATCAATTCCCAGAGCTTAACTAGAAGTAGGAAAAATGAGTGCAAACCAATGGGCTTCCAAAGAGAATATTTCAAACCACAGCAGTGGTGTGACTTTTCTTTCCCTTGTCTCAGGGAAATGAGATCTTATGGCCATACAGACAAGTTGGGATGAATTTCATGTTTATTATCTTTCTCATGGACTTATGGCCATATGATTTAAAGAGCTATCAATTAAGATTGACTTTAAATTTGGATAAGTAAGCTCTATTTTGCATTGTGATATATATATACTGCAGCCAGTATATACCAGACAGTCCTTCTGAAATTAATGCTGAAGCTCCATATCCATCTCACCAATCACAAAAATGACAATGTTTATTATTGTTATTATTATTATTAATAATTATTATTATTATGCCCGTAGGTCATGTAACTTCTAGTTTTGTACAATTTAGCAAAACAGAATGGTTTTAAACTCAGCTGGTGAGGACAGACCTACTCAGTAAGAATAGCACATCCTCATGTATAACAGATCTTGGGAAGCTTCGGGTTCATTGCCAACTCCCCATCATTAAATTACAATTGAAATGGGTCAGTTTAAACAAATGAGCAAAACAAAGAGCAAAACGGTGCAAAACCACATATTGTGTGAGAATTGTGCTAACAGGTCATTAGCAGCCCTGAGTGAACATTTAATTATTTAGATAAAAAATAAGGATCTTAAGCTGTGTCAATTAATGTGAAACATCATGGACTTTCAGGATTTTGCAATATGGAAAAAAACCTTTCTCTAGATTTTTCACCTCTCTCATTCCTCTCAGCACTGGTCAGTGAATGTTGTGCCTTGCACAAAATGACCTTAAAGGTGACCTTACAAGAACAATAAATCAAAAGCTAAAATCCACCTGATATAATTTGGAAGATTTTTTGAAAATAAAGAGTAGCAGTCTCCTGTTTCTGTCTCCAAAACACAGTAGAAGCCAACCTTGACAATTACAGCCTACAGAATACATTTGTGAGATTGCGAGTGGTTGGAAGCAATGCAGTACAAGGACATAAAACGAAGAAAGACATGCTTTTCTTTACGTACAGTGCTATTTGCATCATACCTTTCTTCAGTTTCTTCAAATCACTCATGAACTGCAAGGGAGCAAATTAATAGAACCCCTGACACCCTGCCTCTTCCCTTCACAGCAATGCCTGTGAAATGGAAAGAGGATTCAGAGGCAGGCTTGCAACGTCCTTTAGCTGAAAACTGAACTGATAGCTGATTAATTAGCCTTTTAAAAAAGGATTTGGGGAATGAAAGCAGAGGCCTTCATAAAATACTAGAGAAAGTGTTCTATTTTATTCTATTCTATTCCTCCATCTTTCTAAATTGGCAGACATTTATGCTTTTAAAAGGAGCAATGAGTATTAAAATTTGTGTCTCTGTGAAGAGAAATGAGTGTTAAAATTTGTGTCTCTGTGAAGAGCAATGATTGTGAGTTGAAAAGTGTTGTTATTTGTACTCAAGACTTACAAGCTTTCTGAAAAAATGAACTAAGCAGGAGCTTTTACTGACTCACTAATTGTCACTGCATTACCTTAGGAAATTACTGATATAAAGATTTGATGCAGGTTATGATTCAAAATGAATGCAGCCAGATTTTCCCAGGTACTTCACAAACTTTAGAGAGAATTTGTTCTATAATTTTTTTCTGCTTTTAGCTGCTGATGAGAGATAATCCTTGGAGTGAATTAGGTGAGAGGGTGGAATAGAATACACATTCAAAGATATTCAACAGAAATAGTCCTGTCACATCTGCCTCATTATCATCTTTACTTCTGAAGCATCTGATGTCTGATTTATGTTCTAGGTGGAGCATCTCAGTGCTAAATTAAATGGAATTTTAGTGAACATCATAACAGAATCAATGTCTGTCAGTTCTTACAGTCATAGCAATCATCTCATAAGTAACTGCCTACGGTTTTGTGTTAACTGGGAGCCTGTCACGATCTTTCATTCAAACAAAAGCAATTAGCTGTTTTCATGCCTTCTGTTTGTAAGCTGTCATATGATTCACATCATTGATGTTAATGAAACCTGCCTTGTAAAAGTAATTTTGATGGAAGATTCTCAGCTGTCATCCCACCCTTTCCATAAATCTCGTGCAGTTTGTGTCATCATGAATACGATGGCCTCAGATATCATGAAGTAAAATGAATTACAAAAAACCCCCTGCTACCTAGATTATAAGCAGAGGTTTTACAACCCTAGTGTTGCGGTGGCCCAGCCCACATGGGGGCTGGGTGACATTCAGTGGGTGGATTTTCCAGCCCGGGAGTCCAACCCCACGGGCGGGGTGGACTACTGAGGCTCCATCCCACTGGGTGTCAATCCACCGCAACTCCATCCCTCATTCTGGCAAGTTCTCTGTTCATGTTATCCCTATTGGTTCACTATTTTATACATATTTATAACCTTATGTTGCATATGTATTATTATCCAGAAAGTTCTGTTAAGTTCGGTTTACCATTGGTTTGTTTGAATATGTTCCTCCCCTGTCTTACCCTAATTCGTTCATGTCAACCCCTCGTCATTCCCCTATTGGTTTTCCCTTTTGTCTCCTCCCTGCACTGCCCCCGTTCAAAAGGGGGTGTGCAACGGTCATTCCCGAGCTCTTCGCCATTGCCTACCCTTCCAGCATCTCCCTGTCTCCCCGCTCCTACAATAAACTGGGATTGAAGGCAGCGAAGAGTCCCTCCTTCATTCTTCGCCCTCGTCTTGGTTGCTAGGCAACCATCCGCGCGCCGCTTGCTCAACCTGTGAGCCTGTCACGGGCAGTCTGCAGCCGGCTCCTTTGCTGCCACACTGAGTGGCCCCGGCCGGAGCCTTGCAGCCGTCGTCTGTCTGGCCACCGGGCGGCCAGAGCGCAACAGCGACCACGCTGCACCCTAGGTTGTATTACTGTGTTCCTTGATCGGCTTCAGGGTTCAGGCACTGAGTCAGGTCGCAGCGAGGCTTTTGTTGTGTTAGAAATCATGTGAAATATCTGAATCTCCATCCAAATTTTTCTATTTCATTGACATCTGATCAGTGCATCATAGAACGGTTTGGGTTGCAAGAGGCCTGGGAAACCATCTAGGTTCAACCCTTGTGCCACGGGCAGGGACACACTGCACATATGTGAGAGGCAGATCCTCCTTTAGCTGGGCTCAGACATGCAGTGTGAACTGGAGCTGTCCCCCCAGCTGGTGACACACAGACATGAAGGCTCCCGAGGCTGCAGCCCTGCTCCAGTTAGTGGTAGCAACCATCACACTGGTCATGACTTCCCAGGTAAGTAGGAAGAAGTGAGTGAGAAGGAAGGACAGTACGTGCAATAATGGGAGGGTGAAGAAAGTAGCTGAAACACTAGCATAATCTGAACCTCTTTTACAAGAAAAAGTTGTTATTTGATAAGATAACAAGGTTTTCCTGGCTGTCATGATAGAGTGGTTGATGTATAGAGTTGGAAAATTGAGCTCACTGGGAATGGGCAGCAGAAGTGTCGGAGTCACCACAGTGTTTTCTATACCATGCTATGGAGTAAAACAATGTGGAAAATCCTTGTGGGAAATAATTTTGGTAAATCACAGAAAAAGCCTAAAATGACCACAGTCCTGAGAAAAGGCAAGCACATGCCATACAGACAGGCGGCCCTGATGGCTAATCTCCTAGAAGAGTAAGTCCACTGAATCACGAATTTTTCTTACAGTCTTATCTGAAAAGTCAAAATGTCCATAGGGAGGAAAATACAGACCTACACAGAAGTATAGTCATTGTCTTCAAATATAAAGAAAGCAAGAGATTAAAATTTATCAGAAGCAGGCAAACAATCTGAAAATCTAGGACAAAATTTCTTTTTTTAGGCAAACAAGTGTTTCACATCTGTCCCTGCCTGCATGACCCACATATGGGGCAGGAGTGGCAAATAGCACATTTTCCAAAGAATGCAACTTTACTCATTCTGAAATTGCTATGTGATATTAGTTACTATTGTTTATGTGGGAATGTAAAATACTATTTATCTAGGTTTCTTTCACTTAGATAAGCATTGGTTACATAGTTTCATAGTTTTGTGTAAAGCATAACACTGCACTGAAGATATTTTTTTGCATCATTTTGGCAACACCCTTTTTTTACCAGTATTTTCTTTTCTGTATGTTTGTGTTTCTCAAGGGCCATTACTCTTGACTACAGCAGCCCAGAAGCTTATCTTGATAGGCATATTAGAACTGTGTATTAAGCATAATCAAGCCCTGCAAAACTACTTTTTTTTCTTCTTTTTTTCTGTTTTCTTTTTTTATTGCTTACAAAAATAACAACTAAAGTATCAGTTTCTTGCTTTCAAAGGTACTCAGAATTTAATTTTAAATACAAAAGAGAGCTAAAACCAAAATTAATTCATTATGAATAGATTACTCATGCCAAGTATGCCTGTGGGATAAATGAATAGTTCAGATTGGGTATGGATAAATGGCAGGTAGAGTTTATCAGAAGCAAATGGAAAAGTCCTTAGGCACTTGAAATTTCCCAGTCCAGGCACAAGTCTCCAATGGTATTTACAGAATTCACATATCTACTTCCTAGCTGGCTTTGAGAAACTACACTTGAGCATCTGTAGAACCTGTTTCTAGTCAAGAAAACTTCTGTTTGTGTCCAAAATCTAACCCTAAAGGAAAACAGTTTGGGATTAAGCAAAAATGGGGAGCTGCTGGGGAAGCAGAATGTATCCATGCATACTACACAGTTAAAGACTTGTGGAGAATCCAAGTAAATTATGGTGAACCAGAAAACTCCAAGGCATAATGACTTATAAACAAATTGCCTCCAAAACCTCATATACTTTTGAGAAAAAATGCAAGTGTTACCACACAGTTGCATAATTTCAATCATGTAAAAAGACTGAGAGAAAAGAAGTGTGAGATCGTTCAAAAATAGTAGGTTAGAAGCTAACTTAAATGTGGTAAACTGAATAAGTCTCATAAGGAAATATGCATTTTAAAAGCTTTTAATCGCTACAGATCACCTCTAATATAAAGTACTAGCAGTAACCTGACTATCACAGTGTTGTAAAGACTCATCAGGTGGGCATGTAGCAAGGGAAACTGGCTCTGTGAATGACTCCACAATATCAAACAGTACCAGCTGACTGCAATCCTGAGAGCAGACCTGTGGTTGAGTATTACTGTTCACAAAGCAGGATCTAAGTGGAGTCATTTTATGAGCTTGTGCAGCTACAAATAGCGGTTCAACCATTCATGTCAGGGTTCGAAGAGATGTTGGTGAGTGCGACACTTCTGAGCTCTGGGAATGCCTGCTCTGACTGTATTCTATACCATGAAAGAAGACTGTGATGGAAGAACACAGGGTATCTACACAAATAACACATTATTAGGCCGTGCTTTATGCTCAGGTTCACATCTCTAGTGCATCGCTAGAGGTAAAAACTCACCTTCTGAGCTCCCCAGGACACCCGCCTGGTCTCAGTTTTTATACAGGTAGTTACTATTTCCCATCATGTCACTGAGCTTGGACTCTGTGAGGGTATTGTGGGCAGACCCATCTTGTCTGCAGCACCTTGTTCCCCTCTATTCCTCTCTGGACACATCAGAGTTTTCGTCTTTATACCAGTGCCCTGCTCAGCCTCGTGCTGCATCACTCCTGCAGCTGCCTGACAAGCTGCTGCCTTTCTGCTCTCATGTGCTCTGTGTCCCAGGCACGGTGTTCCTCCTGATCAGGCTCTCCCTGCCTTCTCCAAGGCCTCCCTGGCACTTGAACTGTCTCCAACCTCTCCAAGCACTCCTGGCACTGTGGCTGGGAAAGCCACACCCAAAGCCACCACACCTTCCTCTTTCAATCTCCTTTCCCTGCTTTCTGCATGTTGCCTGCGACTACCTGTATAGAGACCTGTCCTTCAGAACAGAATAGAATAGAATGTGTATATAAACTTATATAGACATATACACATGCCTAGCATATATATATATATATATACACACACTGTCACATATATACCTATATATATATGTATATATATATTAATTATTAAAGGACATTAAGGCAGAGGTAATTAGGGCAGCTGCTCCTTTGGAAAAGACTATGAAACTGTGGCTGGTTCCCTGCTATGCCCACCAGTTTCCTATATGAGTTAAATTGGGATATGAGACCACCTATTCCTACACAAAATACGAGAGGAAGCCAGAGAAGAGGTAGTGCTCGATGAGCTTTGCTTTTAATGGGTATAGGAGCTGGCACAAAGCAAAGTTATCTTCCTTGTTTCAAAGTTGTGCTCACGTTGGAAGTCATGAGGAATAAACGTGTCTGTGCTTAACCTTCTGCGAAGAAACCCACAGAGTACCTTGTCCTTTGCCAAAAACTTGTAGCAGTTTCTTTGTTGAACTCCCAGTTTTCCCATTTTACTTTCCAAACTCTCCTCCACACTTGTGACTGAAGTAGAAGGGAGGTTATTTGGACACACATGTATCATGCTTCCAACATCAGTTTTTCTTGGGCGACATTTAAAAAGGTTTTGAAATTGAGTTATACTGGCTCAAATAATTTCTCCTTGGTGTCTATCTGTTCCAGCAGCACTGGCACGTGTATAAACAAGAGTTTGTATCCCTTGATAACTTCTTGAATTAGAACAGCGCTTGTGGTCCGTCACAGCAGAAAGAGCTGCAGGGAAATACTTTGGGCCAGCAGGCACATACATGCCACATGTTGACTGCTAAAGTGGGTGCTTGTGTCACAAGTAATGGTTTTCAGAAGTGTCCCTTTGCTTGCTATTGTCACTGCTTTTCTGCTGTGCCTCAGGAAAAATGCTTCATCAGATGCATTATCTTTTGACAGGTCTAATATCTTGAAGGGAGAAAAAGTAGGTAAGAAAAATAGGCCAAAAGGGTTATCAGCCACTGGAACAGGGAAGCGGTTGAGTCACCATCTGTGAAGGTGTTTAAAAGACATGTTGATGTGACACTTAGGGATGTGGTTTAGTGGTGGACTTGGCAGTGCTGGGTTATTGACTGGACTTGATCTTAGAGGTCTTTTCCAACCTAAAAAATTCTGTGATTCTATTTCTTAACTGCCTCTGAGCTGGGATTCAGGTAAGCCTTAAAAGACCTGCTTCATTTTTCTTCTTTTATTTGACTAAATTTGACTTCTTGTGGCTTCAGGAAGAAGACAGTTCTCCAGCTCTTCCTGCTTTTTTTGTCTCTAAGCAGCCAGTTCTCCACCAAGAGTACCTGGCAACTTCTCTGTTTATTCCTACAAAAATTAATGAGATCTTTCTGCAATATTGCAGCCAATGTGCCTGAAATTCTGTTTCTCTTCTAAGTATTTAGAATTGATAAAATCTGTGTATGATATAGATCTAGAAAAATTCACAGTTTCCATATTTTGTATCTGTCTCTTCTGCTCTAGTGCTCACCATATTTGTCCAGTAAGTAATATACTGTGAATTTGGTCTTAAGAACAATATTAAAATAGTCATAGAAAATCAGTCAGAAAGCACACATTTTATGAATAAATCTAATTATGGGCAACCGTAGTAAATTATCAGCTAATAGGTCAACTGCTAGATTTCAAAATTAATATAATCATCATTGCTACCTTTTACTGTTTTCTCCAGCAAGTGCATAGACAAACTTAGAGGTCTTCACGCTTCCCAAGAAGTATTTCTGTTTGAAGGGAAGGGTATAGGTGAAGGGTGGGCTTCCAAAATAATGCTGGGTTTTAAAATTGGGAGGCTTTTAATTCATCAGCAGTCTAACTCCTTCATATGTAGCTAGAAATGTTGTCATTTACGTATTATTAGCTTTGTTTGTTAGCACTATGATAAAATTCCTAGATTAGTGTGATTCTGTTTTATTTAGCTAAGGTATTCTTTCTACTTTCTTACCGATGAGTTAATTTGTTGTCAGTTAATGACTGACAACTCAGTCAGGGGTGTATTGTGCTGGAATTGTTTGTCATTAAGGGAGTGGGATAGAATCTAAATTTGCTTCCCTTCATTTCTTTGACCTCATCATGTGGAGACTCACTAGAAGATGATGTCTATATTCACCTTTCTTAAGGTCCCATAAAATTAAGAAATTGAATTGAAGATGGACTACCTTGTCTAAATTCCCACATCAAGGTAGAAGATGTTGAAGAGCATCTGGTTTTTTAGTGCGTTATGGAATAAAAATGAAATGGAACAAGCTGAGCCTGTGTAATTATACAACACAAAAATTCTGCTTGCAGAATTGTCTCGTCTTGGTTATCCATTGTAAAAGTTGCCACAAACCCTGATCTTTCAAAGGCAATGGCTCCTCTAGAGTCTCCTTGTCCACTCCTTGTCCACTCCTTGTCCATCTCAGTGATGGTTTCATTCAGGATACCACCATCATACCCTCAAAAGTGCCTTGGATCTTGCTATAAGATAAACAACTGGCTAAATATGCATTTTTCCAGACATGCATTCCAGTTTGTAATAGTTGTTACCTTAGCACAATAAATAAATGGATAAAATATGACCACAGGTTATATATATTAAGATATATTAATATAAAATCCATTAAGAAATATTATATTTATTTGTAAATTGGCTTTCAGGAAACTGTTGTTTATTTCTTTTATCCTCATTTACAGAAGTCTTGCCACAATGAAATGCTGTGATCTATGTAGTAAATATAGTTCACTGCCTGCACAGGAAAAAGTATAGTTTAAGTGAAAATACTATTTTCCTTGAAGTTTTCTTTTATACAGGATTTCAAATACAGAGCCCAGTAGACTAAATGAATTCACACTGGCTGAACACTACAGTGTTGTTTGTTCAAATAGTGCCAAGCATGATAAAACAATTTAGTGTCATCCATACACACGCAAGTACAGATTCCCATGTTTCTTCAATCTGATATACTTATCATTTAATAAATAAAAATTGATTAACCCATCTGTCGCCTGTTTTTCTGAAGACACTGGGGTCTGTTTTGACAGAAAATAGAATAACTTTAAGAACATCAGCAGTATCTGCCTTCAAGGCTTTTGAGAAACTGACATTAAAAGAACTTTATTCCTAAAACTTGATACGGTCGTTAACGAGAAACATGTTAGCTTTTGAGGAAAACATCATTTAGATTTACATGTTTTAACAAATCTTATTAAATGTGATAATGTTGCAAAAAATTTAAAAGATTTATCATAATGGAGAAGGAATAACAAAGCAATAAGCCCCCTACTCAAATTGTTGAGGAATCCAATTCAGTGCTGGTATCTCAGTGAGCTGCTGCAGTGGGAGCTGCAGGTTGAGCTCTGGGAACCTGAAACAAGAGGCTGGGAATTGCTGACCCTTTGCACAACAAAGGGCCTGGGGACCTGTGGCCCGGCCGGGGGACTGGACACTCAAAGACATGGCAAGAGCCTAGGACTTTCCTGCATCTGTGAGGACTGTGAGGGGATAAATGCCCAGAGTTTCATTTTTTTGGGGTCCATCCTCAGAGGCACCAGCTTGAGCTGGTTTTGTGTTATTTTGGTATTGCACTAAAACTAAATTATTTTAAGGATTGGTTCATCTGAGACTCTGCTGTGGGAAACCTGGGGTTGAGCCAGCTCGGAAGCCTGGTGTGACTGTGTGAGTGTGGGGGTGCAGCTGTGAAGGGGCCTTGGACCCAGCTCAGGTGTGAGAGTGTGACTGACAGAGGGGCTCCTGGAGGGACAGACAGGGACATTTCCTTAACAAAATATCTTACCTTTTTAATAAATTGAATTAATATATTGAATCATGACTCATTTCTGAAATGAACAGATGCCTTTTAGTTACTAACCTCAGAGAGGCAAGGTTTCTGCTGTTTCTGCTGTTGCCAAGTAGTGAGAATCTAGACAGCATAGTTCATCTTCTATTCAATAAAGATTCTGTCTGGAAATGTGGGTGAAGAAATTAAATGGAATAACAGAGTCGGAAGAGAAAGAGACAGAGAGAGAAATATGGAGGAAAATGCAATCTGCAGAACCTATGAACACAGAGTTCCCTTGTACCTGGTTTGCTCTTTGTTTTTCTGTACCAATTACAGAGTACATTCCTGCTGCAAACATGCCCTTCTGGAGTCACTCTAGAAATGTTTATCTAGAAAAGCTTCTTTCAACCTTTCAGGCTGAAAGATAAATATTGACAAAATTTCACTTTAGTGAGTGAAAAGTATGAATTACAGCAATAATAAAAATAATGATCTTAATCAAAACCATGAAATTGATATTTGTGTCCCAGCTTTTGTGAATTTTAAATGACACAAAGATATATATGAATAATACCCTTGTGTTCATAGAATCATAGAATGTCCTGAATTGAAGAGACTCACAAGGGCTATCAAGTCCGACTCCTGGCCCTGCTCTGGACACCCCAAAAATCCCACCACGTTCCTGGGGGCACTGCTCAAACACTTCTTGAACTGTCAGCCTGGGTGCTGTCACCACTTCCCTGGGGAGCCTGTTCCAGTGCTCACCCACCCTCTGGGTGAAGAACCTTTTTCTGATACCAAATCTAAACCTCCCCTGATTAAACTTTGTGTCATTCCCTCATGTCCTGTCCCTCTCTGGTCACCTCAGAGAAGATATCTGTGCCTGCCCCTCCTCTTCCCCTTGGAGGAATTTGATACTTAAGATCTCCAGTATTTCTGTGCTTTCATTGAGCACTGGTTCAGATAATGTTACTGCTCCTTACTCTAGTTTAGGGGGGAAGATTTTAAACACATTCACACATAGCTGTATAGGAAAGGAAAATAGTGCATTTTCATTCAGATAGCACGTTTTCTATTTAATAAAGTGGTGTCAAATTTTAATACCTGACAATATCTACTTTCTGATCAAAATGTTTTGTCACAATTTCTTTGTGCTCTTCAATCTTAATACTTTGCAGCTTTTTTCTTTTTTGAAAGCTGCAAACATCAAACTGACAATTCAAGCTAATGTTAATTTTGTTTCAATATTATCTGAATAAAAATTACCGTAATTAGATATAAACAAGCACCAAAATTGTCTGCATTGTGTTTCTTTCTTTAAAGGGACCCTTGCACAGTCAAATAGATGATGGCTGTAAAAACAGAACAACTCAAAACATAATTTTAAATTCTCATAGAACTGAAGTCTGCATAGAATTTAGGGGTTATCTATATGCAAGGCACAAGTAATAAGGTTAATGTAAGTCTCTTAATACTTCCCATTTGTAGAGGTCCAAGCAATCTTACAAACATGTGACCATTGTCCCGTCTGTCTACACAGATGTGCTCACATTCACTATGACTATACCACACAGCAAGGATCAGGCTCTAAGATTTGGTGTACTGGGCTGCTACAAAATCTCCCAGTGAGCATTAAAAAAAGGTGCTGAGCTATTTACCAGGACAGCAAGAGTAAACATCCTGTGTGAACTTCTGCTGTCATCAGTCTTGGTAATAAGATTCCTACTGACTTAAATAAGGCTAGATTTCACTTCTCCTACACTTCATTTTCAATTAGTCTGCTCAGTGATCTTTTGACTAGTAATTAAGACCTTAAGGGAACTATGGAGACATTCAAAGTAGCTTTTTCTGTTTACCTCTTTAAAGTTTTATAGGGCTGTGATTCTTCATCATTATAAACTCTTCTGAATCTTTCCTGCGTAGGAAGCAAGACAGAAATGTAGGGAAGAGGCTAGACACTAGGCTTGACTTTATTTCTTTGCTTTTACTTTAGCCTTCTTTTAAACTACTTAGGAGTGGTGAGTCACAGCTCTGTACATAGCTTTTTTGAAAAAGTTGTTTTTTAAAAGATGAACTTACTGCAGATTTTGGGTCTTATGTAGGAAAATTTTATTTCTTCTGGTATCCTTGAAATGTACAACATAAATAATCATATAGACCTTATGAACCATTTGAAACTGTCTTTTCTTATTATCTAAAAATAGTGGCATTTTCAATTGGCCATTTTTTCTTGAATTACTGCTTATATGCTTTTTCTCTGAACAGCAGGACAGTCTGCAATGTAATGCCAATCAACATGGTCTGTCCTCAGAAAGCAGCAGCAGAAAAGGAGACTGCAGTTTAACATTCGTTCACTCTGTCTTCCATGCATCTGCAAATTCCCCCTTCTTCCTTTCCTTTTCATGTAATTCTTCTTGGCTCTTTGAGGTTCTTAGAAAGAAGCTGTACATGAGCCCAACACAGAGAGAAGATGATTTATGGGAGGGAAGATTGTCTTCTCTGAGAATGAAACCTTTTGCTAGGTAAACTCAGGAGAACTCCTGTAAACAAGAAAGCAAAAGCTCATTTGTAGGTGACTTGAAACCTGTGCAGAAAAGAGAGACTGGATTTCTTGTCTGAGTAGATAAATAACATAATAACTTCAGTGGGTTTTGGGTTAGCCCTTAGTCAGTATTTAGCTAATTTAATAGGATTGGGATGATCTCATATAAACAATCATAATTAAATTCTAGACAGATCTCTGCAGTAACTGTAAATACTGATTTCAAAGGGTGAACAACCAAGAAATTTGTCATTGTTCACGTAATTTTATGAAATCTCTTTACCATAATGCCCTGCACCAAGTAAACGAAATACTCATCTCCCAAACCAGAATATCCTTCAAACATTTCCCATCCATTCTTCAAACGTTTCCCATCTTGAATTTTTTGTTAAATACTTTCCACTTGTAAAAATGACACAGTGTAAAAAGAAAAGCTTTTTCTTCACTTAAATATCTAATCTATACAATTAGATTTTAATGAACAGGAGTTTTCTGGTTTGGTTTGGTTTGCTTTGCTTTTTTTCCTGAAGGAGGAATCAGTACGTTGTAACATTGCTATTTTCTAACTCGTTTTGCTTATAAACATTAACATATTCCTCCTCTTCTGCTTTTTGCAAACCTGCCAGAGATTAAACAGATATACAGGAGATGGCAGAAGCTGCACACAAAATTTGGATAGTGTGCTTGGTATCCTTTAAAACACTTGGTGGAGCAGATGAGAGTTTAAAGAGAGTACCCTAATTAGTATTGGCCAAGGACAGATGCAGAAGAAGTTTGAAAACTGGAAACAGAGGAAATAATTAGGAAACTTGGGTTAAAGAAATGGAACTCCAACACTCAGCCAGGCAAAATTCCTGCAGAAGCCGAAGTCTGCACTGTAGTACAAAGTATCTGCACAAAGTTTTAATGTTAACATGTAAAAACCCCGTATGTTGTCATCGCTCTTTCCAAATTTGTGACCTGTTTTAGAACAATGATGCTTTCAACAGAGCAGCAATGGAAAAACAAATATCTTGCTTCTTTTGAAGAAAATGAGCTGGCATTGCAACTGCACCTTTGAGACTAACTTAGTTTGATATTTTGTTCCTTTGCTGGGTATTCCTGAAATTGAGACTCTTGCTTTCACTTGAAAACTTCACATAATATCTCTCAGAATTTGCCAATAGTAAGCACTTTTGCCATTGTTTCAAATAGCAGTAGGGGTGTTATTTTAAAAACACTGACAAAGTTCCTGATAGCAGAGTAGAGAGTTTAGGATAAAGAAATCCATGGGGTTTTTCAACAGATAATGAACCAGAATCTATATCTAAACCAACAAACAAAATATCTAAGGATATGCAGGAAATGGCAAGAAGCTTGTACAAGGAGGAAAGTGGGAAGGTCCTGCAAAGTTCATGGTGATTTTCTAAGCAGATAAGGGATGGCAGTTAACAATAATAAGGTCACATTCAAACCAAACGTATTATGCAAAAAGGGTCCAGTGAAATAAGTCCCTAGCAGATCCATGGTCATAGCCAAAAAAATGAGCTATTCAGTTAATTTTAAAGTAGTTTAAATGTCTGCACTTTATTGCAAATTAAAACACAAGCTTTTGTGTAAAAAGTCTATATACTACCAACATTCTTAGCAGTCCCCCAAGGCTCTTGGCAGTGAAGTTCAACATTGCACATGAAAAACGGATTTCTTGAACACCATAGCCAGCACAGTTTTATTCAGAAACAACATCTGCTTCCTTTATTTCATTATAATAGAACATAAAGAACTTTTTTTCCCCATTATTTCTCTATTATGCATGTTCCTGTTTCACAAGGAAACCAAATTATCTGTGAATGGCCTTGGTGTGTGCTTCACTTCTTTGTCATAAGTCAGTGAATCAGTAACTAGCAAATATATTTTATCTGAAAAGTCCTACATTCTTTCAAGTAATATTCCACTAATAACTTCTGCAAACTAACCAGCTAACTATGTTACTATTTCACAGAACAGTGGGTCATCACTGAAATCACGCTTTGAAGCTCCAGTTGAATTATTTTGGCTCAAATTGGTTTCAAAGGCCATAATATTGTGTAAAACTTACTTTCTCCCTTCAAGTTTGCTCTTTCCCTGCCGATCTTAAAGAGAAGCACCTTCACTTCTGATCTGAAACCTATGCTACTTTCCAACTTTCTCTGTTATCTTCTCTTTTGTGCTGTTAATTGCTATGGAAGTTAAAAAAAAAAAAGAAAAGAAAAAAGAAACTGATCTCTTGATAGATGTAGCTGGGAAGTTCAGTGGATGGTTAATAGAAAGAAATTACCTGGTGTCTCACAAGGTATCTATAGATAGATGGATAGATATATGTCTGTGTTAAGTCTGTGTTAAAAGACTTGAGGTGTTTAGTTTCTTGAACTGAAAGCTGTTTAAGAGCTAATCCTAGATTCTTACAAAATACTTACAAGACTGGGACATCTTGATGTCAAGTATTTTGACAGAATACTTTGTGAAGCCTTTTAATAAGGAACACAAAATTCCTACTGTTGTATCAAATTTACAACAGATTTAAAGATAATGAAAGACGTTTATTCAGAAAAATAAAATGCCTCACATGTATTTGGGACATACACATGGGAGCATAAAAACCATGTAAAATAAGAGTATGCTTAATGGGAAGTTTCATGCTTACTCATGTAGTATTTTCTTCTCTGTCTATCCTCTCAGATATGGTAGAACAATAGGCAGCACAAAGTTTGTTGAGTTTCAGAATGTTTCTTTTTGTCACTAAAAACATTAATGAAATCTCGATTTTCTTTGAAGTTGGTGGCTTTCTGTGACTCATTGTGATTGTGTCAAAGCAGACATAACATGGATTAATCCTTTTATCTAATCTGACAGTCAACAGCTCTTTGCTCTACTGGCCACCACAGTCCTTGGCCTTGCTCATAAATCTCTTGTTCTTGACCACATATTTGTTTTCCAGGCATTGTTTTCGGCAGGTATCTTCAAGGGCTGAGTTGTACCTGAAACTTTGTTTTTTATCTGCTTTTCCTTCAAATACTCATTCTTCCTCAGCTCTATCCCTACCTTTCAGAACATATGGAAATTGAACACGTCAGGTGATAGCTCTTGTGTGACTAATTTATACCTACTCAAAGTTAACATGCAGCTTTAAATTTTTGGGTAGCTGCCTCAGTTTTCATCACAGCCTTTACTTCATGTGTTACTTGTCCTAACTACCTTTCCTGTTATTGCTCTGTTTTCTGGCTCCTCCAGTTGCTCTGCTCATCAGCTCAACTGCAAGTAATGCTACCTATAAAATATTGTTCCTTATTTGATTAAACACTGTGTATTGAAACCCACAGACTTTGGATAAAATTAATTGTATGATGATTGACTTGATTATTTGGTCAAAATTTAATAGGAAATGAATAATTTTCATAAAGTGAGTCATATAAATCACGAAACTAGTTCATGATGAAGAGGTAGTGAGAAAACAGTATCTGCAAGAAACAAGGAATTTGTTACATACCACATGGGGTGTTTCAACAATGACTCAGGTCTAGAGGAGAGGAGGGCTTTGAATGCCCTCTTGGGCATGGGTGAGTCTAAATCTGTTGCTAAGGAAATGTGGTTATACAGGATAAAATGCCTCACTTTCTGTTAGAAATGTCTCCGATAAAAAATATCAGAAAGAAAAAAGGATGTGTTGATTAACCTTTATCATGTTTCTTATGATAATGCATTTCTGATACCTCCAGCTTTCTTTGAAATGTTGTATGATGTTTTACATTCTCTCCTGAAATGTACTCTGTGAACTTTTGTTGCAAATCCCTCTGTTACTATGGAAGCTGAAGGCTGTAGAAACCCATTCTTCTTCACCTTTCCCTTCTTTTTCTCTTACCATTTCAAATACCTTGACCTTACAGAGGATTGGTTTTACACTTAAAATTACCAATAGATTAACACAAACTAGGTTTTACTAGGTTTTAGTAGTTAGTGAAATATAAAGTACCAGAGAAAAGAGACATTGCTGATTCAGATCTGTTAACCTTCATTTGGATGGCAAATTCTACAATGAATCCTAAAGAATGAGAATCATCCATGTATTAGTACATACATAAGTCATCAAAAAAATCTTCTGCCTCTGCCAGCTGCTAACATCCTAGACTCTTCTGTCTGAAATGTAGCACCCCAGAATAGACTAGGCGAGAGACTGTGGGCATATTCTGTTGACTAGGGACAGCTAATAACCAGTAGTCTTTCTGACTGCTGAGGCACATGGGAGCTCTCTCAAGTACTTTAAGGTAAAATCTAGGCTGTTAGGGGTTGAAGTTACTCTGGTTTCCGAAACCTCTTCCGCAATGAACTATAAAAATAATTTTTATCTCCCATATTACTTGAGCCCTTTCAGAAGATCTTTGGAAGTTCAGATATGATTTATCCACTTTTAGCAGGACCTCTAATAGTAAGTGCACTGGAATCATAAACACCAAACTCATGACTCTCCAGCATGGGATGACTTCTGGAGAAAGAACAAATGCCTCATGCCATATGGCAGTGTATTGAGTTTGTGCAGCCAGGTTTGGGTGGTGAGTGGGCTACAGAGGTGGCTTCTGTGAGAAGCTGCCAGAAGCTCCCTCCATGTCCAGCAGAGCCAATCCCGGCTTCCCCAAGATGGACGTGCCACTGGCCAAGGCTGGGCCAATCAGAAATGGTGGTTATGCCTCTGTGATGACATAGTTAAGAAGAGAAATAAAGTGATTGCGCAGTTGTAATTGCAGCCAGAGAAGAGCGGAGTGAGAATACGTGAGAGGAACAGCTCTGCAGACACCAAGGCCACTGGAGAAAGAGGGGGAGGAGGTGTTCCAGGTGCCGGAGCTGAGATTCCCCTGCAGCCCATGGTTCAGCCCATGGTGAGGCAGCTGTGCCCCTGCAGCCCATGGAGATCCATGGGGATGCAGAGATCCACCTGAAGCCCATGGAGGAACCCCATGCCAGAGCAGGTGGATGCCTCAAAGGAGGCTGTGATCCAGCCTGTGCTGGAGCAGGTTTCCTGGTGGGACTTGTGATCCATGCTGGAGCAGGCAGTGCCTGGAGGACTTCACCCTGTGGAGGAGTGACCCATGTTGGAGCAGTTTGTGGAGAACTGTCCCTTGTGGGATGGATTCACATTGGCGAAGTTCATGGAGCGCTATTTCCCATGGGAGGGATCCCACTTTGGGGTAGAGGAAGAACTCCTCTCCCTGAGCCGAAGCTGAAACAACCTATGATGAACTGACCAGAACCCCCATTCCCATCTCCCTGCGCTGCTGGGGGAGGCGGTAGAGATGGGAAGGAGGGAGGAGTGGGGAAAAGGTATTTTTAAGGTCTTATTTTACTTATCTTTATCCTGCTCTGATTTTGTTAGTAATAAATTCAATTAATATCTCTAATTTGAGTCTGGTTTGCTCATTACAGTATTTGATGAATGATCTTTCCTGGTCCTTATGAACCCATGAACCCTTTGTTATATTTTCACTCTCCTGTCCAGCTGCAGAGGGGAGTGATAGATTTACAAAGCAGAGGAGCACAGCCCTCTCTGGTGTTAGCTATTAGCTGTGAAATAAGGATAGCCAAAAATTCAGCATGAGTTTTCCTTCACACTTTGGAGATGGGGCAGGAAAACCAAAAATAACTCATCCAAGACTTTTTCTTTTGTGAGGACAGAAGGGCATATCTATTGTTAAAAGCTTGGATGTGATGTACAAGCAGATTATAAAAGTACCAAAATAGCATTCAGGTTTAAAATCCTGACCTGCAGGCACCGAGTTTGCCTGTATTCACTACGGTTTGAACATCCTAGTTTTCGTTTGATTTAAATCACTTCAGGAAGTACTTTATAGACATAAATAACAGTTCAGTATCAAATTAATTAAAAATCAGTGGGAATCATTCTCCTTCATCATTCTCCTTCTTTCTATCTGAATATTTTGAATCTTCCTTTTTTTTGGTGCGTCCAAAATAGTATGTTAAAACTTTACATTGAAGAACAGCATTAGAACACAAGAAATGGTAGCAAAAATAGAATTGAAGTACCTCTTCAAATCTGAACTAAGCTCAAACTTCAATGACATGACACATGTAATATTGATTTAATAAATTTAATGTACTAATATGCTAATGAAATCCTTCCCCTGTATCATTATTAATAAATACAGAAAAAATTATTGGCAAAAAGAATCTCTGATAACTAACTTCTAATTACTTTATGCGACCATTTTCTAATAGAAAAGGTTCTGAGCTAATTTGCATGTGTGCTTAAATATTCAGGGAAAATAGACAGCTAAGTCAATGCATCTAGATTTTAGTACATAGTTTAAAGGCCTTCACGAGAAATCCTTTGCCTCTGGGGAAAATAACTGACTTGTATTGTTTGGTTAACTAACACAAACACAATGGAATTTTAGCTGCAGAAAGATAATGCAAGTCACTCAACACTGAAAGAATAAAATTATCAGCGTAAAGCTGTACCCCTCCTACTCACTGTACTCTCTCATGTGGTTTGACCTGCTGCTTTCCTCTGCTCTTTTTAAAAATTGTGCTTTAAAATAGTCTACTTCCAGCCAGATGTAATATTTGAAACCAGCAGCAGTGAGACACTACAGGTTTAAGTTTTCAAATGCAAAGGTGCTTCTCTTAGTATTAAGCTTATGACAGCTTGTCCAAGTATATTAATGACCATGGGTAACAAAACAAACAACACTTCACGTAAAGAACCTAATTAGTACACAAAACATAACAAATTACAAGAAACCAAAGTGTCAAGTTAAATAGCTTTAACATTAAATTCTCCTTTTTTTTTTTTCTTGATTACAGGCTATGTGAGGCACCTAAGCTCCTTCCGTGATTAAGAGAGAGAAAAAGAGGATCTGAGAGGTGCACATAGTACATGACATTAATCATCTTCTGGAAGTGTCTTTGAGGTTATGTCAGTTAGATTGGAAGTTTAACTATTAGATGGCTGCAATGAGTTCAAATTAATACCGCACTACTAAATAGGCTGTGTACAGGAATTCCCAGGGAGTTTCAGTGACAAGACTTAGTCTACTCAAATACAGACTAAACTTCACATGGTTATAATTAGCCTAAGGGATGTTGGAAGTCAGGACCGACATCTCAAAGAGACTTGAGCGCATAGGAGCCTCTCCTGAATGCCAAATAGGTTTGGGTAGAGTAAGTCCTTACTGTGCAAAGTGCAGCCAACAAGGAAGCACTACTGAAGGTACTCACTAGCAGTGTCCAGGGACTCAAACATATAATTCAGGAGGAATGTCAGGGCCTTCAACTGCTGTCACAGTGAAGTGGCATTTCTCTGAAACAGTGAAGGATGGCTGGCACTTAAATCCTGCCCTAACCTGGGCCATAGATCCCTAGGGTAACAGCTGGCCACTGGGACCAGCCTTTTCCACCTGAACCAGAGTTGGACTTGCTGCTGCACATGAATGAAATTTGATACTACTGATTGGAGCTCCATTGGCTTCTCTTTGTGCATCATGTTGCTTCAAGCTTGCTTTTGTCTTTAGGTCTATGGATATTTTAATAATAAATTTAGTTCTAATAAGAACTAAATAAGTTCCAATACTGATAAGACTGATTGGGTTTTTTTCACTGCCTTATGTTCTCCCTTGTATTTGCAGATAAAAGAGAATTTAACATGAAGTGTTGACCTTAGTCTAAATATCCGAATGTGTAAGAATCAGGAAATAATGTATTTCAATTTGAATCCTGTACTTATTATTTCTTGGCAGGTCAGCAACCATGAGGTCTGTAATTAACACCTCCTCTCCTTCAGTAGCATGGGACTCTGCTGACTTCTTTCATCAAAAGGTTTGTGTGTTTGTTATTTGGCACTTGCTCTTTTGTGTCACCACAGAATAAAAATTACTCAGAGCATTACTTCTTCCACACCTTTTGGTAGAAAGGAACATTAAACATATTGCAAAGTAGCTTCCTTTATTTTTTTAGCTGTCCAAAGTAGTTAAAATGATGCAATTTGAGCTAGTTCCAGCAGTTATTTCTCAGGCTGGAAGGTTTTTTTTCAGAGACAACCTACCGAAATTGGTGGACATATGAGAAAGAGATCCTTCACCTTCGGGATGCACAATCTCAATGTATGACACTCTTCATGTCTCTTAATATCCTTAATAAATTCAATAAAAATCCGACAACATTCATCCACTTCAAGCATATGTAATTGAAAATGCAACTTTCTTTCCCCCTTTATACAAATTTTGGAACTAAGAAAGATGAATGAGGAGGTCAAAGGAGCTCTTAATCCAGATTGCTCTCTTTAACAATATTGAAAGGCTGTGATCAGGTTAGCCATTTAAATTGTAATTGTCCACTGCTACCATCATACCCATGAGGGCAACAGATATCTTAGTTAAAAAATCATCTCAGTTATACACGTTAATGTCATCTTTTCTCATTTTGTTCATCTCTCCTGGAAATGGCTGGTTGATACCTGCTGGCCATACGCATAACTCTGATGCTGCTCCTTGAATTTCCACAACCTCTGCTGTATTCTGCTTTATTGAGTTGTAGCCATTCTGATGAGAAGAGAACTCTCTTCTTAACTGAGCGTGGTGCTGCAGAGACAACCCTGTCATGCACATGGTGCAACAGCTCTGGGTTCTTCACTTCGACCCTGTCCCAATGGTGAGTAGTGTTGACCACTTAAAAATTGACAGCCATTAAACATTTTTTGACCTTTGATCAAGGAAGGAGAAATCATGTCATGGAATGTCATGATTGACTAAGTGACCTTATTCTGATATCGAAAACGGAATATGAAACATTCTGTTACTTTTCCACTTCAGAAAGAAATTATATGAAAAGCAGAGCCCATAGGCCCAATGTCTGCTTCTCAGCGGTCTGCTTATCAGTGGCCTGATTGTCATGTGTGTACTTTTGATGCAAGCTATAAAGGTAAAAAGGGTAGTACCAGTCTGGGTGGTTGTCAGGCTGCATAGAAATATTTCATTCTTTACACTAAGATATGTGTCAAAGTTGCTACATTGTTGTTACATACTCATTATAAACAGGATCTTCTTCTGCTGATCTTCAATGTGTGTGTACAAGCTCCAAGAAAAGCCTGCATTTTCCTTTCTTTTTCCTGTGAATTTTAAATAGCAGCACAACATTGATGCAGAAATGACTGTTTATATGATTTTTCTTCATACATATAGGAGCACATATGTTCTCAAAAATACCCATCATCTTGGTTGCACCTTGGATTTATGAAATACTTGGAGATATTATGGCTGAAGGTGGTGTAACTGACTGATATTCAGCCAGTGTAAAGGCAATACTGACATAAATGAGGCATAAAAGTCACGTTCTGTACAGACTCTAGTAAGAATCATGTCTTTGCATGGTCTTAAATAGGAGAAGAGAAAGTGTGGAAGCAGCCCAGGCTTTTGACTTCCTCTCCTAGGGGGATGCTTGTGACACTTGCAGGACCAAGTGCAGCCTAAGACAGAAAAAACCCCACAATCTTGTTTTATGGAGGGAAGAATAACCCACTTGCTAGATGCTGTCAGCCATGAGAATGGGGGTTTTTTCAATGCATACCCATCCTTCTTGTACCCGCCTTAAGAACGGTGGTGTGGGTTTTATTTCCACTCAGACAGTACTGATGAATCCCTCTATCCTCTAGTTCTCTTTTCTGTAGTCACAAGACACTTGCACACAGCTTCAAGGACAAGCAACAGGGCCACCTCCCTTTCAGGTTGTTATAACACTATACTGAGGTCCTGGTTATACTCTTCTCTGCTTTTCATCTTATATCCTTAATGATTTTTTAGTCTTGGGGATTCCTTGTCCAGCTTCTTCCAATTTGGTAAAAAGCAAGCAGACCTTCTGCTCCACCAAAAGCTTATTGGGAACCCCTGTGATCACATAGATCTATACAAAAAAATGGGGTCTGATGTGGTCCTTAGGGAAAGTGGAGTAGCACAGCTTGCCACAGCTAAACTTCCTTCTCTTATCCAAACAGCCCAGATCTGTGCAGGTTGTATAATGGAAATAATTTCTGGCTCATTCAGTTCCTCAGATTTTCCTTGGCATCGTCTGATTGTTGCTACAGCCTAAAAACTAGCACTGCCTTGCATGAAGGACTGCTGGGAACAAATTGATATGGATGATAGGAACAGTGTTGAGCTGCTGTCCCAGTCACGTGTTATTTTTAGCAGTTTTCACATGCCTTTGAGTCTCCTGCATGTCCTTTGCTCTCTTTTGCCTCCAGTCTGGCCCATACTATTAGGTGCTTCAATGCCTTTGTGTTAGGATACGTGCAGAGGGGAAGTATCTGTGATTTTATTATTTTAAAACCCTAATTTTCTTTTTTTAGTCTTCGTATTTATCCTGTAAGCCATTTAGTTTAGTCCTGTTGTTTCTCACAAACTAAGATTCATTAGTTGTCCCTCACTTATTGTGGCAAACAGTGAACTATACATCCCTACTCACTTCCTCCAAATCTCTGCTGTTTGTGATTTTCTGGATCTTTATCACAATCTTCTTGTTGCCTTCTGCCAATGAGTTTTAATTGTTTCAGTAACTCTTCAAGGTCTTTCGCATCTTCAGATATTATTGTTACCCTTTTGATTTTGATCAGGATTGTACTGATTCTTTAAAATATGTGGGAACCTTCACAGAAGGTTAAATGACAGAAAATAATGGCATTTCTGTTTTGCTCTCAGTTCTTAATAGCCCTGAAAATCAGCTTAATTGTTTTTGATATTTATCGAGGACTTGACCATCCTCCACTTGACCTCTAGAATATAATCACTTTCTAATTATTTCTATTCTGTATTTTTGTACATGGGAGCTGTGAAATGATGTTCTATTTTGATTTATTTTTCGATTTTTTTTTTTTTTTTTTAGTTCTATTGGGATCTTTAGTCATCACTTGCTTGGATGCTTCTTGCAGCTGATAGTACTTGGTGTTTCAGGAGAAGTTGTTTATTGTAGTACTTTGAGAAATAGTCACAGCATGTCCTGAAGGACCCTACTTAGTAAAGAACAAAATTCAGATTTCCCTGCCACAATTCTGGGTAATAACATTTGAGCATTATTTGAAATGGTTTAATTATTTGACTTTACTATCTTTTCAAATCCTCAAGTGGACCAGTGAAATGATTTTCAAAGTGAACTGCTTCTATTTTCTGGTAGCATCAGTACATCACACATTAAACACTGAAATGTAACATGCACTAATTTTCCTTTTTTTTAGTAACTCTCATCTCTTCCTTTTGTATTTTAATGTATTAAATTGTAACTTTTTTCTTTCCCTATGTATGCAAATGTCAGACTCACTGCCAAGAACTGAAAACATTTCACAGTGGATAGTGATGAAAGTAAGGCCTGCAGCAAATCTTTTGGGTGGCTTACTTTGCCTCTCACGTGTTTGCAAAGAACTATACAATATCCAATGGAGAGAAATTACCCCTTGCATTATATTTATTAGATATATTTTTGGTAATAATTACTCTTAAATCCACCTGTTTATTTTCTTCATTTTTATAAACTCTGTTTATGTGTATATGGTATGTGTCACAACTGATAATCATGAATTTGTGATGAATTTTAATGGTTGTGATTCAGTTCCTTAACTTTCAGCATTCCTGCAAGAGCAGAATGCTGTAT
Organism: Falcunculus frontatus; assembly: GCA_013398115.1. Classification (NCBI taxonomy): domain Eukaryota; kingdom Metazoa; phylum Chordata; class Aves; order Passeriformes; genus Falcunculus; species Falcunculus frontatus. The sequence goes on from VZRV01009165.1 coordinate 645,018, forward strand.
TCACAACCTCCTGCAGGTATAGCACACCAGGACAGCTTGATTTGCCACTGTAATGGCTTGGATGAGAGCAGGACGGAAGGAATTAAATTGTGAAGATAGATGTCGCAGGTAAACCCAAACGCGTTGATGCTCAAACCTGATCTGCCTATACTAAAACTTTGGTTTTAATTTCCAAGACTTACATCCTGTAGGGCCAGAAAGATAAGGAGGTGGGTTGTTTTGAATATAGTCTAGGTGATATCAAAGTTGTTAGAAACAAAATTTGTGTCCATATCACGATAGAGATGAAGATTTACTTATTCCAAGTGTAAGTCGTCAACTCATGCCCTAAGCCAGGCGGGTGGGGAGCTTTTGAAGGGTCTACCTTAGGTCTTCTCTGCTTACATAACAAATCCTCTTAAGAGATGCAAAGGCCCATCCTAATGCCCATCACTTCATAACTCAGATCAAGTAACTGCTCATTTGAATTGTGGATTAATAGAGGTCACTTTGCCTTTCCCAGTACAAGAAGATCCTGCTGCAAAAAGGGATAATGAGTAAAGCTCTGTTGTCCTGAGCATGCTTTTAAAGAAAGAAGACAAACACAGAGAAAATGGGGACCTGCGAGCAGCAGTAGCTCTAAGAGGGATGGCTAAGTGGAGTCTTTTCTGCCAGACTACCTCTTCAAATCAGAGTGTTACCATTTAATATTCCTAAGTGTTCCTCAGCAATAGCTGTCTGCTGGAAACTGGCCCTAGCTTGCTTGGAAGCATTTGTGACTCTGAGACTGAAGTAACTTGGGATTCATTCTGGGGTTTTTGCAAGACTGGGCCCTTAATGTTCTTTTTCTTTTTGGCTAAATGCCTTCCTCATTGGTAACAGCTTCCACTGGATGAAGTTCACAGCAAGAAGTTTTTTTCTCAGTATCTAAGTGATACTGGGACCAGCATGATCTATCTCCTTTAATAAAATTTTATTTTCATAGACAATGAAACTATGTAGATAAAATGATCTCGCTTGCTTCTGTTCAGAACCTTTGTACACAATAGCTGCAATCCGATTGGAATCCCTAATCTGTAGGATTCACTTTTCTAAAATCTTTAAGATAAGCCCTAATAGACAGATTTTATACCCATCCACACACCCACCCATACACACCCACCCCCCCACACACACATATATATGTATATAAACACCATATGCATAAGTACTAATTTCCACTCTGCCTCATCCCAAGTTCCCCAAAAAGGGATTTATTTATGTGATTGCTGTAGCAGGATCAAAAGCCACCCATATGTGCTTCCAGTCTTGCTCAGCAGCAGCTTTCAGAAGCCAGTATGTGGCTTCGGGATACAGGGAAGTGTGGCTCTGGTAGCCCTGTCTAAAACATGCTCCTGTCTTCCCTGGTCCAGACCAGCTCCTCTGGTGCCGCTCATCCCAAAGCACTTGGAGAGCAGTGTCCTGCTGCTGCTTTGGTCTCAAAGGAAACAGCCCTGACCTTGCCAAGAGGTCCCAGAGGCCCAGGAAGATGGTTTGAGCTTGTTCCTAATGGGAACTGCTAGGACAACAGGAAGGGGGAGCACTTCTCTTACGCCCTAGAAGAGCACAAAAGGAGGAAGCTGATGAGTAAAAGAGGGAATAAAGCATTCCCTGCCTTTGCCTCTCCCCCAGACATAACCATAGTCTTCCACAGAAATCTCCCTCTGAAACTATACAGACTCCTCTCTTCTACCCAGACGTCTGGAGGTGTCTGGACCTTTCCGACACCCGTCTCTTGCTCAGCATCCCACACAGGTCCTCTCTGCCATCCTGCTTTTAGAAGAGCGATCTGCTGTGTCAGTTCTCCCTCTCCTCACTCAAAACTGCTCAAATAATCTCTCTCAGCCCTTTGACCACCCATATACAAGTGTGGTCCTTTCAGTGCCCCTCTTTCCTTCAGTTCTGCTACCTTCTCCAAACAAATTAGTAACAATTGGAGATTTAGCCATTTTCAAACTAGGAAGTGACTTTGTAGGATATATATGCAACATCTAACTTTAACCATCCTTCATATGATTTACAAACAAATTTTAAACAGTATTTAAGTTTTTATTTTGTTTTGTAAATACTGGCATAGACGTTTTTGTACTCCATTCAGAAAAAGCCTCATAAAAATGTAAGGTGACTAAAAAGAGGAAAAAGTGTGATATAAATTGAGAGATACGTGTAAAGAAACACTCTTACAGATTAAAAACTTAATGTTATATTACTTTTCTGTTGAACCAGAAATGAAACTTAAAGTCAGTTCAAATTAATTATAATTAAATTTCCTATGTGATGCAGTTGTCAATGAAAAAATAGCATGCATTAGAGGGGTGCAACTTTTTTTTCCTTCCATCTCTATTTCCCTGTCTTTGAGGCATTTTATAAAACAGACATATTTTTCCTACAAGACTCAGAACCTATTGATTTTTCAAGTTACCTATGGAATTTTGCCTTGTGAGGTGCAAAATGAACAGGGGAATCACAAAATGTGATAGGAGTCCCCATGGAGTCCACTCTAATTAACTGCATGTCCCTGAAGGATCCCCAGGAGTGGAGAAAGGCACTTGTTAAATGAAGCAATGGTTTCTATGGAAATGGAAAATAACCACTCTCTGAAACTTCCTTAAAAAACTCGCAAAAAACAGTTAGGCTGAATGTATGAATTACGTTATATTTGGTACACCTTTCCAGACTGAAAACTTGATGATTTTCTACACTAATAATGGCTAGCAGTGCTGTTAGTCAAATCCTTTTTATTTGTTTGGGCAGCTTTATTAGCTTAGCTTGTAAAAGAGAAGTGGATCACTCTGGTCCTCTTGTGTATGTGACCACACTCAGCCAATCACGTTTCAACATCTTGCTGTCTTTTTGCATATAGTGCTGTTTAGTTATAATTTGAGTTGTTTTTTGTTTTGAGTGTCTACTGATGAGTAAAAATCTGACTTTTTAACAGCAGAGTTCTTTGAAAACTGCAATTACACAACCTATTCTGTAACACAGCTGTGAAAACATTCAGAAGTCAACTGGCCGAAAAGTCTTCTTTCAAATGTCAGTGTCCTATCTGAAAGTTATGAGTCCTTTGCAAAATTCAGGTCACTGAGTACACAAAATCAAGCTCCAAGTGCAATACAGTTTGTAATCACGGATGGATTTTAGATCTGATTTTTTGCAATAGTAGCAGAAAAGCATGTTTGAAATGCTGCAAGATATATGCTAGGATGAATGGAAACCAATGAGTTTTTAAGCAAAAAACCCAGACTAAGTCTAAATATTAAATATTTCATATTAAATTTAAACTGTATCTCTTCTATTGAAAGAATGCAATAAAAAATCTTTCTTAGATAAATTTTTTTTTTTGGCCTGTGGAAATAAGTAGCTAAGCATAAAGGCTTGAACTTTGGTCTCACTTTGGTGTGTTCTTTCAGCTTAGAAAAAATTTCTAGCTTCAATGAAATAGGGTATAATTTCTGCTCCCTTTAGTGGACTGGGACAATATCTGTGAGGGAGAAGAACTAAATCCTCTAGTTCTGCCAGACGAGCAAAGCACTATGTTTTTCTATCATGAAAGAAGATAATAAGTCAGAAATACCCTACTGTCTTCTTCAGAAACAGATTAATCTAGCATCTAGCACCCTTGAGAGCAGCAGCCTTGTTGCAGAAATGACACAAAAATACCAGGCAGCTTGGATTCAGGTAACTTTCAGAGCATGGTTCTCTGGAATGACTTCACATAGTTCTGGCCACATGGAAATATTGGAAACAGTGGATATAAATGAAAAGATAAAAACCAAACCAAACAAAAAAAACCAAAATTTCATTTGTCACTGCAGCCTTATTAGATGATCTCCTGATATTTGAGCAGCTCATGTTCAGACTCCTGCTGTGTAACACACGTACAGCACAACTCATATTTCTGAGGCATTTATTTTAATCAGAACTTGTGAAATGAAGCCCCACCTAAATTAGAAAACTGGATGAATTTTCAGCTCTTGCTTACATGTTTTGCTGCAAAAAATTGACTCTGAACAAATAAACTCTGATTTGCAACTTACCTCTTACATACTGTAAAGAGGAAGAGAAAGAGAAATCAAGGAGTTGTCATTAGCAAATCTCCACTGATATTGATCACTGATAGTAAAAACAGTGTCTTTTATCACAATTACTGTATTTTGCTTCCGTTGCAAGGTTTTGGTAATCATACAAGAGAAAATAAATAGTTATTGAGTAGTTACTGAGATGACAAGTCTTTTATTTTGAGTCCTAACCTTCAAATGGAGAGGTTCTGGCATGGGGACAAGCTCTTTTATGTCAATATAAATCTTTAGATATTGATCAAGGGACTGTGGAAATAAAATAAAAAATAATGCTCTACAGTACTTGAAAGAAAAAATTATGTCACCAGAGAATGTCAGGCCTGAAAATTATGTAGTAACTGTGAGTAAAATGACAAAATAAGTGGATCTAAATCTGTATTAATAGATTTTATAATTAATTTGTTGATTAATTTGTTGATTTGACTGTATAATTAATACAAATCAGCTAATACTAAGCACCTCTGTATTGAAAGCATGTTCTCTCAAAGAACTAAATGTTAGTGAAACAGTGCTGGTTTATTTTGCTTGGGCTTACATAAAAAAACCTTAATGTCATTGCATGGCTTTTTAATTAACAGGATAAAACAGTTTGAAGCTGACAGGGTATATGTTGATTAGATACTTTGCTTGCTTGCATTGTAGTTTTAAGGGAGAACTTAATTATGTTTTGTCAGGTTATAAAAAAAAAAAACATTCTTGGCTAAAGATTAGTTAATACTTTTACCAGCATCCTCAATGTGAACTTGTCAGCTCACTGCCTCTGTATAACCAGACTCATGGCCAGGATCTTTTATTCGGTATAGCATTATCAGATGCAGTCTCTGGGCATTTTTTAACTATTAAACTGTGACAGTGTATGACTTAGTTTTATTAAGTAATAATGAGAACATGTCACTTGGGAGCCAGGGCGAGCAGGTGTGTAGGGGGAAAACACCTGAATTCCCCCACCTGCAAGAGCAAACTGCAAGGAGATCAAAGACAGGGCTTTGTCTTGGCCAGAAGGGCTTCCTTGGCAGCCCCTCTGCTGGTCCTAAATCTCCTGGTAAGCTCCTCTCTTCCTCTCTTCCCCCAGTGTTGGCAGCATTTTGTGGACAAAAAATAAAATAACCATTTTTAATTTTAGGAGAACAGGCTGTGGATGTTGGGAACTGAATTGCTACAGGCCGCACCGTTTGGAACCAGCTGTCTTCTTCATTGACTTACTTTAGTGATCAGTTAAACTTAGCGCCTGAAGGAAGCAGATTACTGTCACACTCTTTGGCCATATATATGCTGGTAAATGTAATATGCAAGAAGCTGTCCTTTGGTCCTGCATGCAAATGGCACATCATGGCTTTGTCCTGAGAGCTGAACACTCTCCCTCAAGTCCAGAAAGTTTGTGCATGCAGCACATTACCAGCAACTGTGTAGTGTGGACAATCACACAACAGTGCTTGATATCATGTTCAGATCTAATACTCTTGGCTCTGGATGTTAACTGAGCAAAGCACACTGAGGTGATAAAAGACAGCTAAATTCCATTTAGTGGATCAGTTAAAACATCATCGACAATCTTTGGAAACATATAGGCTGGTGGATACCTAAATAACAATCTATGACATAACTGTGAATGATGAATGCTGACTAGTCAGAAAATGGCCTGATTTCTGGCAACAGATGGCCTTGCTCTCAACAAAGCACAGTCCAGTCACCTATACCTGTGCTAACATGAAACAAGAAATCAGAAATGTTCAGGGAGACAACATTTGGTGTAAAATACCTACATTTTTCTGAAAAAGATGAGACCCAAAAACCAACACCCATAAAGGTGCTAATCTCTGCTTTAAGGCAGCAGATCCAGTCTTATAAGTTTTTGAGACTAATGGAATCCGTGATAACAGGCTAAATCATGAATGGAATACAGGCCAAAGCTCGTGGCTTTGTCGAGGAAACCCAGAGTTTACACTTAGGGGAGTAGTTATATTGTGCAGAGAAATAAAAACACCCAGTCTTGACTGAATCTTGATCTTTGACACAAGACCAGTGCTGACAGACAAAGGTACTGCAGTCAGAAGCAGGCTGAGAGTTATGAGTAATTCAAAATCTGAGTTCCCTGTGAAGAGCCAGAGCATCATGTTCTGCCCAAAACATCATCCAAGCGTGACCACTGCAACCCTGTGAGTCAGGGGGAAAGATACCAGGAGCACCATGGGAGCATGCGCCTCATGGTCAAAGGGGTCAAAGAGCATGTGCCTCATGACAGCACTGTTGGCTCCCAGGAATTCCTCATGGGAGAGGTAGTTGCAGACAACTAAGAAAGTAGTTGCCATGAAATCAAATGGTGTATATTAATTTTAAACTGGGCTTATGTACATGTTTGTTATATTAGAAATAGCAGGACCAGTACTAGAGGAAGAGATACAGTGACCGGAGGTTTCAGAACTTAATTCTTCTGAGTGTATTAACTAAATTATGTATATTAACCACACCTTCCCCATTCCTTCCTCTCCCATGCTGTCCATAAAATGCATAAGAAAGAGGACTTGATAATAAAAGGTTGAACTCTGCCTGTTGCTATGTAAAAGTACCCCTCTCTTGAGCAAAAACTGGATAAACAGGACTTTTTAAGCTATGAGGAGAGAATGTACTAAACGTACTCACAGGATAATTAATGTCCTTGCTATTATCTGTATTTTTGTTTTATCTAGTTTTTTTGAATCCTCCATTACCCTGACAACTGAGTGATGGCTGTATATACTTAAAACTCATTGCTTAATGAGAAAAGTTCGTTTCACAAAAGGTCTAAAGACCTAAATGCATACTTTTGCAAATGGGAAAGCTGTCATTATGGTACCATTGAAAAAAAAGAGAGACCAATACTGGATTAAATGGACGTGAAGGTATTGTTAAGTCATAGGTCTCATGACAAGGCAATGCATAAAAATAAGAAAGAATTTGAGAAGCCATCAAGGTAATAGGAAATCTCTCAATGGAGAGTTGATGGGAATGGAAGGAGTTTTATATAAGGGATTTATGTACATAATTCTGTATATTGATTCTGAACTGTATTGGACCTTGAGCAGAAGAGGATCCGTGGAAGATCAATGACCTGCATTACAGTGACAAATTTATCTCATGTTAGTGATCCCCTCCAGTCTGCAACTCTATATCACAGTGGGGCTATAGGAGTTCACAGCACACATTTTTCCTGTCAGCATTCCTAGAGAGCACAAGCTTTGTGAACCTCTTTGGAAGTTAACACAACTCTGTTGACTGACATAGAAAGAGAATTTAGGACCATGGTTCACCCCAGATTTGGGCTCATATCATCCCTAGTGCGTTTCTGTGCTTCTCTACAATGCTACTGTGTTGACCAGAGTATAAAAGAGAATAGTTAATCATAATTTTCCTGAGGATTAATAAGTTGGAGTTCTGACTGAGCAGTTACTAATTCCCAGCATACAGGTTTCACATTCCTATAAAAGTTTGGAAAGGTTCCGTGTCACATTTTGATTGCGAAATGGAAGCTATATTCCTATATTACACACCATGAGATACACGGATATTCTTCTCACAGCACAGCAGACAGAGAAGTTGAGACTGTCACTTCTGAGGATTAGCATTATGTGGTGGCTTCCACTTGGATAAAATATGTATCTATATCTGTACTCACACTTGTTTATTTGCAGATATGGTGAGAACTGGTTGAGCACCCTGTAGCATATCAATGAAAACTCTTTGCTCCTGCAAGCTAGAACTAGCAAGACACACCTTGAGTGGCATGAGAGACTAGTAGGCGAGCAACGTGCCTTTCACACATTAATATGCATGGCATATGTTTGCATTTTGTTGAGCATAGGGTACATAGGTCTTGAAGGTCAAGCTCCTGCTCAGGAGGCAAGTCTTATAATTTGGAAATACAGTTTTGGGTAAGGGACCATAATACAGACTACTCTTCGTCTAATTGTCCTGAACGTGCTGGTTAATTATATGTGGGAAGAGCTTCCAAGTAATTTGAAGAGTATCATTTAGGAAAAACAGACAAAGTGAGGCACCCTGTGCCAACATTGCTAGAGCTGGCTCTTTCTTAAACACCTCCTACACACTTGATGCTGGCAGAGCCATTACAGCTTGCACATTCCACCCCTGCTGGCGAGCTTCATCTCAGATTAACAGCAGTTGACAACAAGCCATTTAATTTATAAAGGGTGTGAATTATCTCTCGCTTAGCATTTCTGCACAAACACTTAGCAAATACAACTTAATTTATATTTTCAAAAAAAATCATACCTGTATTTCAGCTGTTCCTGGGGTCTACCATAGTACTATTTTCAGGTTCATAAAAATGGAATGGAGGGTTAATGCAGGAAAAGAAGAGCATTCTTTCTTTAAATCTCATCCTTACCCTCCTATTCCAACCTCACATTTAAGTTTTCTTTCTAAAATAGAGGCTTAATAGAAAAAGACAACTGTTTTACAGAACCACAGACCTAACAGTTATTTCATTGTTTAAGATATGACTGGAACTCAAATTAATATTCCGAAAGTTTTTTTAATTCTATGATATTTTCAGAATAATGCACATGATAGTTCTTTTTTTTTGGGTCTTTGTTGAAGGTTCCTGTAACAGGATTTTGTTATTATATGCTGCAGTTTCTAAGATTTCTGATAAGCCAGTTTTTAAATGGGTTGACATTGAGATCTAAAATATGATCTACTTTCTTATCAACTTTTTGATGTATTTTATTTGCTTGTATTTTCCCCACACACACATCCAAGGCCCCAGGCCATTCTTTTAATTTATCAAATTAAATTATTTAAGTAAGTTTTCCAAATGTAGGATGATATTTTCTGATAATTTTGAAAAGTAATTGAACCGAAATGGAAAGTTTTAAGGAATGTTTAGGCAAGAACTTGGCAGGAATAGTCTTAGTCTCAGAAAAGAGGTATATTACATATGAAGTTGATGTTGAAGGCCCATGCAATAGTACCTTTTCACGAGTTTTATTTTTTTATAAGCAACCTTAGGCTAATGGTATCACAAGCTTACCTTGAGCTACGACCTCAAGTATAATACGTGAGGCTGTTCATTCTCAAAAGATCAAAGAAATATTTTAAATGTTTTGCTTGAATGGTTCTTTTCTTTTTTTTTTTTTTTGGGTGGTTGGCTGTTGGGGTTTTTTAAGGGAACATTTGAAACTTGGAAAATAAACAGTTTCATCATAGAAAGCTTTATCCTAAAATTCAATATTACTTTGACAGAAGAAATTAATTCATTCTAAAATACATTTTACAACTAAATACACTGTCTTGAGAAACCTGCCATACTTCAAGTACTTTTCACATGTAATCCTTCTAGGAAATCTTGACACTTTATAAGCATTAATTCATTATCTCTAGAATACTCTCTTCTAGCAAATACTGCCTCATCTCTAAACATGGGAAAATTAGTGTACAGCACAACTAGAATATCAAAATTATGGAAAAATTGTGGTTGAGCTGTTAATAGCACCCCTGAGTCCCTGAAACAAGAAATTTTCCCCATCCTAATAGAGATTACAGCTATCTTTTCTTTCTCCAGATGGCTCTTGGATACCGGTTACATTCAGATTGGATGGTCAACTGAGTGTTTTCAATTTCAAAAAGTGAAAACCAGCTGGTTAACACTAAAGCAGGTCACCAAACACCAGGAAAGTGAGAGCTACAGAAAGGAAAGAGATGAAATTCCTGTCAATTCACACAGGGAGCTCACCTGAGGATTCTGCCCCAACTCCTGCCTTGCTAAGCCTTTCCAGACCCTGTATGACCACCATTAATGACAGTACAAAGTAAAACGACCAGGGATCTACACCTGAAGCAGGGATTGTCTTCCATGGTACTGCAAAAACATTGTGATCAACAAATTTTGCCCCATTATACCTTCTGCTAATGAATGGATCCCTAATAAAATAGCATAAACAACTAACTTTACAACAGGAATGCTGTAGGCAAATTACAGGACTAATTAGAACTTGTATATTTTGTTTTCATTTTAGGCCATTCCATATTTTGCCCATTTTTCTTATTTAGCCTTTACTGGTCTGGCTATGGGAAGTAAATGTAAAGTAACTCCCTAATTTATATGAATCAAATGATGAATGAGACCCATATCAGGAAGTATTTAAAATTATTAGGAAAATATTGATTAGGAAAGGAACAGAAGATCCTATGAAAACATTAGGTGCTTTATCCTACATTATGCTCAAGTCAAGAAGGGTTTATAAACATAAAATGAATCAGTAAACTGCTCTCATATAATGAGGAATGGAGGTGTATGCTTAGATAATCTAACATTTGTAGAGATAATCAGAAGGCATTATTTTTCTCTGTACACAGTCAAAATTTTTCATCTCTATACAGATTCAGTATGCAAATGTTACTTTAAAACTATCCTGTCTCTTTTATTCTCCTTATTAGATATCTATCTATATTTATTTAAAACCTGGTTTGGCCTTTTTTTAAAATGAACATGAGAATTGTTGCTTTTGTTTCACAAATGCATACATATTAAACATGGTTAGATAATCCAAATTACACTCTAGTGGAATAGTTTTGAACTATGTATGGTTATCTTGCCTCCTGAAATATAGGAAGTAGCAATCATTGTAGCAGTGATGAAAATCTTGGACCAAATGAGTAAGTGAGTAGACATGAGCTAGTTGTAAAGATTCTCTCCCAAATGCGGGAGGGGAACCTCAGAGCAGCCTTCCCACTGAATTCTTTTTGGGCATTGCTCATATCTGTAATCTGAGCAAGAAAACATTTATTAAAGACTTCTCTGTCTTCACAGCAGTTACAGAAGTCTGGGGAGGGAGGGGGGTGTTCCGTTAAGTACAATGTCACTTTTTGGCATCTCTGATGTAACTCAAATGAAACTTGAGCAAGGCAAGCCTAGTATTATCCATAGGTACCTCAGGGATATTGAGACAGCAGCAAAACCTGCTTAACCTGTTTGCTTTCCCATACTCCTAGGCTTTACCTAGCTGCCTTATGCCAACCTCCTGCTTAATTGTTTGATTTAATTGTTTCTCATAGAATAATTGGCTTTTTTCTAACCACATCAACAGCTGTTATACCGTTCTGGTTTTTTTTCTTGCTTTCATTTATAGCCACCACATTTTGTTTGTTTGCTTTTGACATTGAGGGGGTTTTAAGTCATCCTATCCTTAATTTAAGGCCCTAATATTTCTCCATTCTCGGTGTCATAGAAAGAGATTAGGAAAGCCAGAAGATTTCATAGGTGAAATTAGCTGAGATACTTTCAATTCTGTCTTTCCGTTGTGTTGAAAGAAGACAGGATCAACAACCTACAAGTACTGTTTGTCTTTCAGATCCTAAACCAAGAAAATTGACAGTAATAATGGGACAGGTCAAATTGCTCCTTTGAAAGGAAGGGCACTGCAACAGCAGTGCAGCTGATGAGAAGCATTGCAGGCAGATACTCAACCCTCCTTTTGTTCTGACAAGTATGAAGTGAATAAGCATGAAAACCTAAATATTTGTGCAATTTCTGTGATTCAGTCTTTCATGAACGTCTGCAGCTATAGCAGTGATGAAATTTTAAAACCCAAACAATGAAAAGCAATGCTGTGCTGACAAAAGACTGTTTTTAGGATACCACTATAAAAAACTCCTTCATGCAAGTGATGGTTCCTCTCATGTCACATCCCATTTCACAGATCCTGTTCCATCGACCTTTGTTCAGAAACAGGAACAACAAACACTTTCCTCTCATGCATCCCAATGAGTACAGCACAGCACTGCTTTTTTTGAAGGATATCTCTTAACTTGTTAGAACTTGATTGTGCAAAGGCACACAGTATTGCATGAACTTGCCTGTTAACTGCTAAATAAAGATCTTAATTGCTGTATTTTTGGCTTTTCTCTCACTTCCCAGGAGGCATAGCCTGTGTTTTAGCTGCTTAGCAGCAAGCTGTTATTCTGATCACGTTTTATCCTATCAGGACTTTCTCCCTTTCCTCCTCAGTTTGCAAGCAATTCAATTACAGACATGACCATTTGCCAGCCTTTACTGATACTTGGTGTAAATCCCGTTATTTTCGTTCTGCCTGGCTTGCACAGCATGACTGTGAGATCCCGCATCCCAAATACCTGGTGTGCAGGGAGGTACTTGCAGAGGAGCTGGGCAGTGTCCAAGCCTGTGGTACATTCCTGTGTGCTGGAACCCACATCTCAGTGTTTGACTCTCCATGCAAAGCTTCTGCCAATGTCAGCACAAAAAATCTTTGATGCTTTAGCTCATATCTGTCTCTACCAGCAGCTTAAGCTAGAAAGCTGAGCTCCAAATTTTTCAGTGAGGTAGGCATATGAGCTTTCTACCACTCCAGTGCTAGCCTTACTAGATCAATGGCTCTGGCCTGGGAGTCTTGATTTCTGGGTATTTTCCAGGCATCATGATTGCAGTTTAAACAAGCTCATTAAAAGCCTGCGTATGCTTAGTTTCGGGTGGTTTCAGTGTGGCTCATGTGGTGCTGACCAATTTGCCACTGGGCTGGCTACCTCCAGCCCACAGCCAGGGGACAATACCCACATCACAGCTGCAACTCCGACAGTCCCAGACTTTACAAAGAGACGTGGGGAAAACTGAAGTTTGGGACAGAGTACGATGTCTAACTGCAATGGGGGAATGATCCCCGAAGATGGAGAGAGAGAGAGGATGCCTCTGAGATGGGAGAATCAAGGCTCAAAACCAGAAAAAAAAAGTCCCTAGTTCAGTGTTCTATAAATTGCCCTTCAGCAAAGTTAAACAGACACCCAGGTAACTCTCACCTTCCTCAAGGACCTGGGGGAGCAACTGATTCTTGGTTGCAGAAAGGCACTTTGCTACATTCAGGACACAGCACCTTTCCCACTCTTGTGCTGGTTCTTCCTCAAAACATTGCCCTTTACTGGGTGCTGGGCAATTGAGCTGCTAATCCAGTTCATCCAGACCCAACTGCATCCCAGGCTACATCAAAATCAGTGGTGGTCATCAGTTTGACAGAAGTGCTTCTCCCCCTCTGCTCTGGAGAGACCCCACCTGGAGTGCTGTGTCCAGCTCTGGGGTCCCCAGCAGAAGAAAGACTTGGACCATTTGGAGCAGGTCTAGAACAGGTCCACAAAGATAATTGGAGGGCTGGAGCAACTATACTGTGAAGATATGCCAAGAGACTTGGGGATGTTCAGCATGGAGAAGAGAAGGCTCCAGGGACACCTTAGAGCAGCCTTCCTTCCTGAAAGGGGCTTATAAGAAAGATGGGGCCAAACATTTTAGCAGGGTCTGTTGCAATAGCACAAGGGGTAATGTTTTTAAACTAAAAAAGGGTAGCTTCTGACTACACGTAAGGAAGAGGTGTTTTTACAATGAGGGTGATGAGGGACTGGAACAGGTTGCCCAGAAAAGTGGTAGATGTCCCATCCCTGGAAACATTCAAGGTCAGGTTTCATGGGTCTCTGAGCAGCCTGTGTTATTTGAAGATGTCTCTGCTCCTTGCAGGAGGGTTGGACTAGATGATTTTTAAAGATGCCTTCCATCCCAAGCCATTCTATGACTTTGATTCTAAGTCTGGCCTCAGGTCTCTCCTCTGCATGAAGGAACACAGAAGCAGAGCCCCTGTTTCCTAGCTCCATTCAGCAGGCCCTGAGGAGAGCTAGCTGGCTTAGCTGAGCCTTGTAGGATGCATGAAAACAAAACGGGATGCAGCCTTTCTAGAGAGATAACTTGGAAGGAACTGGGTGCAGGGTATGTTCAAAAACTTATTCTTTTCTGTTAAGGAGAAACTAAGAAAGACCTCTAAGCTAAATGGTGCTTTCTCACTCACATTGATTTGAATCAATATGATCCTACCACCATGACATATACTCAACCAGGTTTTGTGCACAGGTGGGAATGAAGTGGCAAGACTAGTTTGAATCCAGGACTATTTATCATTTTGGAGTAATTAAAAAAATCCCCCCAAACCCCTCAGAAAACAAGACAACTAAATATAAACTACCATTTTGCCTCTATGGCTTCAACAACTGATCTATAGCATGTAATTCATTTGCAAACAGAATTTCTCTTTTGAAAACCTATTCCACTATTTATCTATGGCCTCACACTTCACACTTGCTTTTCATTATGGAAGCATTAATTTTTATTTTGTGTATTTGTTGAATATCCTACTCACTAAGAGCTCACAAAAATATTTTTCTGGAGCTCTGCAATATGACAGTAATGGGGCCAATTTATGAAATGTTGATGTTTCCTCCTGCCAGACTGCCTAGCTCAGTACTTCTCCTATACTTGTCAGACATTCCAAATACAGGTAATTAGGTTAGATGGACATAATTTTAATTGACTGTTGTGTCCTATGTTTTTTTGTTTTCCTCTACAGTTGCAATGAGTTTCTGTGCTCTTAAAGGAGTCAAGGAAGAAGAAATGCTCTTTATTAAACCAAGTAAGACGTTTGTGAGTTATGGTAAAGGTACTCACAAATTAGTGTGTTGTGTACTCCTCCCTGAATAGATCTCACCTACCTGAACAATGCGTTATGAAATTTCCTGTTTCATGTTACTGAGAGTTTTCAGATTTAAGGTGGGGGTTGGGGGTAGGATTGCCATGATAATAGTGGTTATAGCTTTTACTGCAAATATTTGGTGAGTACGCTGGTTATAACGTTTATGGAGCAATCCAGTTCAGGACTGTGTCACCACGTCTGAACATGCATTTAGGAAGGATGTTGCTCACACTCTAAGAAAACTCAAATCAGCTTGTTACAGTCATCTGAGTAATTACTTGAGAATTCAGGATCCAGAGCTGGATCCTCATGAAAAATGTTATTGCTTCTTCGATTTTTGTGCCACTGATTCAGATTTAGGCTTTACTAACTGGTAAAGTATCAGGTTTAAATTAGGATCATTGGAGCCTGTCTTATTCTGTCCTTCAGCCAAACATATGCTTTACTTAACTTACCACACTGTGACTCTTCCCAGCTCCTAACCCAGCGCTTCATATATTTTGATCAGTTTTGATCTGCTTTTCTATAAATAGCGATACACTGCACATTGTATCACCAGACCTCAACCTTCGCCAGTAGAATTTTACAATGTAATCAAAGAAAAATAGAGGACATAATTCCTAGCTTCAAGTTCTTGCTTAGAATCCTAAAATGGCTTGGGTTGGAAGAGACCCCAAAGATTATCTCATTCCACCCCCCTGCCATGGACAGGAACACCTCCCACTAGACCAGGGTGCTCAGAGCCCCATCTAAACTGGCCTTGAGCACTGCCAGGGATGGGGCATCCACAACTAATCTGGGCAACTGTGAGTAACCGTCCTTCTCTTAGGATGTGTTCCACTGTGCAACTGGATGTGGAAAAGACAGAGCCATCTGGATTTGCTTACCTATAATCCTCTATCTATAAAAATAAACATAAAGTGTATCTCTTAATTGGAAAGAGTATTGCAGATTCTGAGGCTACAAATTCAACAAATTAGAAAAGTGCAAATATATTTTGTTAAAAGTCGGTTTGCAATAAATTTAATCAAAGACTGAAAGATTTTTTTTTTGAGCACATAAAATGACATTAGCATAGGCTTTTCATGTAAAAGACCTTCAAACAATCTATTTTCCTCTCTCTACATGGTGAAACACAGAAAATGAATAATAGAATGAATATTTGAGTCAGTGAAAACTAGAAAGATTTTCAACAAAAAAGGGGTTTTTTTTAACATGAAGTTAGAAAATAAAATATTTCTACTTATTTTCCATAGAAAGGTATTCTTCATTTCAACCAAAAGTTGAAGAGTTGGTACAAAAAGTGTATTAATCTCTAAAATTTGACATCTTCCTATGGCAATCTGTTATCAAAACATATAATTTTTAACCGTAGAATTTGAGCTGTCTCCAACTGCTGATTATTGGTAAAGGTAGGAACAAGACAGGCATCCAGTGTCCTCTATACTGAGTTATTTAGAGGAAATGAACACTGTCAAATATATTGCATATATTGTATATGCTAGAAATACTTGTTACCATGTCCTATGATAGATAGTTGCTGCTCTCACTGCTACGGGTATTTCTCATTATATGAGTTTTATGTTTATTATGTTGCCTATCAGAGAAGTGTACCTTTTTAAACATATATTCAATAAATAGAAATATTTTTTCATTTCTAGAGATAGTAATAAGTCATCTGTTGATGCAAATATTGGTTTTAACTAAATGTAAGTGACCTTTTGTCACTCTTGAAAACAGCTTTACTGCTAAGTTGGTTTGATTTGTTCACTCTTGGGCCAAGTCAAATGATCATTTTACACAGCATGCACATTAGTTCACTCTCCAGGTCCAGCTTATAGAAATCCAATTGCTTTCCTTGATGAAGAAACCTTTGGTCACAAAAGAGAAAAGTTTGCTGACAGCTGAGTCAGGTCTTTTATTCTTATATGTCACATCCCAATTTACCTATGACATAACTTGTACATAGAACAAAAATATCTATGTGTGGCAGGTTGTGAAGCAACCTTTCCATTATTCACCTGTTTGTCTCTTTTTGCAGCACCTCCTTTGGAGGACAGAGCACACAGCTTTCACACCTTCTTTTCCCAGACCACTGCAGGGAATTTGCCCGGTTCTTAGTGAGAAAATCAGCAAGCCTGCTGTGCATACTCAGGCATCCGGGGAATTCTATTAGTTGAAGCTGAAAAGTGCAAAAGCTGTCAATCAGTGTGTATTTACCAGCTTCTCTTTGTCTAAGACGGATGCGTTGGAGAAGACAAAAGACTGCAATGAAACAAAAAAACAGGATGCCTAATGCACAATTTAATCAAAATGTCTTACTTTTCCAATTTTTTTGTCAGCTTGTGTATTCTTTCTGAGTTGGCATAATACCTGATATACAATACAAAATAAATTTATGCACAGCTCACAACATGATGGGCACATACAATCTTTGTATTTCCAGAAGACTTCTCGCCTAATTTCCCCTCCTTTACTCAAATTTTTCAAGATATGTTTGTGATCAAATATGTTTAAATATGATATCCACCTGCCTAATGGAAATTTCCATTTAAAAGTGTTACCACTTCAGCCTGTTTTTATGGTACTTCTTATTGAGATATTTGACTTACTCTTCAAGTCTGAATGTTAGGTCTTTTTGACAGGGATATTAAGTCTTTCACTCAATTATGCAGTTAGTCTTATCCTAATTCTTGTTCCAGTCATTTATTTCACTCTTCTTACTCTGCCCTATTGTTTTCTGCCCATTTATTATCCCATCTCCCTTGCTGAACTGTGAGGGCTGACATTGTAACTATGAAAAACATGGGGTTTTTTTTTCTTCCAACCATGACACAAAATGATTGCTTGTCCTGACATTTCTGTCCTTCCATTTTTTTTCAGCTGCACTTACTAGAAATAAATCTCGGTTCCTGCCTCTTCAAAAAAAATTAAAATATTCAGGAAGGACAGCAGTGTTTGTACCTGCTGACAACAGGTCTTATGGTAATGGATATTACCCATTTTTTTCTACAACCTTAAAGGGAAAAAATAATTTTAACCATCTATTCCTATCCTTTGTGTTCATTTCTCACATTCATCACAATTTAAGGTAAGTTTCAGGTTTTAGCATTTCTTCCACTAACAGAAACTTTCATAACATGTCAGGTGTTCTTAACTTTTAAAAACTTTGCATTTGATCAGCTTTCAGCTTTGAAGAGATAAGTTGTGCTGCACAAGACACTGTCTTACTTTAATTAGAACAGAAAAATCTGAGGTATCTACCTCTCAAGTGTAAAATGATTTTGAAAGGTACCTTAGTCACAGAAGACACTTTTCAGTTATGGCTGCACACCTTTTCATGTAGAAAATGCACTTTGAATTATCTTTATCAGGCCAAAACACCTTTCCCACTTCGTCTAAATCCCTGGGAATATTTCTGTTGAAACAGAAGGAAAAATAGGAAGATGGTGGTTTCCATCAGAGTAGCACCTTAACCTATGGTAGTATGGTGTCTCCTATGGACTGCTGATAAAACATGATAGAGTTTTACTCAGTTGAATAGGGGCCAAAGGGTAGAAATTAATAAAATGAACAAAGGATTAAAGAAGTTTAGAGGCTTTGAATTATTACTTTTCTGGGCCTCTTAACTCTGAAATTTTTTGTCTGTGTGGGTCTTAACAGGACCAAACCAGATATATTTTTCCATAACTTCTATAAAGTATTAATTTGGAAATGACTCTTACAACTGTTGTGTTAAAGAGACAGACTTAAAAAAAGTTTCATCAGGAATTACTATGCTTTGGGTTCTCATAGTGCTAAAAGAAACAAGTGTCTGATGCTAATAGAAACTTTAAGACACTATAGAATTAGTTACAAGATTTTTTTTTTAGATTACTGTGTATTTATAGTAATTGAGTCAATGGTTTTCTCACACATATTAGGCTCAGTTGTTCATCAGCTACTGTATGTGGTTTAAATTGAATAGTCTTTCTCCACAGTCTTTTTTACTTTACAAACCCTTGCCTAACTAAGAAGCTGAGGCAGCTGAGCTTGTTCAGCACACCAGATTGAAGGTGAAGGAAGATCTTACAGCATGTGGCAGCTACTTGAAGGGTAGATACAAAGGCGACAGAGCCTAAGTCTTCTCAGTAGTGGCAATCAGTGTAACAAGAGGGTCAAAGGAAACATGGTACCTTGAGAGGTGCATGGCAGAAATTAAAACACTCACAGCGCAACAGAACCAACCAACTAACCCACCAAAAAACCACTGGGAGACAATGCAACATTAAAACAGGTTGTCCCATCCTTGGAGGTTTTCAGAACTCAGACAAAACCACGGCTGAATGACTGTAGTGTTAGGGACAGTGTTGCTCTGAGCAAGAGGTTGTACTATATATTATTTAGAAGTCACTTTCAAGCAATATTTCTGTGATCTGAGGTCTCTGTGCAACTTTTGCCTCAACGAACAACCCAAAAATAAAAGAATCTCATCATTACCAACAACATTGACACATATTGAGAAAAATCACAGCACCTCCTTCTTCCATTCTAGCTCCAGTGAAATTGTTAAAAATTGCATGTGCAACTCTGCACAAGTGGAACATAGCAGTTCTTTTTTCACTGATTTTTGTAGCTACAGTGCTGTCCTTGTTCCTACAAACTACACAGGATTTTGAACCTGTGTCTGTATGAAAATGACCATCTCTCCCAAAATTCCACCACATCTACCACAATATCAAACCTGGTGAATTTATTCACTCTAACAACAAATGTCTTCAGTAGATGAATTCTTCAGAAAAATTCTTTAGGCACTTTTATGAACATTTTTGCTGCCTGTTTGAGGGAAATGGAGTTTTAGAATCAATCATTGATGAACTAACTTAGGTTTGTGTTTTTAAACCTGTGTAGGTCAGCAGATGAGACCTTTGAATTTTCAAAGTATTACAAAATTTATGATGGCTTTTTTTCTTTTTTTTTTTTTTATAAATGCTTGCACTAGACAGTACAGAGTGCCCTAAGCTAAACAAAACCACAGAATGATGGCATAAAAGAGCAAAATTCTTCAAAGCAAAACCCAAATACCTGCATATATTCTCAGCTTAACTGAAAAGTCATGCCTTAGAAATTACTCAAGTCAAGTGGCTTTTCCACAGCTCATTTTAGAGCTGACATCAGTGTGGGCCATTTCTTAGATGGTGCTGTTGTCCTTATGTTTTCTAATGTCAAAATACATCAAGTGTCAAGACCTGGTGCAGGTTTTTTTTTGGTTCTTACATTATAAATCTCTAAGTCCAACTAAATCAAAAGTCTGAGAGAATGGAACAGGACTTTAAAAGCCTTAAATTCAAATAACGTAAGCTTCTCTGAGTACCAGTTTGTGAGGAGAAGTTGTCCGATGTGTATTGAAATCTGTATCTATTCTAACAAAGTAAATTAGGCACTGTACAGTCTAGTATTTATTTCAAAGCATATTTTGACAAAATGCTTTATCCATTATAAAAAAAATAAGAAGACAATTTACATTAATATAGCTTGAGATTCCAAACATAACTGGAGGATATGAAACTCAGAAAAACCAGACATTGGCAAAGCATTAAAAACCAGCTTTTAAAGCATTGGATTGAAGATGTTACAAATACTATAGGAAAAAAAAAAGGAGAAAACCTGAATACTCAAGAGGAAACAATATCTAGCATCTTTTAAAAGAAGAATGTAAAATGTGGTCAATTATTTAAAAAAAAAAAGATAAAATGAAGACAGTGTAAGAATGAACCACTCCTGTAGTAATCAATGAAATATTTTGTTTTACCTTAAAGAGAGTTTTGTTTAGAGATAAAAACACATACTAAAAGTCAAAAAATCTCAAGCATGATAATGTTCTTTGGAATTAAGTCTCAGAGGTGTAAAACTCCTTTTCAATTTCCCTTTTGAACTTCTCTAACTAAGGACTTGACTGAAACTTCATTTCGTTGCTTTTGTTTTATACAGTACAAGGACAATTAAATATTTTTGCAGTAAATACATTTTACAGAGCCCTGGACAATACAACAGCAGTTCCTCAGACTGCAATATTTTGCTCTGAAGCTGAAGGGTGAAAATATTTATTCTCTAATCACCTCTTTTTTCAGTGAATACCATCTCTCTTTCCACCTCTTCTGTCTCTCCCTCCTCACACAGCCACATTACCCAAGTGGTATTGAATGTGTAGCTACCTCAAGAGAACAGAGAATAAGTGACTTTAAGTGACATGCACAGTTTTCTGATTCCAAGTAAATCCAAGGGCTGGCAATGCTATGGAAGCAATTCACACCTCCAGTTTGGCTAAATCACCTCTCTAGTTGACACTAGCAAAATCTCTGCATAGTTAAGAAAGACACAGCCTCAGTCTTAGATGCAGATTTAAATCATCAGATTTAAAGAACAGATAAATGTTTGTCTTTAGCAGACACTCTGCTAGGATCATCTTACACTGGTCTAGGTGTCTTATCTGACGAAAAAATAGAAATGTAAAATGTGAAGATTATGCTATTTGAGCAGCTTCATGTAAAATGTGAAGATTATGCTATTTGAGCAGCATCAGGACAATAAAGAATTTGGGACATGCCCTTGCATCTCAGTACAGGAGTAAAATTCGGGATGCAAAGACTTGGCAGGAAATAAATATTATTTAATGTCCTGCTGATGAGTTTAATATCCCAGCAGTTACATCAGCACAGAAGACACTAGGCAGGTCCTCCTAGCGGAAATGAAAACCAGATGCTTTCATGGTGTGTGTTACTTGTTGGCCACTGCTATGCAGCTTCTAAGTAGGCAGAATCTCTTCTGAGTGCACAACAACTGTCCTTGACTTGGATTCACAGTTCCCTGTTCCAGCATGGAGCTCAGTTGTAGGAGTTAAGAAGAGATTTTACACTTTAAAAACTGTCTTTTAAAGGAGTATAAATCACAAAGGATATCACAGAATCACAGAGCAGGTTGGAAGGGACCTGAGTGGGTCATCTAGAGCACATTGCACAGGATTGTGTCCAGATGGTTCTTGGATATCTCCACTGCGGGAGACCCCACAACTTCTCTGGGCAATCTGTGCCATTTCTTGGTCACCTGCACAGTAAAGACATTCTTTGTCATATTCAGGCGTCATATTCATATGCACAGGAACTTTCTGTGCATCAGTTTCTGCCCTTTGTCCCTTGTCCTATTGCTTGGCACCACCAAGAGCCTGGCTACACTGTCTTATCTCCATATTCATATTCAGATACTGATAGAAATTGACGAGGTCCTCTCTCTTGAGGCTGAACAGTTCCAGCTCCCTCAGCCTTTCCTCATAAGAGAGATGTTCCAGGCCCCAAATCAACTTTGCCACCCTCTATTCAACCTGCTCCAGGAGCTCCCTGTCTCTCTCATCCTGAGGAGCCCAGAGCTGGACACAGCGCCCCACATGTGGCCTCACTAGGGCTGAGTAGAGGGGCAGGATCACCTCTGTCGACCTGCCTGCAATGTTCTAATGTATCCCAGGGTACTGCCAGCCTTCTGGGCACATTGCTGCCTCATGGACAA
The DNA here is from genome assembly GCA_013398115.1 of Falcunculus frontatus. Taxonomy (NCBI): domain Eukaryota; kingdom Metazoa; phylum Chordata; class Aves; order Passeriformes; genus Falcunculus; species Falcunculus frontatus. Next base: position 667,171 of record VZRV01009165.1, read on the forward strand.
CTTGCTGTCCACCAGGACCCCCAGGTCCTTCTCTGCAGAGCTGCTGTCCAGCAGATCAGCCCAAGCCTGTGCTGATGCCTGGGGTTATTCCCCCCCAGGTGCAGGACCCTGCATTTGCCTTTTTTGAGTTTCAGACACTTCTCTGCTCATCTCTCCAATCTGTTGAGTCCCTTCTGAAGGGCTGTACAACCCTCTGGGGTATCAGCCAGTTCTCACAGCTTTGTGTCCTCAGGGAATTTGCTGGGGAGGCCTCTGCCCTTTCCTCCGAGTCACTGATGGAAAAGTAAACAATACTGAGCCTGGTATTGTTTGGTATATCTACATATATAATACACCAAACAAAGGATAGTTATGAGCAAGTTATAACAGACAAAGCATGGATTACATGGATTGCCAAAAAAAGCTGCAGGAAATGAACTCTGACAGTGCACCTAAAACGAGCAAAACTAAATATAGAAGTTATGAAAAAGACGTTTTAGTAATGGATAGAGTTAAAAATTATTGGAATAATGCTTCAGAAATCTGTCACAGTCAAAAAGATGATGCTATCAGGGAGTTTTGAATCTAGCCTCATACATCTGAACATGTGTATCCAAATTAGTGTGTTCATAACTGAATAAAAAAAAAACCAACAGAAAGTTTATACTGATACGCAACAAATAAAGCTCTATACTAATTTATACATCATTGGTAGATTTATGAACTAAGTGCCTCATACAATTTCCATTAAAACCAAAAAGGAATTCAAATTAGGTCCCTACAGGGCACTTAATAATTTTTTCAATTAACACTGGCAATACGCAAACCAGAGAGAAATAACCTTCACTTTTATGTTTTCATGGGATTCTGAGGGTTGTAGCTTCTTTTCTTGCTGAAGAAGCAACTTAATCCTGGAGATATTTCCACAGAGTTGTTTCAATAGGTCATTCATCACGAAAAAAGGCTGAAACAGTTTCAACATATAATAAAGTCTTGTTAGGGTCCTTTCTCAACTGTCCAGCTCTCAGTTTAGTCTCTAAACCAAATATAAAACTTTGTCATTAGCCTGAGCACTTCAGAGCTCTTTGTTGCAAAACCTCTTTGTTTTTAAACAGTAAATCTGACACAACTATGATTAAACTGTTGTGTTGCTCAGCAAACATCTGAGCCATTTCACCATGTCTTTGAAAGGCAAATATATTTTCATGGTAGTACACTGTGAACTGTGCAGTTGTGTAAAGGTGTATTTGCACTCTCCTCTTTTGTTTTCTTAAAATTTTTGTATACAGGCACAGATATGCTGGAATATAATATGGATAAAGTAGAGACCAAATATGCTGTAATATAAGAACAGGTAAATACATTTTAGAATAGGGTTTATAAATGCCAGGAAACTCCTCTCATACTAAAATTTAGAGCAGAACTTCATATGTAGAATAGGTGAATTCACATAATAAAGTAGCTTATGCTCTATCAGTGTAGATGTGGGATATAATGTTCTTGAAATATTGAGAGCATTAAAAAGTTCAGTTGTTGTACATGTATTTAATAAGTATTTATTTTAAATGGAGGTTCAGGAAAGGTTCAACATAATTGATTTAGGTAATGAATAATGTCATGGTGAAGGTCCAAGGGTAGTATCTTTATGAGAGATCCCTATGCTAACTCCATTCCTTCAGAATGTTACATTATAGACAGTCTTCAAGGCATTTTGAAGGCATTTCTGGCATCAATGATGCCAGTACGCAGTCTCCAATGACAAATGCACATGAGCACTCACTCAATGAGCACTGAATTAGAAAATACTGACTCAAAATAGCTCTCGGAGCACAATAGACCGGAATTACATTATTATAATGTCAAGGGTTAGGTACATTATATTTATGTATATGTGCAAAATCTATTTAGAAAAAACCCCTTTTTTTTACCTATAAAATAAGTAAAAGTTGCAGTTAAAGTCAACAAATACTGCTCCTGAAGATGTAGTTCAAAGTAGTCTGAAAGCTCCTGGTTTGGATCACCTTGACTGACACCTCAACCTGATAGAAACCTCTGACCTTAAACAACTTCTGTATTGGTTTTCTCACCAAAAAATGAGTTAATTTGAGTTTTGTGGGACTGAATTAATTAATGCTTGTGAAACACTCTGACACCCTAGAGGAAATGAATAATTCTGCCTTACATCAGTGTTTGAATAATATGAGGCAAATAAGGCCATGGGGTATACAGGGAACGGCAAGAAGCAAATACAATATACAGCTGCTCACTGTTGGAGCACTGTCTCTCTTCATGCTTAATGAAGCAGGTGACCTATGTAACTAAAGTGCCATAGTACACTCAGCAAAAGATGGCTGAATTAAAGTTTCCAGGGAAATCTTAGTTCTGGCATTTCCTATCTTTTGAGTACTTGACTCTGCAACCTTCATAATGTTCTATTGTTTGCAAGATTATTTGTGTATTAAAGACATCAGTCATTACAGTATCTAGGCAACACCAATGAAGTACAAATATCAAATCCTTCATTACAGAGGAGCTTGCTTGCTTTCATCTCAAGAGGAAATAATCCACAGCATAGTGTATCCCCCAGCAGGCTCCCAGGAGCAACTCTGTCACTAGTAAGCCACCTATAGAAAGTGGTCTGGTTTTGAATGCTCCTTTAGGTTTGAGGACAAGCTTATCTCTAGCAGCAGAATGCTCCACAGGGATGCTCTGCCTTCACTCCATCAGAGTTGAAGCATTTGTGACTTCCAGTGTCAGCATCCAGTGCAACAGCTGCAGGAAGAAAGCAAAGTAAAGGAGCAAGCTGGAGAAGCTGAACAGACAGACTATACAGGCAAACAGGCATTTTAGGGTATCACGCTGAATCCAGTGTTGCATAAGAAGCCACTTTAGAGCTAATTAAGATACAGCCTATTTTCTTCCACCCGTGGCAGCCACTGGGTCACTGAACAGCAGTAAGAAACTGTAGCTTCTGAAGAGCTTTCAGATTTCATTGGAGTAAATGATAAAGTCCATTTCTGCTGTAGTTAATGCCATGATTTGCTTCAGCAAAATTTTGACTGACACAAACCAGATGAAGTAGGATTTCTGAAGAAAAGAAATACATATATTTCTACATTTTATGAAGAGGCCCTTTAGACCACAGTATATCACGGAATGCTAATCAGAATACACTGTGAGAAAGACACCTGGCCAGGCAGATCTGCTGGGTCTGTCTCTGAGGAGGGAAGTCATAGGAGGGCTTTGCAGCCATGTGCCCACAGCTGGTTAGTGTGACTACAAAGTGACCCTGGGCCTGGTAGTGCCTGAAAGGAGGGAAATTTAAAGTCATTTTACTTCCAGTAGACCTGTGCCTGAACCAGACACACTGTGGCCAGGTAAGAAAACACTTTCCCAGATGGTCCTACAGGCTGATTATAACCTGTGACAGAGGAAGATCACTGAGACAACTCACCTTTCTTTTTCAGTGAGTATGACTTTAAGTAAAGAACAATATAGATGTTCATCTTACTGCATTTGTTTTTATTTGACTTTTTCCAGAAAAGAGGCTCTGCCATAGAGATCCCCCTGTTGCTTACTGTTACAACTCCACCAGGATTTAAGGAATACGAAGTTGCCCATCTCTCTTTTCAATAATGAAATTACTACCTACCTCCAACACTATCTTTCTCTTATCAGTCTCTAGCATAACTCCTTCAGGATGTGTATAACTTGGCTTTTGAAGGTATTTTAGGTATGTAAACAGTTATCCTTTTATGATTTTTTTTCCATTCAATTTCTATGAAAAATAAGGGTAAATTTGTATTTCTCACAAATGTAATTGACCCTATGTCTAATAACCAAGGTTCTTTGGGAGGATTATCTGCAAAATAATAACATTTTTTTTAATCCTGCTGTTCATGACTTCACAATAAATGATAAAAAATGACCAAAAACTTCAATAATATTTATTGTCCCTTTTACAATTTTCCTTTTTCTTTTTACATTTGGGATACCATAACTGTAGCATAAGAATCAGTATTATTTCACCTTTGTCGAGCCTCACACCCATGTCTCTGAGGGATGATAGCTGCAACACGGTATCTCATGTGAATTGTATCTACCCAAAACCCTGTGAGACTGATGTTTCTAGTGAAAAGCTAACACAGAGAGATGAGTTTTTTCCCCTTATGAAAGGCTGAAGGAGCAATGGAAAAGTCTTTTTAATACAGGAAGCATTAAAATGTAAGACCAGTTCATTTTGCTGTGTTACAATTTAGTTTTTGGCTCCAAGCGCTAAATGCTTAAACAGAAATGCAAGAAATGTAAGCTACATTTTGTTGTTTGCGAAGATTTCTTCAAACAAACAAGCAAAAAAAGCCAAAACCAAACCAAACCCAAATAAAAACAAAGCACTCCTGCCATTGCTGAAATATTTTATTCTCCTATTGGCAATTTACTACATTTTTCTACTGGTAACACAAAAGGTTCAATTTAGAACCCAATACACACACCTGGAGACGAGAGGAATGCTCCTGAAGACTTTATTGGGAAGCAATGATTTCAAACATTAAATGCTGATGGAGATTGAAGCTGAAGCTGACACGAGGTTGGTGATGAAAGTAAGGAGAGGGGTACATGATAAAATAACGTCCCACACATATATAATGGCAAGTTCCACACAACAAGTGAATTACTGCTGGGTGAGCAGAGCAATTCTGTCTCATTTCTCCCTCCACCCTCTATGTCAAATTGTGCTGGGTCTGCACCAGCCAGACAGCTGAGCTACTCCTGGAACAATTCCACAGATGCCTTGACACGCATTTCCAGGAAGACATTAACTTTACAAACCTTCATTCTGTTAGCAATATAGAAAAGATTTTATGGTGATTGCCTTAGACATCTTTTAGAAGTCTAAAAGAGGTCCATACTTGGTTTTGTTATGAATGGTGCATGAGATGTGAAGTTATTGGGTCCTAATAAGAGTCACTGTGATTTACCTCGTGTCTACCACATTATGATTGATCCATATGTAACTTGAAGATAATGACAGAGTATTAGACCTTGTTGAACATTCAGGGTGCTACAAGTCTGGCTGAATGTTCTAACCTAAAATGAAATGTCATTCTTGTGAAAACCAAAATGTCAATATCATTTGAAACATTAAATGCAAAACATTGATTCCTGTTTTGCTGGCACAAAAGCTTAAGTTAATTTAAAAAGCCCCCAGACCTACAGAGTGAAATCCTGGTTTTCTTGGATTTCCTATTTCTATCATAACAGTACTAAAAATTATCCATTAATATTATACTACACAGCTAGGTACTGCTTAAATTTAAAAAAGATATTTCTTCACCTGCAAAAGCATAACTTTAAGGGAGAATAATTAAACTGACTTTTTTCCTCATAACCTCATCATAAGAACTTTTTTTTTTCAAATTCAGACAGATGTGAAGAACTGCATATAAGAGATATTGCACAGTCAGTATCCCAGTCCTTTTAAGCAACATTTTGAAAAGTCCTGAGCACTTTCAAACTTTATATTCCTTACTTAACTTTGAAGTATTTTGCCTTTCTCATCACAAAAAGGCAAATCCTTGGAGGTGGCACATCTCTCAGCCTTTTCCCCCTACCTCACTGAAAACAGAAACTTGAGGCGAGAAAATATTATTGAGAGGTTAACTTTTCAAGATTTCCTAGGGGGGAGTTTTTGTGGTGTTTTTTTTTTCTTTTGGTTTTGGTTTTCTTTCTCTCTTTTTTGTTGGTGTTTTTTTTTTGGTTTTTTTGCTGTTGTTGTTTTTGCTTGCTTTGTTGTTGTTGTTAGTTGGTTGGTTTGGTTTTTTGGTTTGGTTTTTTGTCACAGAACAGAATTTTTACACTTGAACTTGGTTATAGGATTTACTAGCCTGCTGATGAAGCTCTTGGGGCTTTCATGGTATATAAGCCAAAAAGAAAATAAGCAAAGAGCAAACAAGAACCCCTAGCTAATGCAGGAGACTTCTGAAGAAGCCTTCACAACTTTCAAACCCTCAGCCTAGATCTGGAACAAACACGAGACTTTGTACAGCAAGCCGTTCTCGCTCCTTTTCTGTTTGTTTCTTGAAAGAGAAAGGATCAGAAGGAGAATAAGAAAAAAACAGCCATGTATTTGGGTTTGATGCAAACAGGCTGACAGTGACCAAAAATTACAGAAATTATAAATATGCTATGCCATTAGTGGTACTCGTACATTAAAATACTCTATCATATTTTTATAATAATTTGATAAGTAATTTTACCGTGTCTCTTAAAAAAAAATCCTTAATAGTTGAAATTAACTCCTGAATTAGATTTTATTGACTTGACAACAACAAAATCTTTCTGTCTTTACTCGGTGGACGAAGGAACATATTTTGTTTGATTTAAACACTATAAACAAGAAGCTTTCCATGGAACTTCAACTGCTGCATTGTTTTGTTTGTAAAAGTGCCTCACTCTCATTTTATCATTGAAGAAAATAATTTTTTTCAGTAGTGGTTAAAACAGTTCAATATGTGTAGTATGATGACAAGAACAGCAACAATATTATCTGACAGTATATAGTCGGACTATGTAACTGTACTGCTCCATTTGGTTTGTGGGTTTGATTTTAAATGTAGAAAATATTATTTCCATATGGGGTTAATCAGCTTTAAAAAAAATGTTGATTAATAGTCAAAATGACCAAAGGTAGAGCTGTATCTTCAACAGTATTTAATGTAGTTTTATTCCTTACAGTTTCTTGGTGAACAGCCATTGTGGTCTATTACATTTTTACTACTGGACGAATTAATGAGACTTTCTCTGTGTGTCAATGTGATACAGCCAATTTTCAAATCCATTTTCCTAAAACAGGCCCCAATGCTGCATGACGCAGAATGTGTTGGTCTAGTCAAAGGACAAAAGGCAATCAGAGGAGCACACATATCTCTAACAAAGGAAGGCACATTAAAAAGAATGAAACAAACTCAGCTGTGTTAGTCATACAATTGCATTTCAATAATGACTACATACGTTGCTGGGTCAGACCTAAAAGCTACAGCACTATAGTATTGAACAGATACCACCGAGATTAGGTACCCAAACACTTCTTTCTGTCAACTGAAACACCAAATTGCATAAGCTGTCAGCTTTTATTTTGGCCATTTGCTGCTTTCTGTCTTCTTCCAAGTTCGCAAACTGTGATAATAGATAAGGCGGGGTTGTCTTGTTTGCTTTAATTTTATTTTTCCCTTTAAACTCACCTTCTTTAACTGTGATACTGCAGGAAGGAGTTTTTCAATGCTTGGCACTCTGTCAGAAAGGTAAACATCATTTTCCTGAGAAGAGCCAGAACCCTAAAGGCTCTAGTTGTGTACACAGCCAAGACATTTCTTTTCAAGAGCCACTAAGTATGAGGATGATCATCAGGTATGAGAAAATGCAATTGGAAAAGTACCAATGTTACAGAAATATTTTTCCCATGTTGTAACATGAATGTGAAGATTCTTTGCCTAAGCATTGAGTTGCACATGAGTATGCTGTGAGACAGCCACCCTCAAGGCATAATACAGCTGAAGGTGCTGGGGAGTGAACTCCCCAGAAGAGTCATGATTTACTGCTGACCACACCTACAGCATTTATAAAATGTCAGTACAGCACATCTTGGTGTGGGAGAGAAAAATGCAGCCAAGAAATATTTCCTTCAAGAGCTCTTCTTTTCCAGGGTTAATGTCTGCTGCATGTTTTCACTGAGTTTGTGCGCTCTTTTTCTTTCAAATCAGAATTTTCATGGTAATAGCATTTGCAAACCACCTGCTGTATAGAACTCCTCCAGAGGGATTTTGTAGAAGGATTCCAAGTCCTTCTTTCTTTATGTATTAATGTGTATGAAAGAAGTTACAGTGTTTGTGGATAAGAAAGAGTTGGAACTGCTTGCATCTAGATGTCTTTTATTATCCACAGGGAAAACCTGGGTGAGTATCTAGGCCTCATTATGCCATTTGACTCTTTCTTTGACACTGATACAGTTTTAATGGAGGACTGTGGTCTTGGTATGAGATCTCACTGTCAAAAGGAGACATCACATAAAGAAGGCACATTGTGTCTTTTAAGTCTACAGACAAAAGATTGTATTAGAGCTACCTGTGCCATGATCTGTGTGGTGGGAGGAATAACAGATAGCCAAGAATTCCCATGGGAGAACAGTGTCACTTCAATTATTACCTTTTAAAGCATTTCTAGAGGGTAGCTGCTTTTCCTGCTAGCAGCTTGACAGGTGAGCTGGTGAAAGGAATTAATACTTTCTGTTGTGTTTCTCATAAAATAACACCCAGCCTTCAGTGGACACCTCCAAAGTACTGTCTGCAAGTGGCGGCCAGTGCTTGAACTTTTAAAACAAAAAATGTAGTGTGAAAGTTGATAGCTGAGGAGCATTTTCTACTTACTGAGCAAGTTTGTTTCTCTGTCAGAAATAACCATTGTGTTTTGCAGGTATCCAGTGAGGAGCTGTACAAACATGTCCCCAACATGTAGAGTCACACCCTGCTGCATAGGGTGTGCAGCATGAATCACAGACAGAAACACAATTTGAAAGTTTGGCCTGGATTTTTTTTTTTTTTGCAGACTGCAGATGTCCCACAGTAGTTGAAAAAATTATATGCAAACTTTACTTGGGAACAACCCAAGGAGCAGATTTCTTTTTTTCTGCAATGTCCAGCTTATCAGGAAACATTGCCTTTGGGGTGTTACTCTCACAATTAGTAAATCCCAAGACAAACTTTGCAACATCATAAAGTGCCTATTTAGCACTCTATCAAGAGAAGAGTATCAGCAGATGACTGACCATCTATAGCAGAGACTGGAAAAATGAGCTAAAAGATAAAATATTAAACATAAGAATGGCAAAGAAAAAAATAATTATGAATCACACAGAATTCTATTTTAGCAACTTTGGAGTTAGCCTGTAAGCACTACACTCAGAATTCTGCTGGCATGCTTCTGATGAAAATTAAGCTTGTGCTTTTGTTCAAATTTAGATATTTTTGAGAAATAGGTTTAAAGCAAAATTACTTTTACACTTGGTTCACTGCCAGACACATATATTTGTAATTATATACTGAGTTTATCTATTTGTTGAGCAGCTGTTCCTAAAAGACTCTGTAGGTGAAAACCTGGGTTCAGTTCCTGCCTGTCTTCATCCTCTTTGTTTCAGGAGAAAGAAATCAAGTATTGCTGATAAACCTGGCTACGAGTGCTCTGCAAAGGGAAATAAATATATACCAATAAATGCCAAATGCCTTTTCAGATGACAACATTAAAACAGAGAGGTGACATGTTTTGCCCAAGGGTAAAAAGCAGAAAGGGGAAGGGTTGCTGTTCTCCTGGTTCATGTGAGTTTGTCTGATTCCCAGTCGTGTGCATGGCTTGGAATGGTACCAGACATGGTGACTCCTTCAACTCACACCTTGAGAACAAATTGTGAAATTCAACAAGGACAAACAAATAACCTCTTACAGTGATCCAGGCTGGGGTCTGGCTGCCTGAGGGGCAGCTCTTCTGAGGACACCCTGGTGGTTCTGGTAGACACTGAGATGAGCCTGTGCCAGAAGTGTGTCCTGGCAGGTGGAATGAACGACAGCAGCTGGGGCTGTGTTAACAGAGCATGGCCAGAAGATCAGGGACAGGTTTATTTCCCCCCATTTAGCACTCATTAGACTATAACTAATGCATGCATCCAGCATTTTGCCCCCCTCTAAAACACCAAACACTGATCAGCTGGAGTGATTTTGGAAAGTGCACCAAGACCACCAGTGCTGGAGCACTTGCCTTTGAGGTGAGGCTGAGGGAGATGGGCTTGTTCAGACAGGGGAAGACAGAGATCCAGGGGAGACCTACAGGGAAATTATCTGGGAGGTAGAGTCAGGATTTTCCCAGTGGCATATCACAAGAGTTTGCGAGCAAATTGAAAGCAGAAATGGGGCGTTTGGAGTGGATAGAAGGAGAAATTTTGGCACAATAAGGGTAGTCCAGGAGGAGAGCAAGTTGTCCAGAAAAGGTTTGTGCAGTCTCTTGCCTCTAAAGTTTTCAGACTCATCTGGGTAAAGCCCTGAGCAACCTATTCTGACCACATCTGATCCTCGTTTGAGCAGGAAGCCTGACTAGAGATCCCCTGAGTTTTCCTCACACCTGAATTCTCCTGTGATCCTCTGACATCGACTTGACTAGTTACACCTTGTGTTAACATTCTGTACTGGCAATAACTCTGGAATAACTCACCCATAGCATGCAGCATCCATGGTTTGTACAGTATTCTTGAACGTTTTTTCACACTTTTGGACTGACAGGAGTGAAAATATAAACTTTTAAATACGAATTAGTATCTGTAAATATTGTTCAAGGAAAAGAATGTTTTCCAATTGTTAGTATTAGAAAAATACATAATTAAGATTGAACTAGTGTTCCTAATAAACAATAATTGAAATAATTCCATTAGTAATATTTTAGGGGTACCCTTCTTGTGTTGCTTGGTACACCTGTTGGGTCTCTGCTGTAGAAAAATAACACTCTGTTGAAACCACAGTAAAAACACAAGCTTAGCGACTGTGTTGGCAGAGTTCAGTAACATCCAGTTACAAAATATACCAGGGATTGCATCACATAATTGTGGGTGCAGTATTGGTAATATCTATTTCTATAAATGCTCAACTGTGTTGGCATTGTTTTTGAGGAGACATCATTTCTAATAATTTTGTTGTTGTCATTTTTTTTTTTAATTGAGCAACACGTATAACACGTACAAAGGGATGGCAAGAACCTTATGGATAGTATGAGCTGACAATTCAAGGGTAACATGGAATTTCTCTTTTGACAGAAATGTGTCTCATTGTCATGTATTCCAAAGCCGTTTCTGACTCTGAGATCCATTTTCAGAGAAAATCTCTTCAAATTTCTGTACCTGACAGAAAAGGCCTCGAATTTGTGCATTTCTGTCAATATAAATTTCATATAGCTCAGGCTTTTAGTTCCGAAAGCCCTTGCAGTCCTCTTCAGCGATATAGCCCATGATGCCATGAATAAGCAAAGGTGAACTCTCCTGGTTCCAATCTGCTAGTTGGAGATTCTGACACAGATGATCCATAAACTCCATACTTCCAGGTTCTTTCGTGACACAGGAAACCCTTTGCTACAAGCTGTGCTGAAAAGTGGATCACTACTAAATCTAGAATTTAGAATATATCTTCTCACACACCTGTTCAAGGTAACTGCATGACTTTCAACCAGTGTAGCCCTATGCAATTCTGGAAATGACTGACCAAAAAGTGTTGACTCTGGATACATTTATATGTAAACTGAGACACAATACTTTAAATGAGAAACTCAACATCTTCATGCAACTACCTCTCATTGTCTTTCTTTTTTATTTTTGTGGGTGTTCCCAAAAGCTATTAGCACTGGTATAAAGAGGGATTAATTCACAATAGCAGTGACTGACACACAAGGCTCCTTCTAAGCTAGGGCTTCTGTCTTTTCACTAGTAGCTCCTCTGTATTTCCTGTATCAGGCCATTGCACACTTTACTTCTTAAACCTTTATCTCTCCTGATCTGACTCCAGTGCTTACATCTATCTGCTTTTGCTGCTGTTCAGTCAGATAAGTAAAAAAAACCAGTGGTGAATACATAATTTTTCTAAGCACAGATTTAAAAGTAACCTGCTTCCAAAATGCTTTAATTAGTTAGAGGGGATTGTAAACTTTAGGAATCTAAAAATGAAAAGAATGAGTCTTAAAATTGTTATTATTTCAAGTGATTCATCTTAGAATCAACCTGATATTTGCACACAGATTAATTCCTGTTTTTCTGTCCCCTTCCCAAAAATTTCAATGTCAATTCAAAGCCTGGAGATAAATTTGTAAATCAGTACGTTTGCTTGTTTTCCAATTGCAAGAAGACAGCAGCTTGAAATATGAGTAAATTTAACTCCTTTCCTAACATGTAAGATAGCGTAATGACAACTTCATCTAAATGTGAATGATTAAGACGATGCTCTGAATCCCAAAGCAAGGACACGGCACATCCTCTGTAGTACCTAAAGGCAAACATATCACCTTATGCTGGGGCTGTCTGAAGTTGTTAAGGAAGCACCGGTCCATAGTCTCTATATTCCAGAAGATGCAGATAAAGAGCCAGCAGCACAGTTCATAGAGAAGCCCCATGATAACAAGCCTCTATACTGCCCTTGATATGACTGGAAGAGTACCATAGCAAACACCTCTGAAGACAGATATGGCTCGTGTTCCTGCATCCAGAATGGCAAATGCTGAATCTAAAAGCTGAAACGCCATGGATTTCCATCTGCATTCCACCCCACTCACAGACAAGCACAGGAAACTTGAATGTAGATATTTCTTCTGAGCAGCCAGAGAGAAGAAAAATAGCAATGGGTCTTTAAATAAAACCGTGTGACACTTAAACATATTTTTATGTTTTACACTGAGAAAGACCTGCTACATCTGACACCTTTACTGGCCCCGGTTGTCAAAATATATATGCTTGCTTGAAGATGATGTTCTTAGTATTGTTTCTATTCCTTGTCATCCCCTTTATCTGTGTCTCCTTCAAACCTAGAACACTGTGCTTATCCAGGGAGTGATTGGGTGCTGATATAAAAACATCTACGATAATCAAAACCCTTCTGTGTTTCTCTGTAATGTGACAACCTAGCACTCTGTTTGCCTGCCTTCCTGCCAGCATTGCCTGGAATTTTGGAATGTGTCAGGTCACGTTGTAGTATAGTTGAACACATCAAACTTTGCATTTGGCAATAAAACCACCTCCAACTATGCAGCCTAACACTTTCCTATTGGTAACCAAATATTCTACAATTAGAAATAAAACAAATGCTAAACAAGTCTTTAGTGATTAATAAGGGATAGATTTTTTTAAGGTATCTATAATCCAAACCACCGAAATCCAATAGTATTAAGTGGTCAAATCTACGCCTAAGATGTGTGGTCATGTCTCTACACACGATTTTTTAAACACCCTATGCAACTCGCCATGTATCAGAACAACACATAGAGGTGAACAGTGTAATTTCAACTTGTGGGACACAAGCCCTATAAAGTAGGGAACAGGGTAGAATTTCTAGATACCAAAACCTTGTAAGAACAGCAGGAAAGTTTCAATTTCACCGGTCTTAGGGAGATTTCCATTCCTGATAAGGATTAAAAGGAGCATTGATACCTTACAGCTTTTGATTTATGTTCACTGAAGTAATCTTGGAAGGGTTAGCCATGTACCTGTGGACATAAGAGTGTGCAGAGGGATGCTCAGAAGTCACTGCAAACCACTGTAAGCCATTAGTTTGATCAGCATACACAAAGCCTTACAGTCTTATGTTTTTGAATGACTTGAACCAGAATCTGGCCTTGGATGTATTGGGATATAAGCTATTTGTGTCTGGTCATACAATTTTTTTGAGACTTCAGTGTCAAGGTGGGTTTTTATTAAGTATTAATGATAGCCATATGCTATACTGGAGGTCTTCATCAAAGCCATGAGGTGTGCATCAAAGGAAATTCTCTTTCCTGTTGTCATACTGATGCCTTAGGTTTTAACTTTTCTATTTTCAAATTCTGTACTGCTTAGAGTGTAACTCTGAAGTTCCTTGTAGCCTGTAATTCCTGCTCTCTCGTACTGGGTAGACATAACAAAGCCTCTCCAGACTTTGCCTTCAAGGACAACCAGGCTGTTTTTAGGCCCAAAATGTGTAAACTAAAGATTCTAAGGGGGGCAAGCTGAGGGGCGTTACATCGCTAAAACTGGGGCTTTAATTGTAGAATTAACCCTGATATGCAAATGATCCAAACCTATAAAAGTGTGAAGAACTCGTGACCTGTCGTCCATCTTGGGGTCCAATTTTTGGAAGCAGCCTCTGGCTCCCCTAGGGTGTACCTTGAAGGCCCTTCAAATAAATACCTGTGTTTATTCCCTTACTCTTGTCTAGTCTCTGTTTCTAGGTGGCTGGAGGAGGCATCAATACATGTCACACAACTTTCACCAGACACATTGATAGAATGGGAAATCCCCTTGGGAAATGAGTCTGGAGATATAAAACAAAGGTGAGGTATGAAACAGAGATGAAAAGAAAGAAAATAATAATTTCCCCTTTGTTATTTAGATACCTGTTGTGATTTTGTGCAAAGCAGCAGTATACCTGTAGCGCCTTAGATTTTTTTTAAAAAGTGATTTTTTTTATCCAAGAGAAACATAAAGACGTCAGAGTGAACCATAGTCACATGGGAACTTACCGGCCCTTGCAGCATTTCATTCTGTATAAATAGTCAGCTATGCTGCAGAGGACATGTAAAATTTGTTAATGAAAGCAGTTGAAGTCTGCATATACAGATGTGCACTGGTCATCTGAATAGTCCTTTTAGAAACAGCTGAGCTTCCTGGAGCCTGGAGGTGTCAGAGAATGGTGCCTGCAGCAGTGAAGTATAGTAATTGTGTTTGCAATGGAGATTACAACTGTAATGTTATACCCACTGAAGTTCACACCCCTTTGAAAAAAGAGATTCCTTAGCAAGAAACGGTTCAAAGAAATGGCAAGAGATTTCTTTTTACTGAGAAGTTATAAAGAAGAGTAAAGAACATAAGGGGCTGAAAACACTCAGAAGTTATAAACGAACAACACATTATCAGTATGGTGTTAGTTCTCCCAAGAGACCACGTCTCCTAAGCTCTTGCTTCCTGTTTCCCTGCTGATGTGCTGAGAGCACTGAGGGCAAATAGATGCTGCACCCCAACCAAGCAGCTGTGTCTTTACACAGTTACTACGTGAAAATGTCTCTCTGGCCTCCTTCACAAAATGCTGTGCTCCAATTTCCATCTGCATGAGCCAGGTATGATGTAGGAGATGGGATTGGGAGATGTAGGCCAGGTGCATCAGCCTCACTGTCCACAGATGAACTGCAAAAGTAAAATGGAGAAGCATATTTGACCTTAATCAGAAAAATGGGGAAAAAATGGTGGAAAAGGAAATTTAGACATTTTGCCAGAAGAATACAGACAAAAGTATATATGGAAAAAGATTATGGAGGAGAAGGAAAATTATGTTCCTTGGCATGTTTAAAATCAGCAATGACAGTTTTACTGATAAAACTACTTGTGAGGAACAGTCCTACACTGCTGGAAGGTGATAAGATGATCTGGTAATTTATTTCCATTTGCATATTCTTTGACACTAATTTGGGCTACTTCAAACTAATTTTAGGCATCAACAAAATCTACTTTGCAAGTAAGAACAGAACTTATCAACCCGAGTCTCTGAAGACCCATTTGCAGATATGGAGAAGGTGTGTCCTTCTGAAAGCTACAATGGCTGCTCAGAATTGGTAGCTCATATCACTACATGAAAACCAGATATTTATCACAAAAACCAAAATTTAGAAAATGGTTACTGCTGTTGCTAAATGCCTAGGAAATTCATCTGCACGTGTACTTCTGTACCCTGTTTGAACCGGACCCATACGGGGCTTCAAGAATCAGGTAAAAAGTGGCAAAGGGATTGAAAGTAATAACTTTGACTGTCCTTATGTTCCACTATCTTTAGATGACTTCTTATCGTTAAGGACACTGTACAAATGACAAGTGTAATCTTCCCTAACAAATCTCAGGCCGCTACAAATGGCTGTTTGGAAGGGCAGGATAGAGGTGCATGAATCAGACAGACTCAGAATCAGACAGCCTCAGATGAATGGCCAACAGCAGCCAGAACAAATGGACCACTTCCCAGTTCTCATTTTTAGCACAAGTCTGTTCTTTCAGCAGCAGCTGATGGCTGGTGGCAGATAAATCTGTTTGTGTCATGCAGATTCTTCACAATTGTTTTTCTTTCTCTGAAATAGAGACAATTTCACATTCATCCTATGTATTCTAAGAAAACAGCAGTATTTATATTAAATTGTCTTAAATGAATATAATGATATTGTATAAACAGCACAAATGCAAGGTGAGTTTTCATTAAAGTATTAGAGCCTGCCCAAAGTTTTGTGGCAGCCTGCATTAGAACACATGGCAAGTTGAAACGTTTTTGGTTTGTTTTGCATTTGCATTCCTACCTCAAATATACCAAGTGCCTAGGGCTTTCCTCCAACGATGAGGACTCTTCAGCCATTTTAAGGATTTCTGTGGTCTCTGGAGACTTCCTACTTGAGGCCAGAAGTGAGAAAGCAGATATGAATTCCACATTCAAACCTGGGGGTTGAGAGGTAGCTGAACTATGGTGCAATTTCCTACCCTGTAAGTAAGAGAGGTTGAGCAGAATATTCAAGCCCAGCCTGTGGCTGCTGCTGTAGTCTAAAAGCTTATACAGGCTTAGTGCCACTGCAGTCTTTCCCAGAAAAGGACAGATCATCTATCAAAGCGATCATATATTAGAAAGTAGGTGAATTTAGCTTTATTTTCACATTGGCACAGAAGATAAGGAAGTTTCATTTTCCACCTGACTCTGATGACAGAGGGATGTCTGTTCAGGAAAAAAAATTCAAGAGCAGATTGAGCTGAGAGCAATTATATCCAAAGCTATTGTCACCTGCCTGTGTAACAAAATGATTTTCCTGACATTCTTCCTTTTTGTTACTTCTGTTCACC
This sequence comes from Falcunculus frontatus, assembly GCA_013398115.1. Lineage (NCBI taxonomy): Eukaryota > Metazoa > Chordata > Aves > Passeriformes > Falcunculus > Falcunculus frontatus. Next base: position 683,783 of record VZRV01009165.1, read on the forward strand.
ATAGCCAAGTAGAAATAATAATTTTTAAGAAGTTCAAAAAAATAGGAAAGACATTTTGTTGGAAATTTTTTCAAGAATTTGCTTCTGCTGAAATATTAAAGTCCCAGTTGTGAAGGGAGGGGGAGGTGAGAGAAGTCAGATTTCAGCTGCTGAGATCTGAAAATATTTTCATGGTCTGAGAAAAACATGGAATTATTGACATTCAGGCAGGTAATATTATTTCTTTGAAAAAACTATCTTCAAAATTCAGCTGAAGTCTTTCAAATAGGTCTACAGTAAATGTCAGGATTTTATTTTAATTTATTTTCTTGAAGAAGAGAGTTATTATTGATCATAACTTGTAATATCTTCATGTATAAAGCATTTTGCATGTTCTTCCATATAAGTAAATATTTTGACTACTAGAGGACTTTGTAACTTTCTATTTCTCCTCTATTTCTAAACTGAGATGGATACAAAGCATCTAAGTTAATACTGTAAAGCATACATGTAGTTTTGGTTGTAGTTTTCAGAAGTAGTCCGAAGATTAGTTTCAGTAACTTCTGACTAATATTAAACTTGATAGGCATAACTTATCTGAAATTTTGCTAAATTATGCCAACTGATTTCCTTGTCAAGTACCTGAGCATATTAAAAAGGATTTACAAAGTCAAAAATAACTCTGGATGTTCACTTATTAGAACATTTTTAAGATGATTGCATCATAGAGGCTGAAAATCAACATGAAGAAAAGATTATATTTTTCCAAACATGCATTTTGTGTCATTTGTGCAGTACAAAGGACTCTAACCACAAAATTCTGGATAAACTGTCTTTGATTACTTCCCACAGGTGAGACTTATAGACTCTGCTTGTGATTGGCACACATTTTTTTCTCTATGAGCCGTGCCATTAGAGATGATTTAATGAAGAAGCAAACTCATGATTATTTTTTACAGAAATACAGTATTTTTGTCAGAAATAAAATGAGCTGTCTTCCTCATCCACTAACATCTGAGTAGTTTCTTGAGTAACAGTTGGTTTTAAAAAGAATTATATGAGTTCAGGATACATGATCTCAAGAAGCAGAAGACAAAAGTACAAGATTAAAACACCAAAAAAAAGAGTGCAGAATCAATTTTCACTTTGTTGCAGTTTTTCCAAAGTATTTTTAGTGAATTGTGAGCAGTACTGCACTAATATGTAACATGTTTTCTTTGTCTCAAAGAACCTACAGCTCTATTGTAGCATGTCAAAACACAGGATTAAAAGCCAAACTAAAAAAAGGTGTGAGATTAGTACTGTGGATTACAAAGAAGAGAGTTAGCTTGGAGATATGTGTTTGGGGACAGCAGAGTGAGAGAGAAGAGGACCTGATAGATGAAAGCAGAAAAGATGTCTAGCAGGATAGAAGGAAGGAAGCAAAGCAGATAAAAGCAACAGGAAAATTAAAGGATTGGGAAGAACAAAAAAAATAAGAGAAGAAAGATAAAAGCAGGGGCGAGGTGATAAGATATGCAAAATTCTACTCAGACACTTATAAAATTAAAAACACACCCTGATGTATACAAAACTTATCCACACCTTCTTTTCACGCACAGATCACTTACGCCACCTGATAGTCCCATAGATATGCACTCCATTTCACTAATATAAAGGCATAGAAAATCCACATCCAATTAACTTTCAGTCTAAATCAGATACAACCCTCAGTTGAGCAGCAATTTATATACACACTGAACTTATTAACATGAGACACCACATTGATTATTAGCAGGGCTATACACTGTCCTGAAGCTTGGTATGTAAATAACTACAGGTTGAGACCCCTAATGTGTGCACTTCCCAATTTATTTCCAGTATAGTGCTATTACTAAGAACCTAGCTGTCATTAAAAAATCTAAGAGTACACAGCACGACACAGCACAGGTAACTGTCATCCTGTGAGATCTTTGGGTGGTTAGAGAAGTGCAGTGATGAAGTCCGAGAGTGGTGTGTGAGAAGCACTGCTTTCACATATACTCAAGGCTGCAGATATTAATGTTTGGGTAAGAATTTTCTTTTTGGTTTAGTAGTCAAACTAAGGGTTGCTCTGAGGGTCAGCTGGTGGCAGGATACCAACAGGAAAGAAATCACAACAGTGGACTTGGAGACTGAGGAGACACATCATAGCATTAGCTTCCTGTATTGGGTTGATGCCTGAGAGGAGGCTGTGACCCCGTGGGAAGGCTGTGGAGAGAGGAGCTCATGCTGGAGCAGCCTGTCCTTGAAGGACTGTGGAAGTGACCCATGCTGCAGCAGTTTGGGGGGGAACTACTGCCTGTGGGATGGAATCACATTGTCTATCACCTGTGGGAGGCACCTCACACTGGACTGGGGGAAGGACTCCTCTCCCGAGCAGCGGCAGAAACAACTTGTGATGAACTGACCATAACCCCCATTCCCTGCCTGACTGTGCTGATGGAGTAGGAGATCGAGGTGGAAAGAAGGGAGGGGTGGGGTAAGGTGTTTTTAAGGTCTTATTTTACTTCTCATTATCCTGCTTTGATTTTTTTAGTAAGAAATTCAATTAGTATCTCTAATTTGAGCCTGTTTTGCCCCTGACAGTATTTGGTGAGTGATCTCTCCAGATCCTTATCAAGTCATGAACCTTCATTCTATTTTCTCTCCCCTGTCCAGCTGCAGAGGGGAGTGAAAGAGAGGCTTTGTTGCCCAGCCAGGGTCAGCTCATACCCTTCCTCATGAGGGGAAACAGAGGGGCAGGCACTGAGCTCTTCTTTGTGGTGACCAGTGACAGGACCCGAGTGTGGGGAATGTCAACTACTGGAAGCAGCAGCCTTGAGCAAGAGTTCACCATTCTGGCTGCACGGATGTGCAGTAAAACCTAAAAAGGGACTTGAAAGCTTATATAAATGAGTGTGGTGAACATCAACAGAAGCACACATTCATGTGGGTGTACACAATCATCTAAGCAGAGAGACATACATGTAGATATAATGGTTGAAAGGTGGAGTGACAGCCACAACTAAGCACCTATACATTTTAATCCTAGGAGCATTTAATCAGATGCTTACGGCTCCAAGACCTCCATTTTACTATTAGTGTATGTATTGTGTGCAGCAGGGTGATCTTGCACTGCAAAAATTTTTCCTGATCTACTGGATCCCTGCAATAAATAATGAGATAGCATGAAAAGGTAATATCCCTCCCAAAAGATTCCTGTCTTGTTTAAAATACCAATTTTGTGGCTCCCAGAATAAGGAAAATAAAGTGCAAATAGAGATGGTCAGCTTCTGACACTCTGACATATTTCATGGGTCTTGATCAATATGTACAGTGTATAATTAATCTAATAAATCCTGTCACTCTTGACCTGGGTTTGCACTTCTCTCCAAGACATACAAATACAGCATTATCCTCAATGTCACTGTCCTGCTGACTCAGTACCAAATAAAATTGTCCTGCTGGATGAGTCTGCACAGGTGAGGTGAGGGTAGATTGTTAGTTGTTACAGTCTTACAGACCCTTGGCTCATTTCCAGGCATTTTGCTACAAGGAGGGCTTAAAATGGGGTCAGTGTGGTATACGTTTTTCACACACTGAAAAGAAGCATGTCAGTGTTCCACACTGTTGCTATGTCTTCCCCAGCTTTAGAACTTTTCTAGCAATTGTAGTGGGCTGTCTATCACACTGATTACAAGTACTGTCAAGCTGCTACTTCCCTTCATTATGTGCATCGACTCAGTTACCACAACACCAGCAGCAAGGGAGATAACATCACATCCTTGTTCTCTCTCCTATCCCAGATTTTTACAAGCAGTTTGGCAGGCTTAGAAGTGATGGTGGCTAAGTTCTGTTTAACTGGCCTGAGTAAGAATTGCGGCAGTAGACATTGGGAGGAAGTACTCCAGGAGCAAAAGGGCTCTTATTTTAACCTGTGTCGGATACTGGTTCCATTGAACAGCCTCACTGCTTGTTTGAAAGGTTTGAATACGTCTATAATATCTATTTGGAGATCAAGAAAAAATATGTGGCAGATAACTCCATCTCCAAGCAAGTAAAAGATGCAGAACCATGAGACACCTGCTCCAGAAATTACAAAATTGGTCTAATGACTGACCACAGTGAAGAGTTTGGTTCTAGAAGATAGGAAGGCAGTGATTTTGTTCTAACATTTCTAAAAATTGCCTTAATAAAAGTTCAAAAGTGAGTTAGGTCAATTTCAGATTCAGACAGTTATTCCTCTTTGAGAAAATAATTTCTTAAGGGCTTTGTGGTATCTTTGCAGTGATAGTGGTTACAGTACTAAAAATGACAAATACATCTAAAAACCATGGGCACTGCAGCCTGCACTGTCATCCTGCATGTTCAACAGGTTTCATGTAAATGCCTGAGAACAGAAATTTATAGGTTTCTTTTAAGTAGTGTTTTACCATGTCTCATTACCCATCTCTTCTCTGTACTCTGTCAGAAGATTTGACTAGCATTGCATCATCTTGCTCAAGTAGTATCATGTCATTTGGTTAGCATCTGGAATACCATGTGGATTAAAAGCTGCATAAAAGGCTAATAAATAAAATTATGCTGTCCATAGCGAAACAGTGTTCACTTTAACATGCTGTTAAAATGTTCTTGCTAATGTGCCAACATCATAAGATCTGTGATTTCAGTAGAGGTCACCTGCTGTCAGAATTCAGTATTTTTGACTTTTTTTGTACCCCTGTTTATGAACAAAAAGTTCGGTTAGGCTTTTTGGTATCACAGAATCTAGGTCTATTTATTTAACTACTGTACAGTTCTGCAATTCTCAGGTTTATTTTTAGTTGAACCTTATGGCTTTTAGATTTTAAGGGCAGTTATAGGTATATTAAGCAGGCCTATATAATAAAATTAACAGGGGAAAAATTGTGCATATGGAAGCTTTGAAATAAAAGAACTTGACAGACAGCATTTGTTTACTTGGTATATGCAATTTCTATTTAACCCAGGTTCTATTTTAATAACATATGAGAATGTCATGTTTCCTCTTTCAAATACAGAACAGTTGTTATAAATGTAGATATTTGCCAAATTACTGTTAGAAAAACTATTAAAATAGATGAAATTAATCTCAGTCAAAAGACTATTATTTCAATTTAGTAATTTTCAGCTTAATTCTATTATCAGTGTGCTTAACTTTACTCCAAAATTTTGGTGTTTTTTAAGACAAAGAATTCTGTGTTTTTGGAGGCAGCAAGGTTTTCAACACATCAGTGAAGGCATTTTAAATCTTTATTACTATCTGTGTTTGACTATAGGGCTGCTCTAAAATATTCTGATGTTTCTATGTAAGTTGAATTTCTTTTCCTGATTGGAGTGACTTATGCGACATCTCATAAAAAGTGTAATATGTCCTGGAAGCCCTTGTTCACAACGATAAAATTGTTAGTATTCAATTGAAGTTACCGAAGTTAAACCTCCCGTTGTTTGTACATGAATTATTGCCCTGCTGTCTACCTGGCATCAGTGGCTGCAGGACAGAATTTCAGGTTAGGAATGTATTTACACTGTTGGTTTTTCTGTGACTGCAGATGGTGCCGACATACCTGAGCAAGGCTGCAAAATCCACCAGGAAAGCTGAATAAACAGTTTAGAAATCAACAAACATGCACTGCTTCACTCTGCTGCACTGCACTGTGAGGATCTGAGTGCAAATACCCACCTCATCCATTTAAAACTAGCTTAGATAGGGCTTTTGAGTCTGCAGCCAGCCTTCTGAGGGTGCATGTCAGGTCTACCCTTGGAGCATGTACAAATGATTCAGGAACTAACTCGCCCATGAGCTCGGCAAAGTGATCAGTGATCTCAGTGCAACAGTGACAGGCACTCCTGAGACTGCAGCCTCTCAAACACAGCAGTTAAGGTTCATCAAAAACAAACAAAAAAAAGCACAGGAAGCATTAAGCTATTCCATAGGTGTTAGACTGAAATTGCAAATCCCTGCATACTGAAAATCAAACCAAACCAGTTATTTATATTATATGACCTAACTGCAATGAGATTGATCTGACATTGATGCTCAGATTAACAGTGTTCAATAGATCTCAGCTAGTATTCCAGATCATTTATTACTTTAGTTTGATCAGTGGATTAAATTACACAACTTCAAATAAACATATTCCATTTACATTGCCAGTCTTTTGCAATCATAGTTTATAGGGACCTTATTAGAGTCAGCCAACTATGTCTGTATGAGCATCTATCTTCCTTTGATGAGCATCTACCTTTCTCCTTGACCTATAATATTAAAAATTATGGATTTGTGGGGAATCACATTCTTTGTCTAGAAATATTTAATTGAGATTTTTCTTCTGGCTTATTTCATACTACTGAAAGCACAAAACATAGAAAGCATCGATGGTCATTTCAGAGCCCAAGAAACATGGTAGCTAGTTGTCTTCTGATTTCAGAGACAAGCTATGCCAAGTGTTGTCTATGCCAACTTTACATAATTCCATCAAACAGCAATGTCAACTGGGAAACACTGTCTGCCAGAAGTATCCATTCCCTGTTCTTTACTTCATACAAATTTCACTTGCAAATTAAACTCTTTTCTTAATGGATTAGCAACATCCAAACATAATTTCAACCTAATACAAGCAGTGAAGGCCAAGTGCATTCCTGACTATTTAAAACTGAAGCAAAAATCTTTTAGCCTCACACTGTCGTTGAAGCAGTCACTGATTTACCTTTGTAGATATATTAAATCTCTCTCATCTATTATATCTAAAACAATATGCCTTTTCACATCCCATCAAAGTGTCAGCAAAGAGCACTTATTATCACTTTTATCACCATTTATAAAAATGGTTCTAAACTCCCACAGACATCTAACAGCCTTTGGACAATTTGCCCTTCAAATACTTTAGGCTTTGATTAATATCCTTGAGTTTAAACAGGCTGCCAATTCAGAGATGTTTCTTCCATCTTAAATTAGGCTTGTTTCTTAGTTTGCAATGTTGGGCAAAATGGAATTTAAGGCTACTCAGTATTTACACAGGAGAGCACAAGCTGGGGAACAAGTGAGGCTTTGATTTCACCATTCCTAATATCAGCCATGCATGACCACATCCCTGAACTAGACAGACTCGTCCTGTCACACAGGGGTACACAATCACACTGCAGAGGATGAATGGGCAGGCAGCCACAAAACATGGTGCACTGATTTGATGCCAGCTACAGGGAGACAAATGATAACTTACGGTGAAATAAATTCCATGCACCATGCGATCTATTTATCAAATACTAGTGTCTTTTCATTTCTATATCATCATAGTCAACTAAAGGAAAGTTTCACAAATCTCTGCTCTTAAGAACAGCTCTTATTTGCCTTGATTTAATTTGAAGTTAATGGGAATTTCACTTTGCTTAGGCAGGTAATGTCTTTATATCCTTGGGACCTTGTAAGAACTGAGAAAACAAAAAAGATCTAAAAAATTTATATTTTCAAAATAAAAAATAGCAGCATTTCAGCACTGCAAACTCATCACAAACAAATCTTTGAATAAATGTAAAACATTCATATAATATTTGAAGTTCTTTTAATTGCAGCCCTATTTCAGTTTTTACCAGTACTGATGTAAATCAAAGTATCTGCCCAAAGTGGGATAAAATGTAAGTTTCTTTTTAATGTGCACTGAGATTTTGAGCCATTTTCCAAAACTCCTGAATTCCCAAAGTGTTCATTTCACAATAGGAAAAGGGCTATATGGATAACGAGCAAAGTCTGTGACAGAATATAGTACCAGCTGGTTATCTGCTGCCACATACAGGCTCAGAGTCTACCCATTGATGGAGATCATCAATTGCTGTTAATGAATTATGTCATTAGAAATAGCCAAGCAGAAAGCTTGATACCGGTGCTGAATGACCAAACCTGCTGGGAATATGAAATGTTTCAACAAGCCTGTGCTTGGCAGCTGGAGGTGAAATAAGCTTTCTGTCAACATACTAAGAATGTAATGGTATTGTACAGCTATAGACCTGTACAGTCTTATTTTAACTACAAAAACCCGTGCCACAGTATATCTCAGAGACCAGACTCAAGTGCAGGAATTTAAAACAGCTGACAAAGAAAGGGAACCATTCACACAGAAATTAAATCTTTATCATTTTACTAAAGCCCTGTTAAAAGGCATGGATTGCGATAATCAGCCCAGATCTCCAGGACTGAGAACAATCCACTGCACAGAGGTGGCTCCAGTGGCTCTAAATATTTTTCCAAGTTCTATCTTGTTAACAAATTAGTCTTTGGCAAAATTATTAAGAACATGTCAGTGTTAAGTTCCAAGAGTCTCACATTCCAGAAACGAACTCCAAGTTCCAGCATGTCCTATATGTCAACAACCTGGACACAATTAGTGTTTCTGACCTCGGCAAAGCCTCAAGGTAGCTCGGCTGGCTGCAAAAAATTCAACAGTTACCAATCACACAAAATTATTCTGGTATTTTAAATAAGGTACAAGAAATAGACCTGTTATTATGTGTCTAATATGTAGTATGATATTCCCTTTTATTAAAAAGAACCATCCTTGAAAGAAGGCAGCAAAGTCCTCAATCCTGCTTTTCCTGAGGTGGTATGCTTCAATACAGCCCCTGTCCTGGTAAGCTGTCAAAAGCACCATGTAGTCAAGAGTATTTGGAGAAGAAACAAATTAAACTAGGATTATTTTATGTACAAACACAATGCTATGTTACAAAGATAGAGTAAGAAATTGTAAGAAAAGTTTAAGTCATTGGTAAACATGCTAAATATCTACAAAATTTAATGGAAAGTTTGAGTGAAATAAAAATATGGAAAAAAGTCACAAAACGCACATTTATCCATCTAAAAGACCTTTAAAGATGTAAAATAAACATACGGAATGGCAAGGTGTAAGAATGACAGACACAGACTTAATACAGCAACTAGTACAGAATTCTAAGCAAATGAAATGTAAAGAAAATAAAGGAAAGTAAAATTGTTAACACCTGAAAGTGATAAACCATTTTTTTAAAGTATCACATTAAGAAGATGCAGGGCTTCTTACTGCTTATCTTGAAAGGAAATAAAGAAGCTAATAACTGAATGAAAATACTTTAACTTAAGCTTATTTTCAATTCCTGAATTCAAGAGATAATTTTTTTCTTAGTGTTTTCAGTTGCCAGAATATGTTGCTATCACTTTTCCTTGCAATAAAATCTTTCTTGTGAACAGATCTGCTACAGAGAAGACTACTTCCAGGCAAATTGTAAAAGCTGCAAAGAGGTATCAGTGTCTTCTATAGCAGTAAGGTGTTTACGTCTAAAATAATTGAGTCTGTTCATGTGTTAACATGATTAAGGATGTCTGTCTCAGGTTTAGACTAGTTGGACAGTAGTTATCAACAGATCATCTTCTTTCAGATCAGTTACTTTGGTTTCCATTAAAAGTCCCAAAAACATTAAAACACAGGCATTGTCCTTAAGTTCCATACTAATTTATTCAGAAAGGATTCTCCATTTACCTGTGCATTTCCTTAGCAGGAATTTCCAAATATACTGCTTCAAAAAAAAAAAAAAAAAGTTGGCTTTTTCCCCCTTTCCCATTCTTTAGTGTGACTACACTTTACTACAGAGCACTTAAAACGTGCCAGCAAGTATCTATCTACAAATCCTAGATTTTGGGCAGACCTTAAGAAAGGAGATGTGACTATTGCGTAAGATGGAGCTGTACATAGGATATATGTAAGGAGCTTGACCTGGGATACATATCCACTAAAAAAATAAGAGTTGCAAGAAAATTGCTCTTCAAGAGTCATTCATGAGGAATAAGAGGCCTTGTTTTGATTCATAGAAATAAATGGGTTTTCAAATATCAGAGAGTTACCTTGCAGAATGCCTGAGACCTTTTTTGTCTCTCCTATGCACAAGTTCTGGTCTCACTACTGGTACGCTAAACACCAAAAATAAAGGACCTAGGTCCTACTGAGAGAAGATAACCTTGACAGGACTCCCAGCACCTGCAATGGTAGAAAGGGGCATGATTTGTGGAACTGACTGAAAACTGGGAGGCAGGAATACAGATGCTCTGTTGTGACAAAACACAGGTAAACAGAGTGGTATCAGTCATGACTGGGGTAAGCAGGCACATATATTTCTGTGGGCAGCCTACCCTGTTTGCAGAGTGAGACAAGTGAGCTGGCTCCCACACAAGGTAACTATTGCCATTAAGTCACCGTGTATAAGCTAATTCATCCCTCTGAAAACTGGGGCTTGTTAGTAGAGGTGTGTCACCATGCTGATATAAAGACACCACTTACCTGACAGCATAGGAACTGTGATTGCATTTCCTAATATGTATAGCATCATGTGGACATTTCAGCTCAAGTGGTACTCCCTTATTATCTCTATAATCCACTCCATACAAATGTGTGCCCTAAAGTATCAGAGCACGATACCTTCCAAAGCCTAGAACAGCAGCAAAGCACCATTTTCCTCTTCTGGCAACACTCAGCGTACCCATCTCTCAGATACAGAGCTAATAAATCCATTTACTAAACACCCAATCACAGTCTCTCCAGGCAGAGACACAGCTACAATACTGTTCCTAAAGTTGATCAACTTCAAGTTGTTTAGCACTGTGCCTTGAAGATGAAAAGCATGATAAAAGTATTATGTGCTTTGAAAATGAAGCATGAAACATCTCATGCTCAGCATCCAAAATTAGGGAATGTTTTTGACGATTCTGACCTTAATATTTATGTGTCTCAATTTCTCAGTTATAAAATGAGGATAATAGTGGCACTTAATTTTGTGGGGAGCCATAGATTAAGTAATTTTATGAAGCACTTACATGCCATGGCAAGAGCACAGCACAATCATCCACGAAGATATTAGATAATTTTAAATTTGATGCAGGATCTGCCCGTTGGATGTTGAGTAAGATCTGATATCAAATACGGGAGGAAGAAGAAATATGGAATAACTACTCCTTTACTGAATAAGGCAGGATTCCCAAATGTGAAGAAACAATACTGATAAAAGCATGTAATTAAAAGCTATCTGATAATGTGTATACATGAAAAGGGCAGATTGAAATTTTCACAGGAAGCCTTTTTTTTCACAGTCCTCACATTTACAGCACCTCACTTTCCAATCACTGTTTTGGTACGGTTTATCCCTGTAGGCAACTTTATTTTAATTATATGAAGAGTTTATTGCATAAAATAGTTCAAAAGATTGAAAATTCTGGTTTTCACATGATATCAATAAAATTATTTTGATAGTCTTTTTTATTTTCCACATTTATTTCTGATTTCTTTGTAATTATTCTTCTATATTGATAAAATAATTTATTACTTTCATTATTGTTGCTGAAAACTTATCAGGAAGTTTAGCAGTTCATTACATAATGCCTGAAGCAGGTAGGATCAATTAAATTAATGGAAAAACTGAATTCTGACACCATTGAAAGAACACCTTTCATTCAAAAAAGATCCAACTGGTATCAAAAATATGGTATCAGTAAATGTGATCCATTGTTCAATACAATGCTCTTTTGAATCGATGTATACAGTAGTTCAGCTCTCTGCCTAAGGGTAAAGTGAGTCTCCAAGAGAAGGAATTTTTTGTAGGTCACTCCAGGAAGTGTAAAATTATTTTTGACAGAAAACAATTACCATTGCGTATTTAGCAATTAGCATTTCAGACGCAATGCATGTCTCTTCAGTCTTAAATTTTCCTATTAAGACATACCAGGTATTTGTTTTCTAGCTTTATTTGTTTGCTTGTTTTTCAAATCCCCAACTATTCCTACAAAATCCTACAAAACCAAGCAATATAAAATGTAAACAACTTTCCGTCTGGAGAAAAAAGGAACAGATGGAACTGTATCTGCTGTTTCACGAACCATCGATGAGGTTTAGCCAAAACTTTGTGGGGTGACGGAGGAAATGATGAAGGATAAGCTATGAGATCTGTATTGATTGGAACATGCTTTTTATTTAAGAATGTTAAATGCAGACTGTAGGACATATGACTTCAGACTTAAATAAGTTTACCAGCACTAGAAGTCATTTAACATCAGACATTACAACGCAACCAGGGTACAATATCTGAAGTATAAAGTTGTCCAACGTAAATTCACAATAAATGTCCAAATATAGAAAAATACTGACCTTTATTCATTACAATCCTTCCTGCATTAATATCTTTATTTTTCCTCTTAGTAACTAATCTTATCCTGAAGAAGAGCTGTATTCCAAGTATGAGCACCAGCATACTCTGGACAAATGTGTTTAGTTCTATGCATAAATTACGTTACTTTTTCTGATTAAATAAATCGTCACTTCCATCTAATTTTCTTTTTAATCCTTCATTTTCAATAAATATGCTACACACCTCATTTTTGTGTTACATTTGCTGTCTGGATATTTTAAGCTCCATATGGATTATTTGTATTTTCATCTATACGTCCATGTATTGTGATGCCAGAAATTCATCGGAATTTTCTGCTCAGTTCCACTGTGACAGCTCTCTTCAAAGTTGCCATTCACTCACCCGCATTTCTCAGCATCCTGGTTAATACATGTCCAGAATGCACTATCAAAACAGTTGCCAGTTGCTGTTAAGAATAACAACACTGAACTAGAACTTTAATTTTACACTACTTAGAATTAAATATTGTATGAATCTCCTTTCTCCCTATCCTCATATTTCCATTCTCAAAGCCAAGATCACCCTTACTGCCAGGCATTTTCAGAAACCTCTCAAGGCTTCTTCCATGGATAGCGTGACTCCTGTGTGTCTGCTGAAACATGATCATCTCTGCTGTGCTATTTTCTACCTGGCAATGGAGTAAGAACAATTCAAACTCATTGTCATTCAGGCACTTCTTACCATAAATAGTATTAATTACTATACATTGTTTGTTGTATCTGGCTTTCTGCAATGCCCAATTTGAAATTAAATCAAACCAAAACTTACAGACATTCTATGGAGCTATTCTTGCACTTCATTAGGCTATGGAGGAACATTTTGCAATAGTAATGAACAAACTCACAGAAGAAAGGAGAATGAATTTTTTTTTTTCAGGAATAGCAGGTTTTATTGGGAAACTGCAGGATGACAAGGAAAAGAGCAAAATTCTGACAGTGAAAACTACATTGTGGAGAAGGTATATTAAAACAGTATGTGTGTGCACATTCAGTTAGGGGTAAGCAAGACTGCAGAGGAGGTTATTATGTTATTTTCCTATAAACTAGCCCTTAAGGAATACTTCTATTCTTATCACATCTCAGTCACTTGTATTGGTATTTCTCACCAATCCTTTTGTCTCTCACTCTGTGTTACTTTTGACACGGGCAGTAGTTTCCCAAACTCAGACCATTATTCATTACAACCCACCTTCACTAAAAAACTATTTCTACTGTGAATAATACAGCAATTAAATGCCTAATGTAACTACCAATTTGGAGGTTATTGATCAAAATCTAAGTGCTATTGTTTACTTGTCTTCCAGCTCCACTGTTCTTTTATTGCTTCCTACTAGTAGGATATGCATAATAACAACTGGATATAACCTTGCATTTGTTGCTCTTCCTGTGGGTGTGGACATGTTGCATTCTGGTTCATGATGTAGAAGGTCACCAGCCCTTCTCGTTTCTGAGGTCACCGGAAGCCTTCCTTACTCACTGCAGCCTGTGCTCCAGTCTCCTCTGGTGAGCTCTGCTCATGTCTCCGTTGAGATTTGTGCTGTTTGCTGGGAGCCTGAACTAAAGCTGATTGAAGCAAGTAAAATGGGGAGCACTTTTCTATCATTTCACTGCAAATCACAGCAAATAAAAACTGAAATGTCTGAAATGTAGTTGAGAGGATTAGAGCCAACAGAGAACCTAAGTACCTGAGAACCTTTTGATCTGATCATCATGTGGGATGTGAGAGGAGTAATTCAAAGCTGGATGATGATCAGGCTTATGAGTTAGGTGTGAAGGTGCACGTAAGGGCCAAGGTCCTTGTATACACAAGCACAGAGCAACAGGCACACTAGAGATTTAAAATGGAAAAATAAGATTCTCTGGAGCCAGTTTAAATAACAGTTGAGAAGAGCTTATCTGATGAGCAATTTTCAACACAGGAGCCTGAAATCCTATGTTAGTCATCGAAACCCCTTGTAATAGGTGAAATCATATACTTCATTCAGGAACTCCTTAGGCTTTGATAAAAAATGAAAGGATAGTATTTACTTCACATGGAGATTTTTATGGGGGCTAATATTTTTGTGATAGTCTGCCTCATTCTAGCTTGCCATACATTTATAGTTCAGCATGACTGAACTTAAGATATTTTCTATCTTATAAACACTTTATTTTTTTCTGTATATGCATCTCCATTTAAAAACAAGTTTAATTCTTGGCAAGGGCAACTGCCAATTTCCATCTTCATAACCCAACCATTTTTACTCAATTACTCCTTAGTCTATGTATTTTTTTGCCCTGAGTTGAACTACCCTTATTTATTTACTAGACAGATTAAGATTGCTACTTAAATGTTAATGTATTTGTTTGATCAAAATGAATTGCAAGCACATGACGTCTCATAATCGGTAAACATTCGGTAAACATAATTGGAGACAGCTCAAATCCACCTCTAGGTCTTCATCACACAGGTTTTCCACTTCAGGTAGCTGAAGGGAATGGAAAGAATCTACAAACATTTGAATTTCTGAGTATGTTTTGTCCAAGATTATTTCAGACTAACCATCACATTTCATAGAGGACTCAAAGCATTATTTCACAGTGAAACATGATCTCTTCCATCCATGTCGATGTTATTGATAAAGTACAAAAACTTTCCATCTTGTTTGTTTGTAAACATTTGACATAGAACTTCTCTCTGGTGTCAGATAGTTCACCAATTATCAGTAAAATCTGACAGTATTTGTTTTGCTTGAAGTTTCATAAGTGATAGTCGTGTATACTGCATACACAAGGAATACACATAGTATGACAGCAGACCTAAGATGGTGTTTAGAAATAGTATATATTTATCAATTTCAGGACTTCAAGACAGACCTTAAGGACAGTAACAGCTAGCTGAAGACTCCAGTGTTGGGAGTGAACAGTCTCCATTACTCTTGTTATCTTAACTCCAAGGTCAATTCAAGTATCAGAGAAGTTAGCCATTCCATTATTGATAAAATCTGTAGACACAATCAGATAATAACATTATTTCATAACCTCAAGCTATTATTTCTTGCTGTTTCTCAGTTGATTCTCACATGAATTGGCAAACCACCTCAGTTTAGTAGAGGTAATTTCTGCAGTGCTCTTAAATGCTGATAATGTAAAACTGTTAAACTTATAAACCTCAAATTTTGATTATCATCAGGTAATTCCAGCTAAAGACTGGGGATTATAATCTAACACACAATAGAGAAGCATAAAGAAATACTCCATTTCACAAAACTCTCGTAAGAATTTTACGATTCTAAGGATGGAATAACCTCTACCAGAATTGCGGGAAGGAAAATAAGGACAGAATCACAATATCAGACAAAAATTAGGCTGGAAAGGGCTTCTGGAAGTCATCTAGTTCAACCTCCTGCTTCACGTCAGTTTAACTGAAAATATAAATGAGGATGTCCAAGGACTTGTTCAGTCATGTTTTGAAAATCTCCACAGAGGTGGATCCCACGCTGTCCAGGAAGCACATCCCAGTGCTTAACCACCCCCACAGTGAAGAATTTTCCGGTGCCCAATTAGAATTTCTCTTGCTGCAACTTGTGATACTTGACTCTTGCTGTCTCATTGTCACAGAGAGCACTGCCTAAGCGCCATTACAATGTATCCCCTTCCTCCCATAACCTCACAGCAAGAAACAAATTGAAACAAGAGGCTCTGTATTTTGTCGACTTGGGAATTCAGATATGTTTGGGTTTTCAGCACACTTTGGGGCTGAAGATGACGTGGATCCATCATTGCCAAGTTTCATATGACTCTGAAAGAGCTAAGAGATGAAGATGGGAGACCACACACTCACCCAAATACTTTGTTCTAACCAACTACTGTCAAAGACATGATGCTGAATTAGGTGGATCTAGTATAGCTACTCCTGTACTTGTATATTGTTCCTCTTCTGTAGTTGAAACGTCTCCAGTTTAACCCAGAGTAGTTGTTCACAATTTATACTTGTCTTTGAAGTTTGCTGTGTCTATTCCAGGTTTGGAGAAATTTCCATGACCATAGGCGTGTCTGCTTTCCACAACAGCATTAGCTGATTTGAAGAAAGATTTTATCTATTCTTAAAAATCTGAATCATAGATATTCTTAGTTTATCATGGTCACCACTACACTACTACATTAATTCTCAAGACACCTTGATAAATGCAGAATAAATTATGTTTGTTTCATAAATTGTACATGTAAATTAACAATTTCACAGGGGTTATAAAGCACCAAATTCATGGGAAAACATTTGCTGAGCTCATAGTACTCATAAGCGAACTCCAGCATTTGCTGTCTACCATTCAGCCAACAAACAGTCCCTAATCAAAGGGCATTTTTGTTTTCTGGACAGTTATGTGGACACTTAAGAAAACCTTGCATTTGAGGATGGAATAGTTCTGGCACTTGTTTACCACTTATGCCATTGATAATAACTTCCTTGGCTGTAACTTCATTGGCAGTTGGTGAATCTACCCAGGAAAGAATAAACCTGCCATTTCTAGTAGCTGCATTCAGACTTATGATGTTGGTACTTTAGAACATTAACATAACTTCCTTTGTTGTCGAGACTTCAATGTGATTTTATGATTTGATGTAGGCTGCTCTATTCCCTGGTTTATTTTTCCCTTCTACTTCTGTCAGTTTTACTTTTAATGGCCAGAGAACTCCCAAAGGTACCGTGCAACTTTTAATCCTCCCCAAATTTTAGAATAAGAAAAGGTTTACAAGAAAGATGGGCTTGGGTGTAAAAAGTTCATGAGGACCACAAGCACCAAGCAAACACTAGGGTAACATTGAAGGCTCCAAGTAACCAGCTCTAGGAAAACTAGCTTCAGGCACTTCTGGGATTGGAAGGAGACAAAGACCTTTCATTCTTTTGCCAGCCTCACCTCCAAGCAGAGAGGTAAATACTAGGCCAAAAGTGTGTTCCTGTAAGTATCAACCTACTGTCAAAGTAGTTACAGCTTTGAAAATAAACCATGTGCAAATCAAGCAACAATTTGTTCCTTCTAGCCCTATCTCATTTTCCTCTTTTTATGAATTTATTCACAGGACTCAGCTTTTTTCTCAGTCAGAAGAAACCTAGGAGGTGTGAATTCTCCTTTTGACTCGAAGATCCTTATGGCTGTGTAGCAAGATACATGAAGGGAGGGGATGCCATCCAGAGGATGTCGAGAGGCTTGAGACTCAGGCCCATGCAAAGTCCATGAAGTTCAACCAAGAGAAATGCAAAGTCTTACACCCTGGTCATGGCAATCCCTGGCACCCCTAGAGGCTGGGCAGAGAAGGGGTTGAGACCGGCCCTGTGGAGAAGGATTTGGGGCTGATGGTTGATGAAAACTCAACATGAGCCAGTGGTGAGTGCTTACAGCCTAGAAAGCCAGCTGTGCCCTGGGCTGCATTCAAAGCAGCATGGCCAGCAGGGCAAGCGAGGTCATTCTACACCTCTACTCTGTTCTCGTGAGACCCCACCTGAAGTGCTGCATCTAGTTCTGTGTCCCTGGCATAAAAAGGACATGGAATTGTGGGAGCAAGTCCAGAAGAGGCCATGAAGTTGATAAGAGGACCAGAGAACCGTCCCCATGAAGACAGTCTGAGAAAGTTGACACTGTTCAGCCTGGAGAAGAGAAGGTTGCGTGGAGACCTCACAACAACCTTCCAGTATCCGAAGGGGCCTAAGGGAAGCCGGAGAGGGACTCTGTCAGTAACTGTAGTGACAGAACAAGGAGGTACAAACTGAAAGAGTGGAAATCTAGGTTAGGTATTACGAAGAAATCTTTTACTGTGTGGTTGGTAAGACACTGGAACAGGTTGCCCAGGGAGGTTGTGGGTGCCCCATCCCTGGCAGTGCCCAAGGCCAGGCTGGACAAGGCTTTGAGCAGCCTGGTCCAGTGGGAGGTGTCCAGAGGGCTTTGGACTACATCTTTAGGGCCCATTCCAACACCTGAACATTCCATGATTCTATGAACCCGCTGTACTTGTTTTGGGGTTTTGATGATGGCCTAATGCAAGATCTGGATCTGCAGATCATTAAAACATTAAGATCAACAACAGACAGCTTGCCATTCCATAAGGGAATTATTCTCCCTTCCTATCTGGGGCTGAACATTCATGGAATCTGTACTGAGGAGAAACAGCTTAAACAATAAGAGATATTTTCCATTACTAGCGGATAAACAGCAAACTGGACTTTAATATACTCAAAATCTCGAACCAACTGGTGTAAGGCTGTGTTTAATAATTTGATTCTTAAATACAATGTGAATTTGTATATAGTAGTTTCTATAATATTAAATATGTATACTTTAAAAAGTACTGTAGGTTTACCTTTCACTAAATTAGTATAAAATTTTCATTTTCATATTAATCTAAAGTATGTCTGACTTGAAGACAGAAGTACATTCATCCCTACTAACCTCTAAACCCTTAAGCCCTCCATCTGGATCGCAAAATATATGGTTAAGATTTTGTCATTCAAACTCTGGCATTTCACCAGCCCTTGGGAAGATCTGGTGAGGAGAACAGGCTAAGTCCAGTAAGGAAGATACCCCAAAAAATTCACTGGCAAAGTGAGCCGATGGAGAGCAAGATACAAGAAAGTGTTCCAACCATCTGAAAAATAAGATGCATTTACTTTTTTACTTTATTTTTCTGGCAAAATTCATATTACTCCTGCTTGTAGTAGTAATAGCACAACGAGTACTATTTCCAAAGTAAGTCAAAGGTGGATGTCAAAGTAAGGGCAAATGAGTAAAGAAAAAACAATTACAAGAATCATCCTGAAGTATGTGTCTTGGAAGCTACAACAACAATACGGATACTGCCTGGGCAGAAAAATTTCCAGGACTCTGAATAACAAGGGCACTTAAAATCTCAGAAGACATAAAATCTCAGAGAAACCTGCTGCTCATGCAGTCCTCTTCCCCAAGAGTAGGGGTAGAACCATGTTTAACAGCACACACTGATATCTAAAGCCCATAAGAAGACCAAGAGGAGCTACTTCTCTGATCCACAGAGAAGTTAATCCGAGTAAGACATCTGTGCTTCTACAACTTCTTTAGACACTGGCCTTAGCATGCTCTGAAGGAATATAAGAACAGCTGTATGAATTCAGAACAAAGGTCTGTGTAGCTCTTTAATGACATGCAGACAAGTGGCAAAGAGGAAAGTGAGAGGAACAAAGCATAGGAGCAGAGAATACATTGTAAACCTCCATCAGTTTGGAACTTCTTGTCTCAGAACATCCTGAGAGAGATATTGACCTCAGAGGAGTTTCCTTCTCTGTATTCAGGCCTGTTGTACACTGGAGCTACATGTCATGTAATGAACCACACCAGGAAGCCTCAATCACCAACTTCATTCCAGTCTGAGGAGTCCCAGCCTCCATGACTCTTTCTCAGACGGCAACTCTTCTTCACCTTTGATTATCCCTCTCACTCTGCTTTTTTACCGTCTTTCTCAGCTAGTTATGCTGGGGGCAGAAAATAAAGACTGGTGGATTTTTATTTATTTACTTGTGTCTCAAAAATAATATGCTTTGCATTTTATTCATATCTTACCACAAATTTCTCAAAGGAAACACAGAGATCCTCTTCACACAATTGAACTTCCTGAAGTAATTTCAGTAGGCTTGTACAAGCTTTTGACACAGGACCTGACCTACAACAAAAACCTACAGTATACTACATAGCACATATACCCAGGCCCCAATATATGGGTTAGGAACCCTCTCAGTAAAAGACCTTGGCTTTAATACTTTGTATTTTGACTATTGGTCATTTCTTGACAGAAGCCCTGAAAGTAATGGGCAAACTAGCCAGTGTTTGGACATTGCCAATTACTTCCTTAGCAGTACAAGGACCAAATTAACGTATTCTTGATTTAAGAATATGATACCAAATAGATTAGGTTATGATTATTTAATTTGAAAAAGATCTACTGAGAGTAGGACATCTGCTTTTCCATATTAATTTGCAGTTTTCTGTCTCATTTTTCTCTCTGCTACTTTATGAAAGGTGTGGATTTTGTATCACTACTCATCAAGCTTTGTATAAATTCAGTGCAGCTCCTTTTATATTCATATCTGTAACAGCACATTTCCTCTAATTTTAAGATTAGTGTGTGAAGTCTCTGTGCTTATGCTTTAGATCAGATGGCCATTGATTTGTAAAGAGTATGAATCTTCAGGACTGTATTCTTTCTTCATCTGTTAAAATCTAATAAAAGCTCAACTCATAGGGGTAATGAATTGTACAAACATCCACTGCATCCAAATCAATGTTCCTTTTAGTAAATCTAAATGAAATCTTAGTAAGAGTGCAGTAGAATATAAATATAATTCATATAAATATTTATCCGTAATAATCATCCATACTATAAACTTCTGGACTGGTGTCATTGCATATGTGATACTAAACTTTTATCTTCTGCTTGCATGCAGCTAGATCTGTACAGGGCAAGATGATCTGTCCATACAAAAAAAGTGTCAGAACTGGAAGCAGATGGAAGTCATAGGGACGATCATCCATCAGCACCATCTGAGTACCCAGGTCACTTAATCATTCTAAAGATGGTTGTATCAGATATACTGAGTTGATCTTTCTATCCCATGTAGTTTATGAACAATCTATGTCTTAGAATGTCTTCTGTCATTTTGAGGCTTTATGAATCAGTTGGATTACAGTAAAACAATTCCAATCAATAGGATGCTTCAACTGATCCTGCCCAATGACACATTTTCAGTGGCAAAAGGAAAGGCTGTTTAGGCGAATGAGGGCTGGCCAATTTCTGCAGTCCCTTCCCCTCATACTGCTGCAGTTGCATAACTCTAGGAGTAAGGATACTGAAGCACATACTCCTGCCTTATACTTTTACAATACAGTTTTATACCTGTTGTTTAAGAATTTGTCTTACTGCTTATGAAGCTTGCTCACACCATCTGCTTCCACCGATGCCTATGGCTGCAAGGCACAGAAGTTTGCTACCTGCTAGGTAAAAACGTCCTTTATTTTGACACTTAACAGTTTCCAAAACACATTACCCAAGTTAGGTTTTATGAAGTGTCTGGTCTGGCAAAGCTACTGGAGGGCTTCCATTGATAAATTGCAAGGGAGCTGTAAGGGCACTGTAAGGGAGCAGAAAAAACCCTTTTCTTGTACAGATACTAATGTAGCAAAAACCCCTAGATCCTTTCCTTCATGCAGATTTCCTTCTTTAGAAAGCTATGACCAGTCTCATAACAGGTTTTTGTTTACACTAAACCTGTACTCAACCGCTTAACTTCTCTAGAAGACACAGTTTTGTAAATTTCGTATAATAAAAGTCCAACCAATACAGTCAAGGTCAAAAGAGGTTTTGTGACCATTCATCTACCTTCCTACCCTTTCATAAATAATTTTAGAAAATAGATCTGCTCTTTTAAAAATTTAAGATAGCCTCACCTCCTTATGGATAAATTCCTATAAAAACATGTTTTCCTTTCCTATGTATTTTCACGGGATAGAAAATGCTGTGTACTAGCTAAAAAGTTCTATGTATCTTTTAAAATTTGTTTTGTTTGTTTTTAAAGCAGTTTTCACCCTGTATTTTTCATCAAAACCAGGGAAATTCTTTTTCTGAGTGTAAGAAGAGTCTAATCATTTAATCCAGACGCTCCTTTGTCTGTAAAAGATAGTCCACGAGTATACCAACACCAACTATTTCCTCTTGTGCATTCCACTACCTGAATTAACAGCACGGGAAAAAAAATCACTCCCTGATGGCCAGACTTATACATTTATATACACATAAATATACAAATATTGCTGTGCAGATATTGCATATTTTCACTGTTTTCTTCTCAGAAACCATCATCAAAATGCCCCAGCAGAGCCATGCTTAACTTCAGAAATCGGATATATCCCACACTTACTATCAGGCAGTAAAGGTTAGGAAAATGAGTTTGTGCTTAAAGCCAGACTGGATGAGCTATTGCTGATAAAGCCTAACTGCCAGGGTTACACTGCATTGTCGTAAAAGCCTCAAGAAAAAGCTGCCTGCGGTTAGGCACCACAAAGTATGATGTGGACAAAGCCTATAAAAAGTTTAAAATTACAAAACCCCCTCAGTGTGCTTGTTATGCACACTGTGATGTGCTGATCTGTTGGTAGTTGCAAGATCCTGCTGAAGAGATGATTGTGTTTTCAAAGAGCCTTTCGGAGAGGGCTCTCCAAGGTTTCAACACGTGGATTGCCATGCGGCATGCCCAGCCTGCGGGAAAGAATGAGGCAGGAAGGCCCAGGTGCATTGCAGCCAGGATGGGGGGCTCTACATTCAGGTCCGTTTCTCTCACCCGAAACATCAAGA
Source organism: Falcunculus frontatus (assembly GCA_013398115.1). Taxonomy (NCBI): domain Eukaryota; kingdom Metazoa; phylum Chordata; class Aves; order Passeriformes; genus Falcunculus; species Falcunculus frontatus. The sequence goes on from VZRV01009165.1 coordinate 706,330, forward strand.
GCAAAAGACGAGCCTTTTCAAAGGAACTGAGCTATGGAAAGGGGGCTTGCCCATATATCCTACTTTGAAGGTCTCAAACGGGTATCGCTCCCTTGCCGTGACTTGCTCCACCGGAGTTAACCTGGAAACCGTGACTCGAGGCTGACGGGTTTGTTTTTTCTTGAAGCCAACATTTACTTTGAGTTTAATCTCCCACGCATACCCCGCTCCCGGGCCCGCCGCGGGGCTGACGATGCCTTGGCTCGGGCCGCCCCTGCCCCGCGGGCTCCCGCGGCTGCCGGCCAGCCCGGCGGGCAGGGCAGGGCTGGGCTGGGCTGGGCCGGACCGGGCAGGGCTGGGCTGGGGGCCCGGCGGGGCCCGGGGAAGGCGGTGCCCTTCGCCCCGCGCAAGAGGGCCGGGCCTCCCCAGTNGGCAGTCCTCCGCCCCTCCAACATCCCTCTCGGCGCCGCGGCGCGTGTGGAACAGGGGCGCGCGGGTCGCGGAGCGCAGGCGAGGGCGGGGGCGCTCCGGCTCGGCCGCGGGCGCAGGGGGGCGGCGGTGGGCGGGGGCCGGGCGCTGCTCCCACGGCTCCCACGCCGCGCTCACTCCCGGGGCCGCCCTGCGCAAGCGGCCCCCGCCCGCCGGGCCCGGGGCACCACACGTGCGGTGTCGCCCAGCGGAGCGCCCGCTGCCCTTGTTTTGCCTGGAAAGTTAACTTTCTGGTTGAAGCAACAAAGGCACCCCCCAAAAAACCCGCCACAAAACAAGCAAACAAACAAACAAAAACCGAAAGGGAAAAGAAGGAAAGCAGCAGGAACGCTTGCGGTGTTGTTTTTCACTTGGATTTGATGTCCTTTTTATTCACAGTAAATGTAATTTTGTTAATAATTAAAGAATAGCCTGTCACTGCTTAATGTAAGGTAATTGTTATTTATTCTTGATACAGTTCTTTAATGGAAAGGTTGGTGGAAGGCAGGTGTCATAAAACGTCTGTTTGTTGTGTTAAAGGTTGGTCATGCCAGGCCCTTAAGCCGTGGGGAGGCTCCTTGATGGAGCCGTGGGCCAGAGGTGCTCATGCGGGTGTCCCAAAAACCATACCTGAGAGTATGCAACAGCTTGCAACAAGCTGTTCCCAAGGTTTAAATTTCCTGGCAAGGTTGAAACTTAATGCAGAAACTGTCAAAGTAATCACATTTCCATTGGAAAAGAGATAAGGACATCCTGAGAAGAGCACCATGGCCAGGCACCGGCCAAGGACTGGCTGTACGAGCCTGAGGTTAGAGCTGCTCCCTAAAGTTGCTGAATAGGAAATTTTTCAAATCCTGTGAATATTAGTAGGGCAGGGAAGTTCGTTGTCTCTAGTACTAGCCTGGAACCCTTGTAGAATTGCATAATTTTCTTTAGTGGACATTTGTCCTCTGCTGCATTTGTGAAATGAGATACTCTCCAAATCTTTCTATATAAAGGCACAGTTACTTCTTTCTTATAGAAAAAGGTCTTTTTTTGCTGGGTTCCTGATAATGGCATTAGAAAGGTCTGAGCATGTTGTTAATAGAAGGACAAGATGATCACATCAATGCAGGGTTCAGAATTTGTGTACTTCAGCAGAAGTTCTAGCAGCTCCACTGGAGTTTAAATTCAATTTAATCCCATTAATGGCACTTACTAAAAAAGTTTTAAGTGATTAAACCCTGTGTTTAAACAGAGAAGATGGTTGATATGCTTGGCTGGGATTAACAGCCAAGGTTATTTCTCAGAGGATGAACAACTTTCCTGGTGCTGGTAGAATTTGTAATCATGTACATAAAGTGTGATAAAGATCTGTAAGCCTCCAGAGATGGGCCTTATTCTGCACAACTTTGCTAATATAATTGTTGACTTGAGGAGGACCTTTGAAGAATCAAGTTTATTATGCAGAAATCACAAAACATGGTTGATGAAAACACCAAAAAGTTTATTTAAGAATTTTGTTTAAACCTCTGCCTCTTTATCCAAAATAATACAGTTTCATAGGTTCAGTTTCTACAAAGTAGCTCTTACCTTCTAAGGAGGAAAATAGCTGTGTCAAGACATCTAGAGCTTTTGTTAAATATACCTAAAGCCATTGTTTTAATTTGGGAGTTCTCTTTTGTTTCGTATGAATGTATCTCATGCTGATGTCCTTAATTTAAAAAAACAGGATTAAAATGTTTTCATTTGTCTCAAGTGTTCTGTGATTTATTTCCATGCTGGCAAATTTTACATTTACTTTCTTAAATTCATGTGCACTGCTTTAAGCTTCTTTTGTAAACAGCACTTGTAAATCAAATATCAACTTCAAAGACATTCACTGTAAAATGACTATTCTTATTTGGAAGATGCTGCATGAGAAGTCTCACCTTTCCACGGTTACTTATATGTATACACTACTTTCAGCATAAATCTGAGCATAAGTTGCTCTATTTGACCTATGCCACAATTAATTAATTCATTATATTCAATGAAAAGTCAAGCAATATACTGTACTGTTGTGAAAAACAAAGAGCCAAACCAAATAAAAGAAATGCATGTGAGGCAGAACACACATGCAATCATTTTTAGCCTTTTATTTGTTCATAGCATTCAGTATTTGATATTGCACAATGTTACATATTAAGTATAGTCCTACTCCCTTAAGTTATTTTCAAAGGACAGAATGAGAAAAAGAAAAAATTAATTCAGACAGGCTTTTGAAATAAACACATCTTTCTCAACTGTATATAAGCAGTCAGTGGAAAAAATTCAATTTCAGAAGTATATCCATTCCAAAGTAGTAAGACTTTTAGAAATATCTTTCACTTGTCTTTGTAAAATTGTATTTATTCTTAAATTTCATAGTAAGACTGACTTTTGAGACTGACTGTGTTACTACAGTGACTAGAGAATTACTTGTCCTGGAGGGCCCTAAAAGAGGGTTGTTTTGGAATCTCAGTAAATCACCTGTATTAGTGTTCGGACTCTTCAGAACAACTCAGCTGAGTACCTGCATTTTGTACTCTCAGTTGTTCTTCATTCTTTATCTAAAATGTCTTGAAAACCTGATCCCGATGGTTGGGCCAGTCCTGATGTGACTGTTTTAGTTTTAAAATATGTTAAGAATTTAATCTTTGAATCTGTCTGTCTTGCCTGTACTGTGTGCTAAGTTCTCGGTCACCTTCCGCCACAGGCTGTATCTGCTTCTGTAAGAAGGGAAATGGTATCGCTCCTGTTTTATAACATTTCACTTATATTTGTGAGAGCAGTGTACAACGAAGCCCTGAGTGTCTGTCAGAGGAATACATGTAGTTCTCAGTTGGGGGGAGAGCAGTCAGATCTCTTTCGTGTTCTGCTTTCCAGTTCGCCACAAAGAGCTACTCTTGCAGCAGCCAGGAACACTCCTTTCCCCCAGGCTCGAAAGCAATCCTATCTGGGAAGATCTGCCCTGCTACTTGGCTGAGAGACAGGATTCAAATGGAATTATTCCATATGACATGCTGATGCCAGCTTCAGATCTGGATTTGTCTTTCTTGGTCTTTTTTTTAACCTCAGACTCCCCAAGTTCCTTATAAATCTTAGTTTAATTGAACATTTAATTGGTTTTTGAAGTATGAGTAGTTATGGAGATTTTTATTTTCATTCCTTTAGGTTAATATAACTAATTTACATTTCCTTTCAGGAAGATTTAAACTGTTCCCAACAGACAGTGGAAAGCAATTGCACTATTTGCAAAAATATCTGGAGGGTCTTGATGGGAAGAGGGAATTAAGTTACATTTATATGCCGGTAAATGAAATCAGAACTCCGTATGACTATTTGCTATTATACTGCTATACTATTAATTAGGCTTGTAGGAAAACCCAATGTTAACTTTCAAGCTATCAAGCTTTTTCTCACTATTCTGCCTTCATTGGATGTTCTTCCTACTTCTGCAGTCTTTCTCTTAAGCTTCATGCCCTAGCCCTGGAAGATATGCTACCATCTTTCTATTTTACACAGGTATGCTGATGACACTGTCATGAAACACCTTGCCCCCCTTTTATTTTTTGGTGACTACTGAGGGTTGCAGAAACATGAAGGAAGAAACATTGGCTGTTTGTTCTCCCTATATCTTAAATCCCAAATGTGCAGCACAAAGCAACCCTCTCAGACCTTGTTAAATTAAATTTGAAAAGTATAAGTATGAATTTATAAAACATCAGCAGTAAACAACTCGTTATTAATGTTTTGAAAAAAAAATTAAGATTAAAGCAGCCGCTCCTTTTGGCACAAGGAATGAGCAGGGTGGAAACTAGACATCAAATTGCTGATTCAGAGTTTGATCCCAGATGTGGGAGGATAAATCTTTCTGGAGTTCCTCATAACTCACTGAAATGAGGTAGGCTGGTCCTGCTTGGGAGCAACAAATGGATTAGATCAGCATGGGAGAACAGATAGATAAGGAGAAGTACCTGAATGACTGTGGTTTCAAAGAAGCCAAAGAAAAGAGATGCATTGCAGAGACAGTAATGTATCAAAAAGTAGGAAATTTAGTTTGTTTCTGAAGTGTTTCTTTGAACAGTACTGAGTCAGTTGTTACAAAGGGGGTTTTGAAACACAACCTATGATAGTGTATTGGAACATGCGTTGGGTATGTATTGGTGTTACTGGTACAGATGTTCAGTGTACTACGAGCTCTGACATAGCTGGTAATATCAGAACCTCCTAAAATCACTGAATTATATGTTTAGGTTACTTTATGTAAAAGCTCAATATCTATCTCTTTAATATATTAGCTATTTATGCAATATTTATCTATCTCTTTAATATTTAATATTTGGCAATACTAGTCCCTGAGCCTTTTCAAAATATTTTTAAATTCTTGGAAGATGCTAGAAAAACTTTGAGCAACTTTACCAGAAAAGTATTTTAATTAATAACTATGTGTGGGTCATAGATACCTAGAAATATTCTGATTGTTTTCTTACTTAATTTCTCTTTGCAGATACATTTCATCAGCTCATGAATGGAAGCTTAAAAGACTTTATACAAAATATATGTGAAAATGGAAACTTCATCTTTGCTATCCTCCTTGCATGATGAATGCAGATCAGACAACTATATTGAACCTCATTACAAGGAATGGTACCGAATAGCTATTGATGCTCTGATTGAAGGAGGTTTAGAAGCCTACAAAGAATTTCTTTCCAAAGAGAGATGCTCAGAGTTCCTAGCAGATGAGGAAATTGATTATATTTTGAACAATGTTCATAAACTTCCCCAAAACACAATTTATTCCTCTAACCATTCCATTGATGACACTTCTTCCTCTGGAACCTACTGGCCCATTGAATCAGATGTGGAAGCTCCAAATCTTGACTTAGGTTGGCCCTATCTGATGCCTGGAATTTCTGGTGGCACAAATATTGATCTGCTTTTTCATCCACCACGAGCACAGCCTTACACCATAAAGGAAACTGTTCGGAAGATGATACGAGATGCAAGAAAGGTAAACATGAAAAATAATATTGGGAAAAAAGTGGCAATAACAATAATAATAATCTAGTTGGTGTTTTATTATAAGGGGGTTTTTATTTTTATTTTTGTCCTGGCAGGAAAAAATTATCTGGCTGCTCACAATTCAGTCAGAAAGGTTTTCCCAGACTGAGATCAGTCCTTTGGTGTCACAGGCACCAGTGTTATTAACTGTAATTCAGAGGGATCAGGGATTAATTGGAGGGATTAATTAATACTACCATTATAATGAATAATTACCTTTTACTGTAATGCTGACCAGTGGATGAGAATTTTGTAGATAATCAGCATACCTTTTCTTTGCCCTCAGTTGAATATACGTCATACAATTCTATGTAACTTCAGGATTTATACTAATGTTTCTCTCTTGCGTCAGTGGGAACATGCATTGGTTTGGCATGGCAGACTGTTACAAGAAAACAACACCTCGGTGTACATCCGACTCACGTACCTTGGGAGTCAGGTTTTGTGATTTTTGCATGTCCTTGCAGAAATTGAAACAAACTCAGAATGAAAAAACCAAACTAGACTTAAGCAACAAGGAAATAGATTTTACTTGTGTATCTTGCCTTCATTTCTGATTAATGATTAGAAATGTGGACATTTTTCCAAATGCACTTGTCTCCACTTAAGGCACTTATTTCTTGAGTTTTCTACAGCACACCCAGCATGCAACTTAGTGACAGAATGTTGTATGTACAAACCACTTTTGCTCTCAGTATGTCAGTTTAAAACTTTAAGTTTTAAATTTTTAAAACAATGCCAATTAAAAAAAATCGAAAAATGTATTAACATGCAGATCTGTTTCACACAGGGTCATAATACCTCTTTAACAGGTATGAAAAAGTTTCAGGAATATTTCTAGCAAGTATGTCACACTCAGATTTTTGCTGTGAAATACAATTGTGTTCTGCATGACTCTGTGAGCTTTAAATTGATAGAATGGGCTGTAGCTCACATACATCTGTAAACACTTCAGTGGCTGAAATATGCATGTAAATGTGTGCAGTAGAAACGGACTGAACAGGGCGGGGCAGGGAAGGACCGCGTCTTTTTACAATGTCTCTGCTATATTTAGATAAAGCATATAATTTGTTGCCATAATAGAGTTATCGCTAGGCCTTTTATCCTATGGCTTATAATTTAGAATGACTGTATGCTCAAGGAAGAGTTAATTAATTCTCTCCCTCTTTGTCCCTTTCTGAGTGAGATTTGGTATTTTCTGTTTTGGTATGTAGTGAGACTTGACTGTGAATTGCCCAAAATACTCTGTCAATTTCAGCTCCTGACCTACCAATGTATCCACTGTAAGGGAAACAACAAAAACACTGTTAACTATTGAGAAGACTAGTTCAGTTTTGCTACAAGGTCTTGAAATGCCATGAAGTTAGGCCATTCCCCCTTACTTGCTCCTTGGAATGCAGCTATAGAAAAAAAAAATTAGGTGTGACTTAGGTTGGCCCTATCTGATGCCTGGAATTTCTGGTGGCTTGCTTTGCTTTGGAAGAAGGTTGAATGCATAGTATACTGGCTCCCTGATGTGCCTGTGGTGCTTCCACTTTATAAAGAGGATGTTTTATGTGTGTCACTGTCAAATCTGACAGCTGAAAGGTTTGTTTAGTTGATCAGCACAACCTCAACATCAACAACCATAACATTTTTGATACAGTGATACAGGTTGGTTGCTTCAGGGAGCAGCAATTAAGTCTAAGAGACATAGTGTTGTTCAGCCTCTTCTGTCTGCGGATACATAGAAAAGTTTAAAGTATTTCTAAGTAAGGTGAAGTATTTAAAACATGCTTGCAGTAGGGAAGCACTTTGTAAACAGCCTAGTGCACTTCTCCTAAGCTACTTGAAAAAAATGTAGTTGTATTAACCAGGGTTCTTTGTTATGTGGTAGTGGAGATGTGTAGTCTTGAGAATATTTAAAGACAATAGGATAATGTTACACATGAAAACCAGAAACCCGTAAAGAATAAATCAGCAAATCATGTTCAGCCAACACAGCTCTAAGCAAAATCTATGGGAATTTCAGCAAACTTCTGTGGGAAAATAAACAGGCTGTTGGAGGTGGGCATATTCATACCACTTAAATTTAAGCCCTAAGCCTGAGTGTCTGAGTTCAGGCATTGATTTCCCTGGGCTACATGAGAACTCAGTGTAGTAGGAAACCAGCTTCTACAAGGGCAAGGCAGAGAGTGTTTCTGCACTGATTCACTGCATGAAGGAACCCATTTGATGTGTATTTATATGTATAAACTATCCCAAAAATTCATGAAGGACACTGAGCTACTTGAAACCTAGATGCTTTTGAATATTGGGAGATATATAAGGTGACACTCTTAGTGGACTTATTCTTGACCTCTTTCAGGCTTGATGCATCACAGTGTTACTCCTTGAAATGATTATTACCTATGTTAATTTTGACCTTAAGAAGATGTTGTAAACAACATTAAGCAACATGCTTGCAGATTGATTTTTTTCCTGACTAAAGAGGAAAATTATGTGTAAGGCCATGCTGCACTAGACTAAAACCAGTGACTATAGAAAAGTGTTGTAATAAAATCTTGTCACATATTTCTTGAATACATAATGAGCATAAAAATTACAGACATCACCTTCATAGTAAAGTACAGGTGATATAATAATGGGATTCTTACAGAAAAGGATCAATACTGTTAAATCCTAGAAAAATGAGCGAACCATTTTAAAGAGATGAATCCACGCTTGTGATATATATTTCTGAAGTTATGTTAGAGCAGGGAAACTGTGTTGTACACAGCATGGCATTACATTGTCATCTATATACTACAGTACTTCTGTGGGATAGATGTGATGTTAGCAGAGTGCCTTAGGTCAAACCAAGATGTCAACAAAATGGGCTTACAGCTGGTGTAACTAGACCTCATCTCTAAATGATACAGCTTGCCCGCCACCCTCCTCTGTCAACATAACCTGTGCTCACACAAGGAGGCTGTGTGGCGTGACTGTGTCAGCTGGGGAGACACGAGTCTTTTTCACATGTTGATATAAGCATGTGAGGAAAAAGCACTGCAAGGTCTGTCTGACCTTAATGATGGAGACTTTTGTAAACAAGCTGGTAACCTTATTTCTCTTATGTTTTGGAGGCTTCTACCTTTAATCACTGTCAGGTTTCCGGCTTCTCTGAAGCTTGAGGTGCTCCTACAGCCTGACTCATCATGGCTGGGCTGTCTGAACAGCAACTGATAATGTTTAGCAGTTTTTCCTGAGAAGATTATTCATCTGGGAAATGATATCAAGATCATTACTCATCTGTGTCAGATTGTAGTGGGTTGATGCTGGTTAACATTAAACTTCCTTCTTTTAGTACAGAGTAACACTGTGTACTGAGTCTTCTCTCCCTCTGTGACTTTTCATAAGAGGTGCCTCAAAACCATCAGTTATGAGGCTTGTACATGTGTGCAAGAAATATCTTGTACTGTTTTCTCATGTGTGATTGACAGGGTGAGGCAACAGGGAAAGGACAAGACACAGCACCAAAGGGACCTTCTGGCAGTGTGTTTTTCTCTTATACAGAAATGAGATTCCTCTGTTGACCATGGAAACGTTCCTACACAATTTTAGAGAGAAGGCACAGTTCAGACTAATATCCAAATAAGGATCCGCTCTTCCTGGAGAGAATTAAAACCTGATTTTTTTAAGAACCATGTTGTTTAGATAACTCAAGGGTTACTGGTTTGTAGCACAGGCCAGAAAACACTTAAGGACTTTACTGACATACTTTTGGGATTTATGATGGAATGTACGAAGTTACACATTATTCAAAATATACAGAATACTTTTCACTGATTTTATTTTATTTAAATAGACTAGCAGTCATAAGCCTGGGTTCATGAAGTCAGTGATGTTTGTAAGAATTTTTTTTTAAATATATTTGCTTAGAAGCTTAAATAAAAATTTAGATGGTTAGTGTATTATCATTTTGGAAAATAAAAAAAAGGTAGTTGTTTTTACTGAAATACTCATAATTGGGGTTTTTAATGAGAAAAGTTGCAAAAGCTGGACCCTTGGGAAAGAATTACGTTATACATTGTGAACGAATGTGACTTGTTATTAGTCTTGCTGGACACACTGTAGGTGAGCACTTAGTCAAAAAGGTCTTCCTTTGAATTCTTGTGAGAGAGAGTTACATACAAAATGTAATGCCTGCATTGTTTTCTCAAGCAGTGGACCTAGTCAAATAAAAATAGTTGACTCCTTTCACAAATATATTAAAAGGAAAATATTTTCTTCTGGTTTTTTTTTTAATTTTGTTTTGTGTTGTTTCAGGCAAGAGTGCAATGTTGTGTATGACAGAAAAAAAATATTCACTATTAATTTATTATTATTGGCTATTAATTATTGTTCATTATTAATTCACTGTTATTTACTATTAATCTCATTTGGTCATGTGTATAATACAATAATAATAGTCTAGTACTGGCTGTAGTCTAGTATGAAAGAAAATCAAATTCTTACATACTTATATGAAGAGTGATGTTCCTATGCAGAAAAAACTTGTAGAATATGGATGTGTTGAGCAATCTTTTATTACTCTTTCAACAATACTCTTTGCCAACTATTTTAAATATAATTTGAACCCAGACTGGAACAATGATAATGAATTGTGCTTGTGGCAATACTTGTCTTAGCTCACTAATTGCATCAGTTCAGGCAGATGAGAGAGGGACTGCACTTTTTTGTTTGTAAAAAACCAGAGCAATCTGCTGAATTCAGAGAGACAGAATTGATAAATGCAGTAGTTGTCCCACTCAGACTTTTCTGTATTATCTGTGAAGTGTTTGATAATCAGTGGATATATTTTTCTAAGATGAGAGTAACACGTAGAAATACACAGTTTCCAGCTGAAAATATATAGGCAGCATTTTCCCTGCCAAGATATTCTGCCCCACAAGGATTTCAGCAGGTGCCTTTTGGTTCAGCTGCTCTGCTGAAGGGCGAATTCATCATTAACTTCCTCTCAGCTTCTGTTAAAAGACTTCCTGATAGTTGAAAACGAGCATGTGTATGGTTTCCAGGTGAAACATAGTTTTTAGTTTGTGACAGATTTATTTCAGAAAGTGAGATCACATCCCAGCTTTTCTAATTGCACAGAGTACATGCCATGCGTTGGAAGAGGACTCATCTTGCTCTTGTTGCTACTGTGTGACCCAATATCAATTTTTTGTCATCACAAAGTAGTGCCGCTCACAACAAGTAATTATTTCAGGCATTTTTTCTGCTTGAATTTGCCTTTGGAGTCTTCATACTATTTTACTTGCCTGTCCTTTTCTCTCCCTGCTGTCCTGTTCGCCCCATCTAAGGGTAGTTGCAGAGCAGTCACAGCAGTGCACTCAGAGTGGGGGCAGAGAGGACTGCCATCGATGGGACACATCTGCAAGCAGTTTTATAATCTGGAAAACCTGGGACTTTTGTGAAATGCAATTCTTACGTGCAGTTGCTCTGAACATGAAACCGACAATTTTTCCTGATAGAGCTCCTGTTACATGGGAAGGATCCGAAACAGAAAAGCAAACACAGTGCAGAGCCTGGAGAGTGGGAATCTTTTGAGAACATAAATTTTAATTAGATGTGGTAGTTTTTTATTCAGGGGTTTCTATCTTTGCAAGACTTTTGACATCTTCAATACTCGTATTAAAAGATGTAATTAAATAATTTATAGGTATTGCCATTTTTATGTCATAACTGTGCTAATGTCTTATCAAGATACCACACCTCTGTGATGAATTTAAAAATGGAACAGAGAAGATTAAAGGCCAGATATTGCAGGCAGCTGTATTTTTTTATTAATGTCTGTTTCATTCACACACATATGAGAAGTAAGCATACACGTATGCTTTATAGCAATTCCTTTCATTAAAACATTTTCTGTCATTGACATAAATCTCTGTCAGTCAAAACGAAAATGCCATTAAGAAGTCATTTAGGCTTTTTGCACATTCATAAATTAAAGTATTCTTTATCATATTCAACAGTAGCTTTGTACTACATTATGCTGAAGCAATTACAGATCAAAATATGCTATAAATATAAACCTGTTGATTTAAAATAATTTTGCCCAGGCAGAATGCTTCTTTCAGTGCCCAAACTAGTGTATTTTGGTTTTGTCCCTCTCATTTTCTTGCTTGTCAAAAAAATATTGATAATGTTGAAGTGCTATTTTTGTTTGTCTGAATTCCTCTCCTGGAGACACCTCCATTTTTCTTTTTTTTTTCAGCCAGGAAACAATCTTGCCTGAAGAACTATCGCCCTAATCATTTCACATTCATTACTCCATAAGCCTTTTTTCATCTTTTTCAGTTTTAGCATAGCTTTTGAACTCACAATAGCTTTCCAGCACAGCCAGTGATGCTCTGAGTGGGACACATTTAGGGTGATTTTAAACTTTGAATTTGTTATATATCAGAATTTGGAAACTAAAATATTATATTATCTGTGGTAGAATTTTAAATGAGCATAGCTTGGTGTGCAGATACCTGCAATACTGCTGCAGTATTTGTGTAACTCAGTGTGATAGAATCTACACAGAAAGTGGAGAAATGCTGACAAAACAAAAGAGTTCAAAATTTCCCATTCTTCTGTTTGGGAGGAGTGGGATAGCATGGCAGTGAGTTACATGTGTTAAGTTTCCTCATATATCAGATCTGAGTACAAATATGTACTTCGCTTGTAATTATTTCAGAATGATTTGCTTAAGGCTGCATTATTTTCCTTGAGGAGTACTGCAGGTATTCCAGTACAGATGATGGAAGGGTCAAAGTACACTTTATTGTTTACCTCTCTAAAAGAAGTGCAGACCTCGCCATAGATAGCTGTGTAATCATGCCTTCCATTTTAGCCTGTTGTTAAAGTATGTCTATAACCATTTTCTAATAAAGATACGATAAATTTCCTAATAAAATTGCAAGAGAAGTTAAAGTCCACATTTTCAGAAATGCTGTCAGCATGCCTGAGACCTCAGAGGGCTTTTGCTCTGTAAAACCCTACCATAATTTATCTTTGGAAGGAAGAAAGCTATGGCCATCACAACCATAACAGGGTGTAACTGGTGCTGAGCTTGCTACTTTAACATAGGATCTGCAGACATCCATAAAATGACTCACCTCAATAGAGCTGTTCAAAATAAATAAATGCGAGATCTGACCATGGCTTGCTTGATTAACAGTTAATAATTTTTCAGTATACAGTCCACTGATCAGTAAGCCAGATGAATTTATAGTAGTGTTATTTGCGTTATAAATACAGAATTATAAGCAACCAAACTAGCTATCTCTGCTTTCCTTGCCCTTGTCTGTCATCTTTTCCCATATCTTAGGTGAGTTTTTTTTCTGAAGTAATAAACATTATTATGTTTTGCTGCATGTCTGTATATCATACACATTACTGGTGTCATAGCCTTCCTGACTGGTGCCAGCCAGTACAGACATACCACTATTGGAATATAAACTGTAGGTTCAGAATTTATATGCTCTCCTTTATCCTTAGCTAGCAAAGAACATAACCAAAGTGTGTGTGGTTTTGTAGATGAGACTACTGAAACACACTGAATTCACTTAAATGAATATAAATCACAATTTTTTTTTTAAAAGATACAGTAATAAACCAAAAGCCTGAGAGTATTATACATTAGCAAACAGAGCAAGTAGGGGCCATTTTTTATTTTCTTTCCTCTGTGTTTTTATTGATGATAAAAATTACATTGTGCATTTGTAGTTATGCAGACCAAATTCTGATGAACATCAGTACTTCCCTGATAAAAGTTGCAAACTGTAGCTTTGTAATGCTTACTTTTCAAATATATTTGTAAAAGCATGAAGCATTTCTTAGCTTCAGATATGGAGGGTGTATCTTTAAGACGTATACAGGGTGTTCTCATACCTTATCTCGGAGCGGGTTATCTTAACCAGTTCTGTCTCTTGGTCTGGAGCGCTTGCACTGACTGCCCAGAAGATGTATGTTGTGAGGAAGCGAGAACAGATTCCTCAAAACCAGGCTCCCTGGTGACCCCTGCTTTCCCCAGCAAGGCATGTGGGCATGTAGCTGCCTTCAGAAAATTTCTGGTGCATCTTTTATCCAGGGATAACTGCTAACCAAAGCACCAGACCTTCTCAGGCCTTTTCGCTTCTGTCAGTGATCCTGCTGTCAGAGATGAAGCTGGGTGATAGGATAATATGAGAAGTTATGCACCGTATCTCTTAGAGATGAAAAGAAAACTTTGAGATCTGCATCACCCCCTAGCAATCAGGCTTGAACAGTAACACAGGATTGTGTGTTCAGGCAGCCAGATAGGTGTGCCTTCAGTTCAAACGGCAGATATAACATCTCGGCCTTATTTTCATGCTGTTTCCTGGAGCTGTAGGCACTCTTTGCCAAGAAGGCTGCACTTCAGCTCAATAAACTCCCTTTATGGCTTAAGCACTAAGACATCACCTTTGAATTCAGGTGAATCTGAGTGACATCAGCCCACAGAAGGCACTGTAGTTAGTGTTTTTTGTTAGGCTTTTGATGCTTGATAAGCCAGAAATAATACTGAGGATGAGATGAAATAACTAGCAGAAGAAAATTATGATTCCCTGTGGGACCTTTCTCAAGAAATGTTCACTAAGGGCCCAAGCTCTTCTTAAGCTGTGCAGAATTCCCCGCTAGTGAGCTGTGCCTTCTGATAAGAGGCGTCAGAGACAGCAAACAGAAGTTACAGTGTCAAACCAACAAAACTGATTTGCTTCAAATGCCAGGGAGATAATGCTTGTCAAAGCAACTAGGTCTCCATCCAGCATGACAGAGCACAGTAATATCTGAAGCTGTCTGCTGTTCTGATAATTTCCTGTCACTGACTAATGGTGGATTAGCACAGGCATGCAATAATTGCCTGAAAAGTCAGTGTTAAGGACGTGGGGTTTTTTTTTTAAATAATAGGCAGGCCTGTGTGGCTGCATGGAATATGTTTGATAGAGATCAGTAACCTCTGTTTGCTGAGGATGGGCCTAAAAATATAGCCATCTACAGGTCTAACTCTTAGAACAGTGTGTACACTAACAAGTCTACAGAAAGTTGCTTTAAAATGTAACAAAAACTATGTTATTTTGCTCAAAGGATATACTTTTGAAATGAGAAGACAAAGCATAGAGATGAAACTGGGGACTATGACTGATTCTTCTATTTGTTAATTTGGTATCACCCTATGTCATGTTTTAGCATAACATGAGCACCAGTAATATCATTGTATTTTCTAATGGATTTTATGATGCACAATATGATTGCAGTAATATCATCATCTATTATGTAAATGAGTTCTAGAGTATTGAATATCAGTAAGCCACTTGTGCCAGAAATCTCATTAGTCAGATGATTTGATTTCTTATGCATAAGTTCAATGATGAAAGTTCAGTCCAGATCTGAAGGGCCATGATATGATACTGCAATCTCCTGTGACAGGATTTCTCTCCCAATTAAGGCTCTGTACTTTGTCTTCAAGTTAGAGGAGTTAAAGTCTTTGCAATGAGTTCTTGAGAGCTCGGGAAGCTTTTGTGTGTACGTCGCAGCCTTTCAAAGCCAGAGCTCCAGGTGCTTTTTGGAGGAAGGAAAACAAAGGAAGGAAAAGATTTGCTGTTCTTGGGTGTTGAGAAAGAGGCATGTCATAGGAGCAGGGATCCCTGCCAGTCCTTTCGGTTGATTCTTACTAGAAACCAGTCCAGCAGCTAAACACTCTTGAGACCTTCTAAGGGACCATAACACTCAGGACCCTGCACCCAGGGTGAAAATGCTGGCAGCTTGAGGTTACTGGAGTCTTAGAACATTGTGTGGAAGGGGACAGCTTAAGACATACACAGATGGACCAATGTTTTAATCAGCTGGGCTCTACTCTGTGGTGGGGAGCATTGATCAGAAGTAACTCCCAGAGAATCTATATCAAAGGGCTGGGAGTAAGGCACGAAAGTTGTGCATACCGAAGTGACCATACTTACAGTATGATAGGAAACCATCATACAAACATTTTTTGTCGTAGTTCCTCTTTCCTTTCCCTCCCTCTTTGCTCTCCTCTCCAGCTCTATCCCTTGGACAGCCCTATCTCCTCTGTCCTTTCTTCTTTCATTTTGCACCTCAGACAGAGGTGAACATTTGCTGCCTGCTCTAGACACTTCTGGCATCTTTCTGGAAAGCAGTTCCAGGTGTGACATCTGGGAATAATATCTCCCTCTTAGGTCAATAAAGAAATGTGGCTGCCCTGGAGGATGCCAGTCAGCGTACCTGAAGACAGTGCTTACAGTATGGTATTTGTGTTTTTTCCCCATCCTCTGTCACTCCCAGTAAGAACTTGTAAAACACCAACATGATGTTAGAAACATAGCAATGCTTTTGAATTGCTAGTCAAATCAATTTTACTGCCAGGTTTCTGATTTTTATTATAAATTGCGTA
Source organism: Falcunculus frontatus (assembly GCA_013398115.1). Taxonomy (NCBI): domain Eukaryota; kingdom Metazoa; phylum Chordata; class Aves; order Passeriformes; genus Falcunculus; species Falcunculus frontatus. The sequence goes on from VZRV01009165.1 coordinate 722,276, forward strand.
TCTGACATTAAATACTGGGGAGGTAGATTTTCTGAACAGGTCTGTCTTACAGATGCTTTTGGCAAAAATTATGAAGTTTAGAGATCGAGCAATTGTGTATCAGAAATGAGAGTAGGTTATTTTAATTACAACCGTGACTTCTATACACAATTGATTTTCATCTCATTTTAACAAACAATACATCTAATAAAACTTGACAAGAATTTTTTGGGGGGATATTTAGTAAAGGGCAGAGAGAAAGAAATATCTGCTCAAAGAAGACACTTTTTTTCTTCAAACAAAATTAGATCCATAATTCTGGGAGGATTTAAATACTGTAATTTGTGCACATGAGAGGTTCCATTAACTTAACACGCATATGTTTGCAGGATTGATGCCTAGGGATATGGCCATATATCATTAAGGATCTGATTTTGAGTGTTTAATTAATCTCTTTCTCTTAAATCATGCCACAATACATTTGTAGTACAAAATGAGCTACATCTTCAGGTGATTGCATTCACTGTGAGCAGCTAAAAAAAGAATAATTTGTGTCCAAGCAGACTGCTATAATTCTTTTATTCTAAATAAAAACTATAGTGAATAACTGAATATCTGAAAGCCAAGCAAAGCGATGAAACCAGTGGAATGTTTTCCTTTTCCCAGATGCTATTCCATCCCTTTACTGATCCCTGCATTCAGGCCCAGGTCCTGCAGAAGTGGGATGGATGCACATAGGAATGGTATAGAAGATAGGCTGGTCCCTTCAAAAGAAATGCAAGGGAGAGACTTAATTTATCGTACTGATACATAAAGAGCAAGAACAGATTTTGCCAATATAGAATGTCTATCAAAGAACATTTTATTCCATAGCTTCCTATAAATGGCCTGAACCAAAATAATTAAGGCCTCTGCTAGCAAACCTTAACAGTTTGTACTGAGGATACAGGCTTTGTTATATTCTGTCACATTACACATGTTTACTGAGCTTATGTACACTACAAGGAAAATTCCATGGAAAAGTTTCTCAATTTGTACTCTTAAGGCTCTAAAAATGATTGTAAAATGTATTGCAAAAAGCACACGTGTACTTTTTCATGCCTGCTGGCATGCAAGTAAGAATAACGAAAGAAAAACCAGTAAGAAGTGAACATCTGGAATTTAGTTATTGTGGTAGAACTGTCGAAAATAGTTTATGGATTTTGTTTTTTTAATGCTCCATATTCTTAAATTAAAACCTCAAGAAATGGACAGTTATGACATGCTGTTACAATATGGTGTGTACACAGATAGTTGTACCTATTTTGAATTTTCTTAGTGGTGTTTCAAAAAATTCTAGGGATCAGAACTTTATAATCTGCTAAATTCTGTGGAGCGACATTGCTCATTCTGTCTGAGGAGGTTATTTGCTAAATTTAATTATACAAAGTAGTCCTTTGAGATATAAAGTAAAAGAAGAAAGCATTTCAGTTTAATGTGCTACTGTCTAGTTCCTAACTCAGCTATCTATTTTAAAGGTAGTAAACTGCACACAACAAAAATACAGATAATATGAAAAGGAAATATATCTTATTTCTGAGATACGTAATAATAGTATTTTAATGCAGGCACTGAAGTTACAAAGCTGAGTACTCTATCTGAAAGCATCATTAGAAGATGATCTTGCCAGACTTTTTTCCACAGAATGTAATTAGTTTCAAAATACCACAAAAAGCTAGGTATTTAAAGATTTTTGGGGATCTTCAGCTAAGTACATTTGCTGAAACATTCTAGGAGCACAGTTACAGTTGTCATGGAAATATGATACTGAATGATAAACAAAAAGCTGTGGCATTTTAATTCCAAATAAAGAAATCTTTCTGACTTGTTTTAAAGAAGTAACAGTGGCATTGTTGGCTGCCTTTCATTTCACCATGATGTTCACACAGACTTTCTAGTTTTAAAAACTCAAATGGAACTTAATCAGAGCTGCTTGTTGTCATACAGTGTGTGTGGGGATTCATAATACATATAGTGCCTGCAAAAAAAACCAGACATAGGTTTAAGCATAGCTTTTCCTTACTCAGAGATCTAAATCTGGGCAGTCTCTTTGACCAGTCTTGGATGAATGTGTATCAAAAATCTAAAATTTTCCCTAAAGTAAAGAAATCCCTGATATGGTACAAAAATGCTTCTTGTTGATGCCTGTTGGAGGCATTGCTGTCCTAGCAGTGGAGATGTTTCTGATAATTACACTAAATATACTCCTGTTTGGAGACTATGAAAGAAATCACTTTGACCTGACTTTAAGCTACTTCTCTAGTGAGGAGAAATTTGGAAATATAGAAAGCATTGTAACATAAAAATTAAAAATAATCCACTAGTTCTTTTTTTTTTTTTCTGAATTAATGACTTCCACTGACTGTCCTAAATTACAGTAAAAATACACTGGCTTGTATTTTTTCTTTTTCAACAGCTATGAATGAAGCAATTACAGTGTGAGTAATAAGCATTGAACTGCTCTGGTTTTGTTTTTAAATTGCTGATCTGTGCCTCTAAATTGGATTTTGGCCTGAAACAGTAAAAATGTAAAGCATCCTCTTTGGATCAATTTTAGGATTATCAAATAGGAGAAATCTCTTTACCTGTTGAAAAAAAAGAAGAAAAGACTGACATTAAAAATTTTTCAATAATCTGTATTAACAGATTCCAAAATACGTAAATAGACACACACACACTGGAATTTCATTGAAAAGCTGGCTGTCAGCAGCTGCCACAGGCTGAAATGCAAAACACCTGTGAATATGATGTATGCCAAAAATCTTTTGTTGTAATTATGAACATAGTTAACTAAATTAATGCATTATGAAAATTGAGAGTGGTATTTCACTTAGGACATTTTAATTAATTTCAAAGTCATGGTTGGTTCTTGAAGGTCAGCAGGTTGTCCGGGAAGGATTTGAATGGTAATAAACTGTACACTCTTTTTTCCTTCCTTTCTCAAATTTGTTCAAAACCACAAAACCAAGAAAATCTCATTTAAAATGTTTCATTTGTTTTCAAGTTGTAAAATATTCCTCAGTGTTTCACAGAATCTGCAGTTTTTGCTTCCTTGGGCTTTTTTAGGCATGGTTTGGGGTTCTCTGTGCCTGGGGATTTGAAGTGAGTTGCTCATTGCACTGTATCTAGTGAGAATTCCTGTGCTCCAGGTTCATTCCCCTCAAAATCCCGGTGGCAGGGCTTTGGTTTTGAACTCATTTGTAAAAACATGGTCTCCCCTCAAGACCAGCAGTTATTCTGGTATTTTAATGGATGCGATTTTTTTGTATAAGGCAATCTTCTGTACTTCTTGATTATATGCTGCTGCTTGTACTGTGTTCATGTGTCCTCTTCATGAGCCTTGTCATTGCTTTCCTTTTCAGATACGACTTTCTAATTGATTTTACTGGAAGTTGTTTTGAAAAAGAGTTGGGTTAACATGAGCCTGTGATCAGTGTTTGTATCCTTTAAAAACTCTGAGCTTTTTTGGCCTCTCCCTATTCATCTTTGTAGCCATTTCCAGACTGCAAAATCAGCAGAGGCTGATAAAACTGAGAGATTCACAGGTTTTAAAGTCAGGAGGGACTCTAATGATAATGACATCTGACTCCCTGCACAACACAAGCCTGACGGTGTTGCATCTTCGAAGAGCTGATACTGAGAATAAATCTGACCTTAAAACACATGGGTATCAGTCTTACCATCAGCACTTCTGAGTAACCAATTCATAATTGCTCAGGTGATAATTTTTTTTGGACAACCACTATTCTCTAAATGATGGAATTTGCTTGAGGAAACCCGTGTTACAAGCCAAGACCAAACCTGCTTGTATCTCATCACTCGACATGACAGCCAAAAGAGAGGGTGCAGAGACTTCTAAACGCAGGGCTGGAGGGTGAGGTGAGGCTCGAGCTGCTTCGTAGCTGCAGGGCTTCATTTCGTAGGGACCTTGGGATGCTCAGCCTCTCCACAAGCACTGGCTGTTGGCCTCTGAGAATCTGCTCACACAGCAGGGATCAGTGCACAAGGACACTCCTGAGGAGCAGGGTGTCTTGACCTCCTCGGAGCATCACCTTAGCGTGACTGGACTGTTTCCAGTAGCAAAGCTCATTAGCCATGGGCTGACTCAGGTGTCCCTGCACAGAACAACAGCATGACACACACATACACACACCCTGTGTATGTTCAGTTTCCCAGATGAAAATAGATGCTATATTCCCACATTTATGGAATGGTTTGCGCTTTACGGAGAAGAGCTTTCTGTGTGCATTTAAGTGTTCATTTCAGAGTAATTTAAAAAGATGCTTATTTTTTCTGAATGGTTATTAATTCTTCCAGAGTCTTTTATGACAGAGAAGTAGTGGAAGCAGACTTCAGTAAGTTCCTGGTTTTTTAGTTGCGCCAGGGATGATTCAGGAAGTTGTAAATAACATTACTCCATTAAAAAGATATTTCTATGTTAATATCTTCTAGAACTGGATAAAATGGGAGTGATTTACATGGTTTTTTAGTTCCCTGCATTTGTATCCATTCAAAGATCTTTTACATACTTTAAGAAATATGTTTTTGTTTGTATGTTTTTATTTTTGCTGAATATAAAAGTTTTGTGATTAAATACATTGGTCTAGGACTTGGAAGACTTGTATACAAATTCCTTGTAGAACACAGGCTCCTCATCTATAAATGTGAGTATTGTCTCAGAGTAATTTGTGAAGACATATACATAGTTTGGGGTACTCATGTGCTAGGGAACATGGTTTCAAGAACTTAAGCTGAAATCTACCTTTTTCAGGGGCTTCCAATGGTTTAAAACTTTATATTTTGCATCAACCTTTTGTGTGTTGGTTTTGTCCATGAGATTGTTTGTTTGCTTTAGAGCATTCAAGCAGAAATATTTCAGTAATATCCAAGTACGAAACAGAGTTGTTTGCTTCTCCATTATCTGCCCATGAGAACATGTTACTTTTTTCTCACAATATTCCTCTATGCATCAGTGAGAAACAAGAAAATAACTTTTTTGTTCACTTGAAATAGTGTTTCTAATTTAGGTTGCATTTCAGCAAACGCTCAGCCACCCACAGACGTGTCATGAAAGTCTTACCTTTGCATACCTGACTCTTGTTTCATTGCAAAAATTGTTCCTCTGTCAGTGAAAATTATGTATATTGCATTTCTAAGATTTAAAAGAGACTGGAGTATCTTTTAATTACCAACTGCTGGTCACAGTTAACCAAAAATTATAATAAACTCTCTGAAAAATTCCTTCCTGACAGCTGTACCTCAAATCTTGAGTGAGTGCACATTGCACCAACATCTGAAAGCAGATTCAGATTACAGGGAAAGACTCTGAAGCTCGGGAAAAGATTTATGCCTTTTTAAGTGAGCAAGAAAAAAGGATAAAAGCTGTCCTGTTATTACATCTGAAATTATTACTCTTTTTTTCTTTTGTCAATACAGTGCTGGTTTGAAACTTTTTATTTAAAGGAAAGAGGCAAATAATAATGTACGTTTTTTTCAGTCAGTGTGTGTGCACGTGTGTGCGATGCTCTACATCCAGGTGTACACACTGTGCTACAGAAAACGTGGATTCCAGGCATGCACACATGCACAGGGAGCACAGCAGTCTGGGACGGGGAGAGCCTTTCTGGCATGAACTTGGAGCGGGCATGTTATGCAAGGGAAGATGTTTCCTGAGATCTGAGAGGTACTTCGTAAGAACAAATATTTATTTGAAAGGCACTAGTTTGCATCAAAAAGCAACAGTTTACAAAGTGTTCTTGGAATAATATGTTTACATCTCCTCCACAGATGTCTATTGCATGCTCTCATCCCCATCCTTATTTCAAGCAACTAAAGTTATCTAGTATATTTAGCTCTTAGCATGCTTGGCACATTTTCCAGCAGAGCCAATTTGCCAACAGAACATGGCTTAATGTAAATCCATGGGTGGTTTGGTCAGTGGTGTTTCTGCTTTTGCTCCTTATTATTAGAAGGTTGGCAAAAGAAGTGAATTTTCCTCTCTGCCCCTCATGGTTCCTAGCATATATAACCTTGAGGTACACAGCTTTTCAACACAGGAATGATTTGTGGCTGCAGGGGATTCACTGGCACAAATAGGCAGCGATTCTCACAAAGAAAGCTTCTGAAGAGCTGCAGTAGGTGCCCCTGAGACTGATTTTCTTCTTCCTCCATTCTTAAATCCGGGTATCTTCTGTGATGTTTTGGAGGATACCACCTTACTCTAGCAGGAGTTTTGCATTTCTTGCAGATGTTCAGCAGGCATCCTGATTAGATCTCTGATTATCATTACCCAAATGGAGGTTAGGTGTGTGTGTGAACTGGCATGCAGTGCACATAAGGAGGAATATTTTGTAGAAAGGGGAATGCTCTCACATACATGAAGCTGTACAGTGGAAGATTTGTGATAACATGTTTCTCTTCTACCCATTAAAAAAGCCCTATTAACTTGCCATGTTGGTCACTAGCTCAATTGAGTATAAAAGGTTCAGTTACTTGCACAGTGATAACTCATTTGTTTAAATTATTGTTCATTTTAATGATTCTTGAATGAGTGCTTCATTATGCATGCTATTCTTGCAAGAATGAGAAAAAATGAGAGGAGCAGACCATGAGCATAGGATGACAGTACCCATCTGCGGCTGAGGCAGATGGAATCTGGATCGTGGAAGGAAGTCTTGCAGCCTGGCTGTGTGTCTGCTCCTCCCCAGATGTGTCCTGGAAGTGGCCTAGAGCTCTGATTTAAGAAAACATTATGAATACACTTAATAAACTTTTAAATGTAGAATAAACTTTTACATTTAAATTGAAAGAGTATTAAATAGCAAAGATGGAATATTATAAATACCTGATCAGACTTTATCACAGAGATCAAATAATCTTCCCTCTGATTTTGCATAATTGCAGTATCAAATTACAAGTGATGAATTAATACTTCTGTGCTCTTGTGGAAGAGCTGTATGCAGATCAGTGAAAGCTGATGCTAACTGCGTTTAGAAAATAATAGTGTCACCAAGATAATTCTTAAGCTGTATGGCTTCTTGCTTAACAAAGATGGTTATTCAAAAGTCAGCTCACACAGAGGCAAAAGATCAGTTGAGCAAAAACCTGGCAGAAACAAATAAGAAAGAAACATTTATTTAAGTTTTTTTAACTTCTATCTTTGAATTCCCTTTCTTACCCCTTGACTTGCAACTCCCTCAAATACCTCACTACCTGTGGAAGATTCATGCTTGAACAGGAATTGTCAGGTTTCACTTTAAAAGCTTTTAGAGGATTTAAAAATTGAAATAATTTTACAATACAATGTTTTTAAAGTATAGCATTGGTACTGAAATTATAACTATTTAATCACAATTTTACTTGTAATTCTTTTATTGTTTTATTTTTTAAGTGCTGCATTTGATTCAGGAATTAAATTCTGTTTAGTACCTTTTTTAGTTCCACTTCACTATTCACTTCACTGGGGCTACAAGAATTGCAGCATTTATCTTCTTCATTTCAGTTTGCATCACAGGAGGTTTGAGCAGGGTTTTTATAATTGCTTCTCTACTATTTCAGACATCTTTCTCCATATGTTAATGTGCATAAAAATCTGAATCTGTTTTCTTCCTGAAAAGCTGCGCATAATTACTTATTAACAAGATTAATCTATTCTTATCTTTAGGACATTCTGCCGATGCTTTCAGACTAGTCTGCAATTATTTTTTCCTTTTTCATTTAATCTATAATAAATAATCTAGCATGCCAGGGTAATGGATTTCACCTGAGGATCTGGACATGATTTGCAGACAACAATTAATTAATTAGTTTCAAAACCTGTCTTTAAAATAGGTGAAATGGAAATGCAGTCTGCCAGCACACAGTCATTAGCAATATGTTGCACAAGTCGCTGTGGCTGCTCTATGAGCAGGTGGTGTAATCTGCTTCTCATGAGTATCAGGGAAAGTTCCTGCTCAGTTGGCAGCAGGCTGAAAAAAGTAAATAGTTTAAATCGTCTGATTGGGTTGTTTACTGGCATTCAGATGTAACTGTGCCCTATGGACTTATGTAGGCATACATTATGTCTGTAGCATATGTTTCAGAATACTGATCTGACATCATTGCTGTTGCTTTTTTTGCAACATAAATGTTACTTCAGGTGTTGTCCAGGCATGCTATTTTTACTTATAAATGCACTTTACTATCTCATGTAGCTAAACTGCAAAAATTTTAAATGTGAGCAGAGAATCTGGCAGAGCTAAACCCTGCAGAAACTTTTTATTATTCATCCTCTTGTATTTATACCAGAGGATCACTGGCTTTCCTTTATACTGACCCATCACTGACCCGTGACCAGTAATTTTAAACAGCCTGCGTTCTGTATTTTTCTGATTTACCTTAACCATATTACTGCTTGAGTTGACCTCCTTAAACATACTTGGGTACATCTATAGAATTTGAAATTATTGGCGTTGAAGGAAATAGTAGTTGTAGCAGGAAGCAAAAGCTTTATTGTGAATATCATAAGAGTATAGTTATAAAATGTGCAATAAAAAGGGGGGTATTTTTAAGCATGTGTAGAAACCCATTTTAAGCCCACATTCAGTATCCAGTATCAGGTTTTTTCCAGTCTCAAATTTAAATGATATTGGAGTGCCTCCTTCGAGAGAGGGAAGAAAGGACTGGGAGGTAGAAAGAAAGAATTAAGGGAATGAAGCTGTAGAGGGGAAGGAAGGGAATAGGGAAGTAAGGCAAAGGCAGTCACAGAAGGAAGGAAAGGGGGTAACAGAAATAGGCCATAATAATCTGTAAATTATAGTGGGTTTGCTTCCACTTTTGTGACAGCAATATGAAAAATCTTTAATATCACTGAGCCTTACAAGCTGCTAGAAATACATACAATCAATATGTTTTCATTGGACAACTGCTTTAAACATCTGGCCAATAACCAGTCCTTAAGTGTGTATACCTCATGTATCTATTATTAACTCTCAATGACATGTATGAAGCTGAATACAAAAGCTGTATTTTGAAAAAGGATGAAATAAGCAATATTTGAAAAGGTGTTTTCCCATTTACCCTTCCCTAAATATGTGATTAGCCTTCATTTTTGTATTAATTGACTCTTGTGTTGGTTTTCCTTTCAGAAGTCAGGCTGAGCAACCAGCTTGGTCATCAAGCTGTTTTTTGAATTGTGGCCATAAGCATTCTTTTCCTGATACTCAAAAGTCTAATTAAAAATGACCAACAGCAAAATTATTTTGCTGTCTTGCATGTAACTATCCAGGTCTGCAAAATGCAGCTGCAACAAATAGTACTCTATTGCAGTACACTATAATGTTCCTTCTTAACTTTCTTAACCTAAAGAAGTGATGCCACTACTTTCCAAAGACTAACTGGAGCCTCTGTTGAGGCCTCCTTTTTTCACTTTGGTGTTACCTTCTCTAGACCATGAACTGGAAGAGGTTTTTAACCAGAATGGGTTCAATTCTCGGTTGGGGTTCTGTGGACATATAACAGTGTCTTCTGCAAGGACTCACAATTTTTTATTCCTCTTTTTCTTCTACATTTATCTCTGAAACACTTTCACTACCAGTGAAATTTAGGATTATGCAGTCTACCTTTTCAAAGAAAAAGTTTTGAGTGTCTATAGAGGACTAACCTTCAACAATTAATGATATAATTAGGACTTGTTTCTTGGTATTAAGGTCATTAAGTCAGTTATATAATCAGGTCACACTCGTTGGTCTGTAGCCTTTCACTGATTCGAAATCTGGTGATTTAACTTTTTTTGTTGTTGCTTTAAATTGGGCACTGCCTCTGAGAATAGATTTGTTTTCTCCTGGATGCAATGTCTTTCATGTTAGAAAATATTAGCCTTCACATGAATTTGAGTTGATGCAAGGTCACCCTCATATAAGACCCATGGACTTAACAGTGCATGGCTTACAAGTCTTCCACAACTGTATGCTTTTATTTTTCCACATGCTAAAAATGTTGATAGGCCATCCATGTGGACTGTGATTAATGTACTGTATATAGGCATTCCAAAGTCTATCTTTCCAAATCATAAGCCACTCTGAAACACATCAGGTTTGTCTGCAGACTTGGATCCACCAAAAGTTTCATGTGCATAGAAGTGTGAAAATAAGTGTTTCCTGCTTTTGAGACACTTATTTTCACCTAACTCCATTCTTTTCCAGCATCTACTGTGAAGTCAATCAGCACTGTTTCCACCCCGTTATGTACCTGCCTTTCTTTTTTGATTCTCTTCTTTTGTGCAAATTGTACCTTTTGTACCTACTTATTTTTGTAAGTAAGAGCGAGGGATTTCAGGCAGTATTATAGAATTGAACTATGTAGTTATGTTTTACTGGATTTTTTTTTATTGTCTAGAACATNACCCATGTGGGATATTTTAAATATGCAGCTTATTTATAAAGTATGAATATTAGATATTCAGCTCTTCCCATTTCATTTAGTTTGAGAAACTATTTACTATTAAGTTTACTATCGAGTTTACTATTAAGGTCTCAAAAAGTACACAGCTCTTGCATAAGCAAACTTAAACGCAAAATTATCCTTCCTGGTCTAGAAAAGTCAGTCTGAATCATCTCTTCTTCCTATAAACCTGCCTTTAACAAAGAGAATCTGTCATTGTTTCCAAGTGTCTAATTAACAAATGCCAACAAAGTTCTATACTTTAAGAAAAGCTTTTGTTATATAGGTTAAAGTTTACAGCCTGTAAATGTTCGTTAATATTGTGGGGTTTTATACACTGTCAAGTGTTTTTCAATCTATAACTCTCAGGAAGAGGCATTTGGTGTTGAAAATGTGTTTATATGGGATTCTTGAGGAAACCAAGTGAAGCAGTGGGAAGGCAGACTGACTCAGAACATCAGTCCATTCCCGATGTAAGAAACCTCACCAAAATGTACTGTTGAAGGTGCCAAACCCCCAAAATATTCTCTAGAGTTGTTACCTAGATTAGCTGAAATCTCATACATTTACTTTGACTCTTTGATAAGCAGTCAATTGTTTTAATATTTCTTGAAAGAAATCACAGAAAGAGCCCTTAGAAGTATTAGTGTCCAATCTAGTTTACCATGACATGAGGAGCATTTTTAAGCAGGAGTAATTGAAAGGACAATTTTAGTACATTTTAAAAAATGTTTTTGTCCTTTTGCCTTGCCTCCACCCCCCTGCATTTGAGGTATCCCTTTCTGTTGTTCTCAGGTGTGAGATAATAACTTCAGGTATCGAAAGAGTTTTTAACCTTGAAGTGGTCAACTCATACTACTGGCACTTTTAAATAAAATAATTAAGGCTTATCACACTGTTGTGCATTGTTCATTTTTGTGCAGCCGCTAAATATTGCACATATGAATAAGCAAGTGCTTGTACTTATAAACAAATTTAAAATAAAAAGTATAACATTATAATATTAATTCGAGTAGCCTAAACATTCCCTAAATATTAAGGGATCCTAGGAGAACCCACATATTAAAGCTGTTAATACTCTTTTAAATAAAAAAAAATATTTCTGAAGCAGCAAGTCTTTGAAATTCATCATAGAGAAAGCCGGAGGCTAGAGAAGTACCTTTTATTTTTGTCATGAATTTCCATTGTGGTATAGCAGAGTCATAGGCCGTCAGAAATCCTGGCATTTCCTTTCTGTTTGCTTTCCTCAGGAAAATCTTGGCAGCTTCTCAGCATAACAACTGAATGTGAACGTTCTGAAGAGCTAAATACAAATATTAGAAGCTTGCTACCCAACCAGCTGCAGCCCACATGGCACTGGGAATACAGCAGCGATATCAATGGCAAGGGAAGAAAGGGCAGAGTAAGGTCCCTAATGCATTCCCTCCGTCTTGCCAAGAATTTTCTGTGCCTGCCTTACGTGCTTCTCTGTAGGGCTTCTGCCTGCCTCTGTTCTCAGTGACAGAACACAGCTTGCTTGCTAAATACCAAAAACATTTTAGTTCTTGATGGGAGCATTGCAAGCAGGAAGGAAAGTGTTAAAACTGAGCATTGGGAACGCTTGAATCGTGCATGACAATTCTTTGCAGATTTAGGTAAATATTTTCTTGTCTATGGTGTTCCAGCACTGGCCACCAGCTATTTCTTTGCAGATCCTTCATTCCAAGGATTAGGTTTATAAATGCTTTTTGGAAAGTCCCCATGAAGAATTCCTGGAATATCCCCTGCCATCTTCTTGGTGCCTTGACTTGCTGACGCTCAGTTCTGCATGTGTGGAAGTAAAGCTTCAGAGGAATTACTGCCTCTGCTGCTGACCAGAGTGAGGTGGTGTCTCCTGTAATTTGGTCAGCTCAAGATGAGTTCTTACTAATCCTTCAGCCAGATTAACAACTACCAAACCCATAGATAAAGATCGCATTTATAGAATTAATGTAGCTCACTCCCATAAGTTTTGCAAGATAAAAATCGCAGTTGTGTGAATTAGAGGAGGTAACACAGAAGGCATCACTTTAAGATGGTGTATGTATGACTTGCTAGCTTGGCCTGCAATAGCTTTCTGAAAGGTAGTGCAGAAGGCTACCGTACATTCACTTTTCAGAGAAAACAATCTTATTTGCATTTCTTATTTACGTTTTTGTGTTGATTTTAGTTTCACCCGTCGAAGAACTAATGCTGGTCTTCCTATCTGCTTTTTTTTAGACATATTAAGCTATACAAAAGTTGCCAAATTGAGCAAAAGGCAGAATTCTCATGTAGTTTTAAGGAGGTTGTTCATTGTAAAAAATTTATCTTCCCGGGGTTTTTCAAAGTAAAATTGCGTCCTTCTTCAGAGCTCCTGTTTTTACTGTCATATTATTCTTTGCTGACAGAATCAGAACATTTTCCCCCGTTACTGATAGCTAGAAAGTTCCCCTCCCGCACATATTTTTAGTGTGTGTTTCTTGGACAGAACAGATAAGGCTTTACCATGTAGACTACAGAGGTAAACACAGTTAAAACTATTTGTTTAGTTGCCTTATGTGGTTACCTGCCTTCATAATTTCCTAATAGTTTGCATTGGTTTTTCTTGTTGTATTGCAGGAGATAGCTAGAAGTTTAGTTTATGTTTTCTGGGCGGTGAATTTATTTATATAATTTTTTGTCGGTGTTGAACTTGTCCTGTTGCAGAGAGAAGCTGTTGAAGTTATTGAAGACTGCTAATGTACATGTTGGAAGTTAATTTTTATTCCATATAAACTTAGTTTTTACTTTAAAGTTCTTGGGTTTTGTAGGTGGTACGTGACATGATAAAATAAGACTTGGTGATCAGAACAGAAGGTGTAGTTGGTTCTGAGAACCTCTGTTTTTCTATCCTCAGAATAAATGGTAGAAATATTTTGGAGCAGGAGGAGGAAAAGAGCATAGTGAGGCTTAGGAGAGCTGATTCTGAGGTGGTGTAGCTGCCTGTAATAATGAAGTGCCAGACTTTACCCGGCAGTTAATTAAACTGCTTTTAAAGAATGCAATAATGGAAGAGCATTTCCAAGTACACTGCATGGTTATTGGTTATTGCTCTGTGTCTGTAGAGCCAAATTAAATATATTAAATAGGATCTCAGGGGGTCAATTATGATTATGATAATACGAGTAGTGACAATGCAACAAGTAGTGACATTAATTTCATGAATGTTACATAGGTATAACTCATCTCAGTATTTGTTCCATTATATTGCCACAGATACTGTACGAGAATGGATAATACTCAGATGGTTGATTACTATTTATATTATTGTATTAGGCTGTATTTACAGAGCAGGGCTCCCCTCATTATATTGCTCTTTTACACTTTATTGCAAGACTTCTCATCTGTTGCTGTGTTGTGAGACATCAGCAATTCATCCAGCACAAAGGTGACCCGACATATTTGGGTGCAACTCACAATAGTTTCAAAATGCACATTGCAATGAAAGGATGTGTTGTGCAAAGCATTTCAGGGCTGTCTTCAATTCTGAAAATAATTGCCAAATTAATGAACTTTTGTCTTAGAAGCACTCTGGTGTGAGCAACAGTGCCAGAAAGTAAGGATGACAGATGATTTATTAGGGAGCAGTTAATATGAATTGCAGCAAACATAAACTGGATCTAAACCCTCAACCATAAAAACCAACATATTATAATTGAAAAAAACCACAATAATTTGTGGGACACATTATATAGCTTACTAGAGGGAAGGTTGTCTGCATTGATCACAAAATTTGTCTCTTACGATGTCGGAAACTCACCCAGTCAATTTGCTGCCTGCCTCCAGTTCATAACATCATGATACACAGCACTGTATCCTCCTTCTGCACTGCTGCAATTGCCTTTTCTCTGAGAAGGGCCAGACTCAGATAGCACTGAGCCTGTGCCACAAGGAGATTCTCCCCAAAACAGAGATCTGCAAAAAGAGGACTGGAATACTGGAGAACAGGTCAATGAAAATAGAATTAATAATTCTCTCAGAGATGTGGTTCTTTCTTCTTGGGGTGAGAAAGGGTGGTGACATTCAAAAGCACTGCACAGCAATATGGATTTTTGTCGTATAATGCCCAAAGTAAGCTGCATGTAGGTTACAAGAAATCAATACTCTTGAAGTGCAGGGTAGGTCTTCAACGTTATTCTTTACTAGGTTATTGATATTGGTAGGTGTCTCTAGTAAAGCCTTCCCTAGGGAAGCAGTTTTAGTAGAGGACTCCTGTATTTTTACTGTTTATAGCAAAGGAATTGTTAAATGACACACACTGCTACATATAACCTAGAGAATCATAATTCATATTCGTGAAAGAAATGGTAATGCTGAGATAATGAAGCTATCAGGGATTCACAAAATAGACTTACTGAGCACTAGCACTAAAGGCCTTTTGTTACATTTATGCCTGAATTTCAGCACACACCCATTAAAAGGTTAATTTTGATGTCCTAAAACTCATATGAAGATTAAAATCTACTCTTTTTTTTTGTATCAAAAATGGGAGAAGTAAAGCAGAAAAACTCCTTTATTTCTCAGCGTTCTCTTTTTATAGTCTTTGTTTGTTTTCTTTAAGCTTCACAGCAAAGTTCATAATTACTATCAGACATGGCAAAATTTGCTTTCATTTTGACAATGATGGGAGTGAAGATCTCTGAATCATTGAGTTGCAGCCTTGGTCAGTTGGAAGTGTCCAACCCAGCCTCCTGCTTAAAGCATGGCTGGTGGTAGTATCTGAACAGGTTGCTCAGGGCTTTATCCAGCTGAGTCTTGAAAACCTCCAAGAATGGAAACTGGACTGTTATGGGGACCCTGTTCTACTGCTGAGCTGTGCTTGTGGGAATACGGGAGTTTCTCCATATCCAGTCAGAACTGTTCTTGTTTCAGCTTGACCATTGTCTTTTGTCCTGCCACCACTGTGAAGAACCTGACTTTGCCTCCTCAAGAACTTCCCTGTAAAGTACCAGGAACTGCTGTAAGATTCCCTGAAGCCATCTTTGCTCCAGACTGAACAACCCAACTCCTTCATGTACTCTGCACAGGGCAAATGCCCTCTTGGTGGCCCTCCCCTGGACATGCTCAGGAGATGTTTAGTGATAAGTGTAACTGTTTGGATTGGCAAATTCTTACTAGATAAGCCTCTGAATAGAGTTAGTTTCTGAAAGTGAGAACCATCTAAGCAAATACAATGCACACGAATGGGCCCAAACCAGCAATAACTTACCCTGTAACATAATAGATGTGACAGAACTGGGCCTTGCCCTCCATTTACAGTGTCATAATATCCACTGTGTTACCGTGTACTTTATCTCCTGTTTAGCAAGAATATGCAAGATATTTCAGCTATAGCTGGTTTTTTTAGCCTTCAAAACAAATGTGTATGTGTCTTTCATGGACCTTGTCACTGGTGCTTTGTGTAGGAGTCAGTCATTTACCAAACTTGAAGATTATTAAGAACTTTGAAAGAATGAAAATAACTCCGTATTAAAGTGATGATAGTTTAGAGATAATGAGCTTTAAAATGGTACTTTCCTCACTAATGCGCGAAATAAATAAATCAGCGTGCTGAAAAATACAGTTTAGAATATTTGCATAAAAATAGTGCTATTCAACAAAATTATACTTTCCTGTCTGTACTTACATGGTTTTTAAATGCCGAAGTAGTGTGTATAGTTTACTTTACTGTTACAAAGCATAGTCTTAGTGTCAAGACAGTAAGAAGAGTAATTGCATATGGCTCCACTGCTGCCTTCAGTTAAGTTGAGCATACTGTGAGATTTATCAGGAGTAATTCTGTGCTTATTGACTTCAGCAGATTTTCTTCTGTAAGGATGTCATTGAAACCAAATTTTAAGCTTAAAAAACATTCATCACTTAAAAACAAACAAACAAAAAGAATGGGTAGATAAGACAAAAATACCAGTAGTGACAATCAAAGATTATTTAAATTTAATTTTGGGAGAAGAAGACTAGCATACAAACTGTTTTCTGCACTGTCTTCACTTTTAGTTGATCACTGAAATGTGCTCTTCTATGTAATACACACCCAGGTGGTGGTAGTTTCCTCCTGCTTTGCATAATTTCAGTGTTATGTGATATTATGCACAGCGAGTGTCTGCTCTACCAACTGTTTTCTCCTCCCTGAAAGTGTAACATGCTTAATTATTCCCAAATGAGGGTCATTTTTGATCAGGGTGATAATCAGTTCGCCAAGGTTTGGAAAGTTCTCCCAGAATTCTGGTGCTTTCGTTAAAAAACGGCTGTACCCATCCAGTTTTCCAAGAATGGTTGGAAGGCCATTGTATTTGCTTCAAAAGAATGTGTGGCTGCTTTTAAAAAGACCTTTGCATTGTGGAGAACAAATATGCTTTGGAAAAAAAAAAATGGCAGTTTTTAAGGAAGCCTCCTGTATGACACTAGAGCTTTCTGCCTTGAGGAGGTTTTCTTAACTCAGGATAGTATTGTTATGCCCAAAAGAAACAGAATTTATGGAATAGGTAATTTTCTGATCTATTTCTGCAGTTTGAATTCTAGCAGTTTTTCTTCCTTGCTGGAATTGACTTTTGTCAATTGTTGACTGTTGTATTCGTCTTCCATCAGGGTGGAAATTAGCTCTGCAATTGCAAAAATAAATGTAAAAACACAGTAGTAAAATCTTTTCTTCCAAAGTGATGCAGGAAGTAACTAATCCTGCAGCTGTTGTTGCAGCTTTAATTAAAGGTAGGTACACATTATAGAATACCTTACTGAAGTAATTTCCAAATCTTGGTCTCTTTGATTAATCAAAACTGGGGACCCTGAATACCATATTTGCTTTGTCTTTTCCCGTCTGCAATACTCCCTTCTGCTGCAAAGTAGGCAAATTGGGGAAATGTACACACATGCCTATTAAAAGGAGGAAAAAAAAGGAAGTTAAAGGCCAGAATATTCCATGACATTAATGGAATCCATCCTTTCTGAATCAAAATCTTTAGTTTATGGTCAAACATCTATTTTGGTTTATGGAAATTGGTATGCAAAAATTACCTTGTCACTTTTAATGACTTTTTACATATTGTATGTATCGTAAATATATCATACGCGTTGTTCAAATTTGGCACTCTTATCCAGTGTCTGAGCCTAATTACATTTGTGTTTAATAGATCAATTGAGTATTGCTAAGAGTAAATGGGCAGCCTTATGAGGACGTTCAACAAGAGTCACCTCTGGTCTGTAGGGAATGCACAAAGGGATACCCAGTTGGTTGAGAGATCATGACTGTGGCTTTGCATGTATGTACTCAAATTCTGGTAAGGACTTTTCAGACTTCAGAAGTTTTGAAATATAATCCTTATTCCGACTCTGGAAGTGAAACCTACATTTTCTTGCAAGACTACTTGATGCTTTGCAGAATTAATCCAGATTCAATAAGCTAAACTGTTTAAGAACAATTCTGCTAGTAAAGACAAAGAGGGTCCCCTGTTCATTCCCAAGTGAAATATCTTCACAGTAGTGCACATGCATCCTTGTTCTGTCACCAACTTCCTGGCCTGCTTGCTTATGTGTTTATTTCTCTACCTTCCTCTTCATAGAAAAGATAGATACAGCCGTTCTAGTAAGTGTTGGGTTTTAGTTTTTATTAGCGGTTCTTGTGGGGTTTTCTCTGCATCTTTCCAGTTTAGTGGTCTTTGCAACCACAAAATGCTGCAAACATGTTAGTATCTTAGATATCTGGCATAGGAAAGTGTTAGAATGATTTTTGAAGGCTGTACTGAGGTTTTTGAATATCTCGTGTATTCGTATCAGCGTACACTAATGAATCCATTCAGGATTTTTCTCTTACATTTAAATTGATCCTAGAATGCAATGAGCACCCATTTCTTGAAGATCTGAAGGCAAGGAAAGTCTAGGAATAAGTTAGGGAGGTCAGAGGGAGGGGGACACAGGTAATGAAACAGACTGTTTGAGAACAGATTATTTTTTTGGTTTTTGTACCTCCCATATTCGATCTTCTCAGGCGCAAGTGAAACAAGACAGATGAATAAATAGGGTTGCCATATTCAGTTAACATTGTGTATCTCAGAAACAAGACCAAGCAGAAAGTGCAGTCTGAAAGTGATGAGATCCATGGAGTCAAGATAAACATTTGTGTTTTCAGTCTTTAGATAAAGAAATATATTGTGTACTGAAGAAAAACACATTTAGGTTTTACTTTTAAGAAGTCAGTAAAGAAAATGAGGCAGTGCATTGGCATATTACCTAAGATTTTTGAAAGAATTGAATTCTTTGATGCTATTCAGTTCCTCTCTGACTGGTGGATTTGTAAAGACTCTGTCTGTTGCCATGTGACATGTAATGAAGAGGCCAAGTTCGTTCCTTTTTTCTTGTTCAGGAGCTGTCTTTTTACCTTTTCTAATCATTTTCATTGTTATTTTACTTTTATTTTATGTAAGTCATCTCTCATTTATATTTCTGGTGATTTAAATACATATTTGGCATAAATAAAGCTTTTAGTTCTAGGCAGGTGGGATTCGAGAAAGGTAATTCATACAACTGACAGGAGACGTAACTTTTACTTGGGTGTGTGCAACAGCATTTACCAAATTTTGTGAGTGAGGTAAGTATTTCAGTTCCAGAATGAGTACTTGCAACTTAACAATTACACCTTTAAAGTTGATGTGCAAGTAGTTTAAAGATTAGTGAAAATGGTAAAACCTGCTCTGATACCTGTGAAAGGTCTTATTTGGTTTGAATTTGCACCTGAGACATCTCATTGGAACTTTTCATGAAAATTCTAGTGGATAAAAATACTGTCATTAGAAGTTACACAGACACTGGTTCTTTCTCTTATTTCCTTTCACATTTCAACAATAGTTCTTCCCAGATTACTAATGGTATGTCAACAGTACAACATTTCTATATATATATCTCCAAAATGCCACTGGAGGGACATTGCTTTTCCAAATCAGACATACTTACTTTATCCCTGTGGATTGAAGGGTGTTGGTAGCTGGTGTTCAGCATTCCGATCTTCTTGAGCCAGGCTCTCATGAGCTGAGGACGTTTTGTCCCAGTAAGAGTGCCTCCAGCTCTTCAGTGTCTGCTTATTGGCTACTTCAAGCTCTTGAGCCATTAGCTTTAGAGAAAATGATGAGAGATTGAGAAGCCCCTTGTACAAAAACTTTTTCTGATTTTTTTTTAATACATACTGCCGTTCTATTTTGATGCGTTTTCCCACTACATTTCTATTGCTGTTTTTCCCTCCCTCTGTCTTTTACTGGATTTCCTTTTCCTCATAAAATTAGTCACTACACACACCCATATCATGGGTCATCCGGTGGTCTTGAAAAGCCTTCCAGTTTAAGTGGAACAACATAGAAAATAGAACTTTTTAATGTGTAAAAAATATTAGTGTGTTAGGGACTCATGCAGGCTTCAGTGAAGAGTTCTATATATGAGTTTATACAATACAATAATTTGTGTCTTTTCTGTTTGATGCAGGTCATTGCCATTGTTATGGATATGTTTACAGATGTGGATATTTTTAGAGAAATCGTGGAGGCATCTGCTAGAGGGATTGCAGTGTATATCCTGCTCGATGAGTCGAACTTCAGTCACTTTCTGAAGATGACAGAAAAACAAGGCTGTCAAGTTCAGAGGCTCAGGGTAAGGCATCCTGTCTTCCTTTGCATGAACATTCACTGCGTACCCCTCCACAGCCCACTGAAAAGTGACTATTATTGAAAAAGTGATTATTGAATATTGATTTTTGAAATTAACAGCCAGGTGTAAATAGGTAAGCTCTCAGCAGAACTTTCTCTACAGATAGATATTTTTGAAAGTATCTTTTTTAAGTGTCAAAACAAGCGTATTTGATAGAATGACATAATTTTCATATATTATTTATAAAATAATTTTCCATTATTGTGTATTTAGGAATATTGCATGTTTGAAAAACTAAGCTTTTTTTTTCCTTTCTCTAATAGTTGCTTGTAAATAAAATCATAAAACTTAGACAAATTAATAAGCTGTGTAGTTCATTTTATGATCTTCTTCTTTAAGGTTATGCATTAAAATACTTTTAAGATTCTATTTTATTAGCGTTTTCCTGAAAATCCATATTATCATGTCTGTGCTTTGTCCTATTACTTTTAGACATTAAATATGTAATTTTATTGTGTAAGAGAGATAACAAGATGACTGCCATTTACATCTTCACAAGATTTCCTGCACTGCCCATGTGTTTACCAGGGATTAGAATATAAACCACGAGCTGCACTGAACTGACGTAAATGCTTCATAAATACTTCTAGATTTACTCTACTGTCGACAGTACTAAAGAACTTCCAAGGATGTTGTCGGAGTCTCTTTACAAAGTTCTGAGCACTGCCTTACCTCATAGTTCCATTTGAAATTCCTTGCCTCTGCAACAATTTAAGCTATGTTCATGCCAGACAAAAGTATTATAAAAGCTCTTCTTAGCAGCACCTCTTTTAAGAACCCAGTCCAAGAATCAGATAGAGATGTGGTGTATTTGTGAAGATAAAGAGGACTTTTTGGTAGACGTTTGGCGCAAACTCTGTTTTATACCCATTTTTACTCTGGAGTGTTGACTTAAGTCCTTAGAAGTATTCTCACTTCACTTTCCATGTTTGTTTCTTGTGTATGATCACTGTCTGGTGGCCTAATATACAGCGCTGTGGGAACTTCTGGACAAAACACCAAAACCTTGATGTGGTTCTATGAACACTGGTAGTGATTGCCTTCATGAAGTCAGTATTTGGCAATACTTCCATTCTCTGGAGCTTGAGATACTACCATTTTCTGATTACTTGAGTTAATTATACCACAGAGGTTGCCAAAAATGATCTGTGTCTATATATGGAATGAGTTTTATCCTTCCAAAATAAAAACAATTAGGACCATGCCTTTCAAGTGATGTTTTAAAAACGCCGTAAGCATTTTCAAATTAATTTCACACAGTGTGTATCCACAACTGTTTCAAAAGCTTACCTTCTTTGAATTCAAGGCTGTCTTTTTAATGCAGTTTTACAGACCTGTAGGTATTTATACTGTGGGTGAAAGAATTAATATACCTAGCTTAGAGTGGATTTTGCATGGATTAGAGTGGATTGGAGAGGTTTGGATGAGGCCTCTTCAGTGACGTTGTGTTTTATACGTTTCTGAGTTTTGGTGGGAGAAATAAAATACATCTTCACTCTGCAAGGTTAACTTACAATACTTCGAATGTTATCAGAAAAAAAAACTATATGCCAAAGAGTTAAGCAGTAATCCTGTTGTGTGCTGAGTTTCCAGTTTAGCTTGTAATAAAGCTGTTCAAATTAATGGTCTTCTCATCCAAGGGCTACTCCCAGTGACTGTTGCTCTGGGAATAGCAGTTTACTACTCCTGCATTACCTCCTGTGCCTTTTTAGAGGTGAAAGGGAAATGCAGGTGACTATGAAAGAACAGCCAGTATTTTGAAGATTTTTTCTCCATTTCCCTTTTTCCCATCTCTCAAGGTTCAGAAAAAAAATAAACATCTTCAGCTTTATGTGCTCTTGGCTTCTGATCTTGCCCTCCTGTTCAGTGAAGGCAAGAAGAGAACAGAGTTGTATGGGTCTATTTTTTTTCCTGAAGATGTAGCACCAGCAACATTGGTCTTGTTATTTTCTGGCATGATTTGGTTCAGTCTTGTTGGAGTATGGATGATGCTTCTTAGTCCATACACCTGTGATGAGTTTTCTGTAAAGCTTTTCAGACTTGACATCTCTCTTTTTCTCTCCCTTTGAATCAGTAAAAAACCAAGATCCAATGATGAACAAAACTGTATTTTTAAATTCAGATTTACAACTGAGTAGTCTTCTGTATGGAAAAAAAAAGGATTTTGTTCATAAATCTCCATTAAATGTCTGTGCAGACAGTTTTTCTCATCTGTAGTCTGACTCCAAATCAGGGCTTGTTTCCCTCTTTATTGAAACATGTAACTGAAAAAATGAATGGACCATATATTCTGTCATTATTTTGTGAATTCCATATAGGAAACTATGAAATCAGGAAGTTACTAGGATTATTTTTAGTCTTTCCTGTAGCATCTTTTCATGTGGGTTGTTTTTTACTTAATATTCATCTTGACATCACATCCATCAGTGGAACTCAAATAATTCCTTTCCTATACTTTCCCTGTTCTCCTTTTTCAGTTTCTTTAGTTTTCTGACTGTACTGCATTTGTCCTCAGTAATTAATGTGTTTCTTTTTTTCTCTACCTAAGCTTCTTTTGATTAACTTTGTCACTGGTCTGACTTGCTTGGTCAGCAATTCCTTTGCATAGAAAGATGAAGAGTTGTTACAGATTCAAACAGTTTTTTTTCAGGTGATTTTTCAGAAATGAATAGGTAAATTTTTTGACTTTTTTTCCTGCTACTGATAGGTGCTTCAGGAAACTGTGAACAGACTTGCACTGCAGAATGCAGCAGCAAGACAACAATCCTCAGAGCCATCAGAATGCTCAATGCATTTTGGATTAGAAATGAAAAACTGATGTAGGCAATTTTACTAAATGCCCAAGAAGTCAACCAAGCTCCTGACAAAGATCTGACACAGATCTTTGTATTTTATTTGATATGAGGTGGGACATGGTGGAGGTTCTATGCTCTGGAGAAACCTCCTTTTTTACTCCTCTGTTAATAATGAAGAATCATTTTGCTACAGGAGGATATTGAAAGCAATTTGGCAGGACCTGTTTATTACCTGATAATCCTCTCAGTATTTTTAATGAATTGCAGGAAAGAGAAAATTAAACCACTAATGAATTGATTTTACTTTCCTTCCGTGAAGTCTACTCTCAGATATGCATCTTTAAATGCATAGTACGAGCTGCTCTTGAGACCTGCTTGCAGCCTGTTTTTTCTTACCAGTGTTACCAAAATCACAAAAGTTTTCCAGTATTTCCACATCTAAGGCAAATTTGGTTATTGAATAGCCATGCACAGCATGATGTTGTATCTATGAGCAAACTTCTGTGATAAGGACCAGACTCCAGTCAAGTCTTGAGGGGTCATTGAATCAGATTCGAAATCAGAATAGAAGCAGACTTGAAAACTACTTAGCATTTGTACAGCACATATGTGATCAATGGCTACTTTTTAAACTGACAGTCTGTCACAAACAGAGTCATCCAGGGATCAATACTGGTCCCAATGCTGTTTAATATCCTCATAAGTGATCTGGATAAGAGGATCAAGTTTACTCTGACAAAGTTTGCTGGTGATGCGAGACGGAGTGAGTAAGTGGACACTTTGGAAGGGAGAGCCACCCTGAAGGAGGACCTGGATTAGCTGTAAGACTGCACTAACAAGACCCTTGTGAAGTTCAGCAAGGATGAGGGTAAAGTCTTGCACCTGGGAATGCATAATCCAGGAATGCAGCACAGGCTGGGATATAGCCAGCTGGGGATCATCTCTGTGGAAAGGGATCTAAGGCTCTGTCTATAACAAGCTCAACATGGGCGAGCAGTGTGCTGCTCCTGCGAGGAAAGCCAACAGCCTGCTGGGCTGCATCAGCAAGGGCATCACCAGCAGAGAGAAGGAAGTCACTCTACTCAGCACTTGTCAGGCCACACTTGAAATAGTGTGTTCAGTTTTTGTCCTCACTACTTAAAAGACATGTGGACAGGCTGGAGATGGTCCAGAGAAGGGCCACAAAGATGATCCAAGGTCTAGGAAGCTGCCATATGAGGAAAGGCTGAGAGAATTGAATTTTTTCAGCTTTGAGAAGAGAAAGGGAGACCTTATCACTGTGTTCTAGTACAGAAAGTGAGGTTACAAAGAGGATGGAGACTCATTTTTTACAAGGAGTCCCATGGAAAGAACAAAGGGTCTTGGGAACAAGTTACTCCTGGAGAGATTCCAAGAGGAAATTTTATCACAGTGAGAACCATCAGCCATGGAAATAATTTCCCCAGGGTAGGGGTGGGTTCCTCAACATTAGACACTTTTAAGACTCAAGTGGACAGGTGCTGGGCCACCTTGACCAGACTGTGTTTTTGCCAGGAAAGGTTGGATCAGATGATCCTCGAGGTCCAATCTGGTATTCTATGATTCTGTGACCTATTTTATCTTACTAGAGAAGAGAGGCTTGGGATAATAAATAATATTAGTAATGAGGAACAAGATGAGAAATGTGACTGTTTTTCCTTTAAAACTAGGTAAACATCCATTTTCTTGTTTGTGCATATTCTTAACAGCAAGTATGGGGAGAGAAATGCAACACTGACAAAAGCAGTGCCCACAAATAAAAAGTGCTAAAATGAAAAGTTTGAGACCTGTATACTCACTGTACTTACCTATCATATTGGAGAGATTTTACTAATGAAAATAAATGTGTAATGGTGAATAATACTTCAGAATTTTAAATCATGGTTATGTGGCACTCTGTGGAATGCAGATATACAGAAAATGTACATAAAAAGAGGTTAGAGCTTGTTTACTGTTCATCATTGGGTGTCATTTAACTGGATAGCACTGATGGCTATCCTTAAACTGCAGCCACTGGATGTTTTAAATGTTCCTCTTGGACAAGAGAGAAGGTCCTCTGTTTGGCTTCAGAACCCTCCATTCATAAATGAATGATTGCTTTACCCACAATGATGCAGTGATGAGTGGCACACTGTTGTTAGGAGGAGAGGCCTATAGCCTGAGGATGAAACCCAGCAGGAGGGTGAAGCCAGCATTTCATACTGATGGGGCTTGTAATTCAGGATGTATATGTTTACTGCTTCTAATCCCAAGTGAAATGTGTTGTTGCTATTTATCCTCAAGTATGGTTTGTATTTTGGGTGATTATTAGAAGTGTGCATTCCTGGCACCTTAATTTAGAGGGTTTGAAGCTGATGAAGAATGCTGGATGAACCGTGCAGGAAAAGGAAGTGTTGTGTGAGAAAAGTGGGCATGATCTCTGGTACTTGTGGTGTTCCCGTCTGGTAATGGATGACCTACCAAGGGAGGAAAAGAGTTCAGGATCAGGGAATAAGGATAGAAAAGCTGCAGGAGGAAAAATACTGAAGAGAAGGTAAACAAAAAGGAGAAGAGAGTGACTACAGTGACAACAATTTTTTTAACCCCCCCCAGGAATTTAATGTAAATAATCTTATTCCTTTTTTACATATGCCTACTTAAAGTTATATTTCAACTTATGTGTACCTAAGGCAAAGCTTTTTTTTTGTGTATAATAGGGTAATTTGCAAGCCATTAGACTTGGTTGTGCCTCCAGCATTGATTCCCAAGTGATATCCTGTCCAATACCAATCAGACCTTATCTCAGTAAGATTTGATATGTTCAACTGGCATGTCTTTAGGCCAACTGTTACGGTTACTTGAAAATGTATAAGCTGCTCTCAAGTTACCTTTTTCAAATTATAGTGACATAAATGTGATTGAATATAATTAAATGTAAGTCTGAAATACACATATAATTATGTGGTATATAGAACTGGGTAAAACAGTCATCAAAGTAAATGAAAATTTCATTACTAATTCACAAGATTTTATTTAAAGAAGGAGTTGCTATTATGGTTATCTTTAGAATGGGTAAATTTCAGTATTTTCTTTTCTTCTTCTTCAGGAATTACTATTTCCATAGTGTTTATCTTTCAAATAAAAGCTTTTAATATAATTAGTTAAAACTTGAATAGCTGCTGGTGAAAAAATTATTTTCTTCAGTGGGCTTGTTCAAAGTTCAACAAAATCACTTTGGAAAAGCACAAAAATTGACTTTCATCAATAACAAAACTTATAATTGCAATGCAGAAAACTTAAAGACAGAACATTAGGTTGGCAAAAGTGATTAGCAGTTAGAGATGCAAATTTATGTTAACCTGGCATTCAGTAATGCAAATTGGGTTGTTATTAATTCTTTTATAGCTGTTCCTGAAAATAGACCTAAGCATTCACCTGTGTTTTTGCTTTTAAAATTTTTGCCTTTTAAAATTTTACAGCACTTCTAGATAATACTTCTTTTATTTATCTAATTAAGAGATAAACTTTACATTTTATGTTTTTAGCACATTTGCTAGACATATCATTCACAAACAAAAGTCATTCTCAAATGCTGTCTTTGAACATTTTAACTGAGTTGAATTTGTGTTCGAGCACAGCTTGAGAAAAATGCTAAGTAAAAACTAACAGTGAATGAAATTTAAAGAACTTGTATGGCTTGAGTCAAACCACAATTTGCCAACTCAGCAGCTTTTAAGTGTAACTCATTTGATAAAAGTTTCAAGATATCAACACTGAAATATACACTGATTTAGAAAGCATATGTTATTTGGAAATGTGCTTTCATTTAATGGATATTTTCTCCTAATTTTTGAATTCTCTGTTTGGAAAGATAAAGTTTATTGGATTGTAGTAGATCTTATCCTTAAAACTCCTACTATATCCTTAAAACTCTATCTATTAGAACTTTGTATGTTTTAGGTAATGTAGAAGTGCTCCCATAGATAATGAAGGCTTATGTCACTGTATTGCAAACTCAGTCATACCTTATAGACTGGAATTTTAAATCAATTTGTAAGTTTAAACATCTCTACAGCTTCCTGAGGATGGGAAGTGAAGGAGGAGATGCTGGTCTCTTCCCCCTGTTATCCAGAGACAGGATGCATGGGAGTGATTCAAAGCCCCACCACAGGAGGTTTAGACTGGACATCAGGAAGCATTTCTTTACTAAGGGAGTTGTTAAACACTGGAACAGGCTTCCTCGGGAAGTGGTTGATGCCCCAAGCCTGTCAGTGCTTGAGAGGTGTTTAGACAATGCTGTTAATAATTTGCTTTAACTTTTGGTAAGTCCTGAATTTGTCAGGTAGTTGGACTAGATGATAATTGTACATCCTTTCCATCTGAAATAATCCTATCCTATCCTATCCTATCCTATCCTATCCTATCCTATCCTATCCTATCCTATTTATTTAATCCTCCTGATTTTTCTGGATTTACCATGTACACAATCTTTTCCATTTGCTCCATGAACAGCCATTCCACCTATAGCTGACCCTTACAGTGCACGTCTGCCCTTGTAGCAGTCCTGTAAAGCAAAACATTCTTGTCTATTCACAGGTCTTAAATTCCACCATTTCCCTAGGTACAGAGTATGTAATAATCATAGACATTCTTGTTTTTTACTGCCAATGCTAAATTATGGATTTCACTCCCCCTGGAAAACTTAGGGTTGCTAGAAAAACTATTCCAAGGCTAGAAGCTACAGTAAATATTGTGATCATTCACAGCTATATTCCAAGCTACTTTTGTGTCATGTGAAGCATTTTGTGTCTCACAGTTAAATGAGGTAGATGCTTGTAGGTTGTTACACATCGAATATAAATTTTAGTTTTTCTATAAGTAAGTACCTTTTTTGTAACAGTTTATGTTAAATGTGCTTTATTTTCTGCATCCCCATAAGAACTTCTTGAAAATTGTTATTAGTACAGTCCATAAGGTGTTGTAACAGCTTCTTTCAAATTTTTTTATTTCTATGAGCGTAAAAAAACAAGTGACAGTAGAAAGAGAAAAAAATGCAAGATGCTGACTTAGCTGAATCAGTTTCATCAGTAGTCTGGGATAAAAATTGACCATGTTTTTGAGATCTGGCATTGAAAATATCTCAAGTGCCATTTACTGAGTTTGCATGAATAAAACATAAAGCTTAATAGAATTCAAAATTAACTGCTGCATTGAGTTCATGCTACCTACGCATGTGGTGTTACCGTCTCTGAATTTAAAAATGTGATCGCTCTCACAGTGCAAAGCTGATTGAAAAATCTTACTGGTGGTAAAACTGCAAGGGATTCTGGCACCAAGTAGTATCATTCAATGGATCATCTCAGAGTGAGGTATATGTATTTGTAGACACAGCAGCCTTGTTCAATTAAAATAAAAGTGATCTTGGCTCTTTTAAGTGTTCTCTATGATTAGCTGAGATACTTGGAAATCTTATAAATGTGCATCAGATGAAGGAAATTTTTTTTTTTTTAAAGTACAAAACCTGTTTCTCTTGTTAAAGACATCTTGTTCCAGAACCTCATTTTTGAAGTGGTGGCTGTGGAAAAGTGGAGTTTCATTTTCTGTGGCCTAGGGAATATCATCAGTCTAGAACACAAAACAGTAACTGGCCATTTTGGGTCCCTAGGTGACAAGTTTGATCTGCATTTCATTCCCTGCAGAATTCATTAATATGCAATAATGTAACTTTTCTCCTACTGTTCCTCTGAATTTTAGCCCCCTGGATGCTAAACATGAACTATAGTAGACCAAGTAAAGTATTTTGATTGTCTTTTTCAGAATATGAGAGTGCGGACAGTGAAAGGACAAGATTACTATTCTAAAACAGGAGCAAAATTTCATGGAAAAATGGAACAAAAATTTATTCTTGTTGACTGTAAGAAAGTCATATATGGTTCTTACAGGTAAGATCAATCACTGAAGTGTCTGTAGCAAACCTGTCATCTCAGGTATTTGCTATAGCAAATTCAGGGGCTTTCTATTTGTGAAAATTCTTCTAGAGAAGCACATGGGTAAATTTGATTATGTTTTCTCTAATTTAGCAGGTTTTTATAGATACTTATTTCTAACTAGCCTAAGAGATCCTCTGTTCATTTTTCACAAATAAGAAATAAAGGATATAGGTTTTGCTACAGCTGGAGAGTTGCTAAAAAGTAAAAAAAAATCCTGATTTGTCTTATATTGTGTGAATTATTCTTGTTTGACATTCACTCCAGAAAAGGCTGTCAAAATTATTTCGTAAGCTATCTTAGTTCCTCCATGTAATAATCTTTTAAAGCTAACATTAGAGACTGATTTTATGGCTTTCTAGTATATGATGGTCAAATTCAAAATTGCCCACGTTATGTCTGTCTCTATGTTTGGCTAACTTTCTTTATTCTGCTTTTCTTTATATTTCCAGTGTACATGTGCAAAACGTAGGCTGGAAGAACTTACAGCCTTGCAGAGCTGGAAAAAACCTAAGTTGAACCGGAGACAGTCTTAACTCACACATTATTAAATATTTTCTGTCTTTTCATGCTACACTTTTCTCCTTTGTCTTACTGAGTTAGTGTCTGCCAGCATAGTGCCTGGGTGCCAGATCTGCAGCCACTACCTTTCTAGATTACCACCCCTGTAAGCTTTTGAAAATCTGACCTTTTATTTCCCCCAAGCCTCAGCCAGCCCCAAATTCAGACTGACATGTATAAATGGTGGGTGAGGTAAGTGACACATTCATAAATGAATCAGAGTAAGAGACTGCAAGGACAGCCTGCATGCTTTGACATCTACACACAGTGTTATGGTCTGTGAGAATGTGATAGGTTTTCTCATTCCATTTTGAAAAACAACACTGCTTGAACACCTTGCACCACAGGGGCTGGAATCATCAATTTCTGTAGAAATTGGGCTTTCTTTGTAAAAGAATCTGGTGATTTGTAGCAGGAAAAACAAGTCTTTCTGAACTCTGTCACTGAACTCAATTTAAAGCTCAGGGTTTTTTTCAAATATTATATGTTATTCTTAATTGTGATAATTAATAGGGAAAAAAAATTACACAGCATGATTTGACTTAGTCTTGATGCCCTATAACTTCCTGAAAAATACAAAACCAGCAAAAAACCACCATAATCAGCAAGCTATTTCTGTGAACAAAACAAACCTATTTTCTAACATCTAGAAGAAAAATACGAATGAATAAATTCATTAATTTTTTCCTTTTTTCATGAAAATAGGATTTCAAAACAGATTTTTTCTTTGTTGTAATCTACAAATTGTATGCTTTACACACCATGATATTAGTCTTGTTGCAGCATCTTTATTGTACATGTTAATTTATTTTATCTCATTTTGTAACCGTAAAATAATTTCATCTACTTAGCCTTGAGCATGTGTTCAGTCTTTTACAACAGAAAAAAGTTTATCAAAGCATTATCATTACAATTAAAAAAATGTTCATATCCAATCCAGTGTGCATATTAGAAAATGTAAGCTTTTTAAAAATTCTGAGCTACATCTTTTTGAAAGTGTTTAGAATGAAGTACATTCAAAATTGCTGAAGCAGTCCTGAGTGTTATTTCAAATGTATTTTTTTCACAACATAATCACACAGTAACATGCTCTGACTGAAGAGTAAATACAGTGGGTATAGTTAGTCCTGCCATAGTCTTTGTAGAAGTGATTTTGTTCCATTAGGTGTTTGTACTTTACTGTTCTACATTTGTGAATACTTTTTTAGAGTACTTTTTATAAGGGCAATTTTGTCATTCCTGCTCCCACTGAAATCAGTGAAAAATCTCCAGCTGAGTTTAACTGGTACTAGATTAGACCTTCTGAGTCCAAATTACATGAATCATGCCCACAACTTATATATTTAGAAGGTATTTTTATGAACCCAAGATTTGTGTGAAAGCTTTCTTATCAAGAAGGACTTGTGTGATACTTTAGCTCAAAAGAACTATATCTAATGGTCATTTGTTCTTCTTCCAGCTTTATGTGGTCATTTGAAAAAACCAACCTCAGCATGGTTCAAGTTATCACAGGACAGCTTGTTGAATCCTTTGATGAAGAGTTCAGGACACTGTATGCCCGTTCTTCTGTTCCTAGCTCATTTGCCCCAGAATTAGTGCGAGTAAACAGTCGCAAGACGCTTTGGGATAATGATACATACCAACACTCAGTGTCTTCCTTGGCTTCGGTTTCTAGCCAAAGAAACCTTTTTGGTAGGCAAGACAAGGTTCTCAAGATAGATCCTGTTTGGAAAACTCGTGGAAGATATACAGTAAATGAAATAGATAAATATGGCTTGAGAAATCCAGCCTATAATAAGCAACCATTTAATCCAGGTTTTAATGTTCCAAATCCAATCCAGCAGTATCAACCTAGTGAAAAAAACGATCACTGGAAGAGACATAGTTATGCTGGGGAGAAGCCAGAAAGGACACCTTATCTGTTGCTCAACAGAGCTATTAACAGAGCCAACAATCTACCAAATACTTGGAAAATGCCATCTGATAGCCTTAGTATTGTGTCATCATTACGAGGAGGATATGCAAATAACTACAATATGCCCCAGCAAAGTTTTGCTGATCAGTTCTCAAGACCGAAGGTAAATCTTGCTGAGAGAAATTCAATTGTACGGAGGTCTTTTAATGGGACAGATAATCATATCCGCCATCTGCAGCAGAGGATGCCAACCCTTGAGCACACAACAAAATCGTTCCTACGTAACTGGCGAATAAAGTCATATTTGAATGATCAGTCAGATTATCCAGTAGAGTCAAATGGGTCAGCCTTGGGTGACAGGTATGATAGCTATGACACAGCTGAAAATATTAAAGCTCATGCACTGTACTCTCATTCTCGCTTGCGATCATCATTGGTGTTTCAGCCAACTTTACCTGAACAGCAGGAAGTGAGCAGCTGTGCAAGTTCTTCAAATTCAACTATAATTGGGTCAGAAGGAAGTGCAACACCTAAAGGCACATCTAACCATGCTCCAAGTGTGGAAAATGGAACGGATATTTTAGAGGAGCTTAGCACAAACTTTCCTCTTAAATCAGATGCACCAAAACCCAACAGGATTCAGATTGCAGACAACACAAAACCTAGTGTAAATTCAAATGCAGCTGGTGACTCGTCACTGTATTTGTACACAACACTGTGCACAGACAAACATGCAGAAAATCTGAAGCACCTTCAAAATGAAAATATGCTCAAAAGGAGAAGTTTTCCCATGTTTAATTCAAAGTCCATATTGGATCCTGGTACCAACAAACATGCATCCAATTATGTTTACAGCACATTGACTAGGCATACACTTAAGCAGCCAGTCAGTCCAAAACTTCCAGAAGAAATGCTGAAGAGCGCTAAAAGCTTGCATAGTGTGACCAACCACTTGCCACAGGAGGAAAAGGACCTGAAAGGAGAGCTAAGCAGCCCGACTGCTAGCAAGGCAATCTCCATGGGAGCTCTCACTGAAGCCAGCAGGGAGGAGTGTAGTAAGGATTGCACGTCGAAGAAAGAAAGTAAGAATTCCCCAAGTTTTCTTAAGAAAGGATCCCAGAAACTACGGTCGCTTCTTAATCTCACACCAGACAAGAAGGAAAACTTGTCAAAAAACAAAGGTCCTGCCTTTTACAGAATGTGTAGTAGTTCTGACACGTTGGTTTCTGAAGATGAGAATCAAAAACCAAAGATTTCTGAAAATAAGACAGATTCTTCCCCAAGGAGAAAAAGAAATTCATCATCAAATTCTCAAGGTAGTGTGAACAGAAGTAAAGAAGATGTCACCGGGAGTCCAACAACAAAATCTCCAAAGTCTCCAAAATCTCCGAAGTCACCAAAATCTCCAAAACCTCCGTCTGATGAGAGCAATAAAAAGTGTCCTCTCTTGTGCCCCCTTGAAAGTAAGTTCATAGAAACTGCAGGAGATGCATCTACCCCAAGATTTAATACAGAACAGATTCAGTATCAAGATGCAAAGGAAATATCCACGAATACTACTTCCGAAAGTGCTCCTGTTTCTGCTCTTCAGAGAGCAAGTTCTATGACACCACAGCTGGCAAGCTCAAAACACCAAGAGGAGCTGAGATCTCGTTTGAGTGAAAGGCGTGTTTATAGTCGCTTTGAGCCGTTCTGTAAGATGGAAAATGCCGGCCAACCTGCAGGAAATGCAGCCAACAGCAGTTCACATCTATCAGATATCAAAAGCAAGACCTTAGGGAATAATTATGGCAGGAGTAATCACATGGTCAGCTACAACTCAACTGCTTACCACCCGTTGCAGCCTAATGAAAATAAGCTGAGAGGATTTATGCAAAAGTTCGGGAACCTCCTACACAAAAACAAGTAAAAATTTTCTTGATTATATTGAATTACAGCAAGACTGGCAAAGCTGGACACGATCTTAACTGGACAAAGACTCGTGGCTAACTTTTGTAGAGCTTACTTGGATTTCTTCTTCGGTCTAGGACATTGGAATGAATGTACATATTTTTAAAAATAATTTTTCTAGAATTGTTATACTTAAATCTTTACAGAAATTCTGTGTCCAGAAGATGTCTCAAGGAAGTTGTTTATAGTGTTGATATTGTAAGATTAATTTTATACATTTTCCTTGTGAAGAAAATACATTCTAGCATATTGTAAGATTAATAAGCATGGGGCAAAAAAGATGGGGGATGTTTTTAAACTTCACATAATACTGTTTCCAAAGATTTCCCTTCAAAAATAGGATAGCACTAGGAATAGCGAATTGTATTTTTTCAGAATTTATGTACACTTTCAAATTATAAACACAAATGTTAATGCATTGCATGTTACTTATCTTTAATTTTTTGAAAACCTCTTTTAGGTTTCATCTTGTTAATAGTTTACCACGTAGCATCTATTGTACTGTTTGGGCAGCAGATGGATCTATCTTACTTTATTGAATTTTCTGTGTAATATGATTTTTTCTGAAGTATTTGGCATACAGATTTGAAAGTGACCTTAATCTGAGTTTTCCCAGACTTGTTTACATGGTTAAAATAGTGTGAATGTAGAATGAGCATTAAAAAAACTATTTATAAAAAAGGTGCCTTGAACGTAAACTACAACTAGTTTAAATTTCAATGGGTTAATTACATTTGTACAGTGTGCCAGTATTCTGTAATATCTTCTTTAAAAAAGGTTTTTTATTACATTTTTCTATTTGGTGTTTAAAAAAAAAATTCTGTGGACTTCCATTTCTCAGGTAAGTTTTTGAGTTTCACATGCAGCAGTCTGTTTTAAATGTTGCCAGATCTGTTTGCAACTATGGCTTTAAAGGCCTTCTGTCAGGATGACTATTACAAGCCCGTGAGGAATTAGGCAGCTAAAAGTGAGATTTGTAAAAATCGCCACATCAAACAGGGCACCTTTCCTAAACCAAAGAAAGTATCAGTGAAGGGTGATAGTAAAAAATGTTAAACTTCAGTGAAGGGATTGAGGCACCTAACTGCAGTCTAAGGGGCGCCTTTGGCTTATCTGAGCCTCTGTATCATAAAGAATTTCTCGAAAATAGGTTAGTGCTTATAAAAACAGGTGTGGTGATGTTTTTGGGCAGCAGGATGGCATCCACTTCTCATCTGCAGTGTGCAGCCAGAACATCCAACTGGCTTACCCTGTCCTGGGTGTGAAGTTTGTGTCATAGAAGGACTCCCTAACCATTTAGCTGCAAGATATTCTGTGACAGTTTTGTTCCAAATTCAGAATTTTTTGAAATTTCACTGCTGAAAGCTTAGAGTTCTTTTACAGATCTTCGTGTTTCGGGAGAATCTTTTAGGAGACAAGTTCAGTCTTCGATCTGAAAGGTCCCACAGTGTTCTATGGAGGAGTCCACCATGAAGGTCTTGGCATCATTCTTTTGAAAGAAATACCAAAAAGGCATTTCATGCACCAGTTGGGTGAAGTTCATTTGGATGAAGGTCTTATCTACCTGTGGCCCTGGGAATAGATTTTTTTTGGAAATCTACTTCTCACTGAGAATTGGCTCTGGTTCCCATGAAGTCACCATAGTTACTGTCAGTGATTTCAACTAAGCAGTGTCAGCTTTTTATTCAAGCTCTTTCCCAGGCAGCCTTATTAGGGCTCATGCATCATAGCATTAACTGTTTCATTGTAGGGATGCTAATTATTTGTGAAACTGACAAAAGTCTTGCATCTCAATCCTCTGCTGAAAGTTTGGGTCTCTCCTTTACCTGTGATCACAAAAGATTTTATAAATTTCCTAGTGAATGCTGGTGACTTTGTTCACTCCTTGATGAAATGGCATAGTTAGTATTTTTCCCAAATGAACATTTATACTTAAATATTTTGTTCCAACAGAGGTAACATGTTCAGACCCGAGATGAGGAGTGTCTTAGTACTCGAGGCATGTTTCCAACATAGGCACAATGTACTTCCACAGCTACGCAGACAGCAGCAATGCCATACTGTACTTTTTAAAGCACTTAATAATTTTCAGTCAGTCAGACATTTGTCCAGGATAGTATCTGAATAGAAGTGCAGGTGGTGCTAAAAGTTATAGGTAGTTTTAGGAAGATCTTTAGTTTTCCTTCTTACTCTAATGATCTCTGACATATACTTGTAGGCAGAACTGTATTCGGGAAGGAAGTGAGAGAGGGAGAACAAGGGTCTTGGGGCAAGTTTTGAAGGGACAGTGCTTTCCATATTGTAATAAACTTTGGGGAATCTATACTGATGCAATTTGGAAATATTCTACTGTTTTTTTCAAAGTAGATTGCTAATTAAAGAGTCCTGATAAGACAGATATTTTAATTTACCGACTCATCTATGTTTGTAGATATATACTGCTGTTTTCAACCTGCACAGAAGATTAAGAGCCTTCACTGAAGAGCCCGCTCATAGACTTGATAGTGCAAAAAACAATCTCTGTAGAACTAGCTTTTTTTCATTTTCAGATCTCTTCTCAGAGTTCCCATATAGGAATGGTCTGCATTAAGGCTTGATCCGAGGTTAATTTAAATGAATTCCACGGACCTCAGGGGAAGTAGGATCAGACATTTAATATACTGACATCACTATTTTTGAAATGTTACAAGACCCAGTGCTGCTTGGGGAGGATAAGGCTCTGCTTGACACCATGGGAAGAGCAGCCTGATGCCCTGCCTGCAGCTACAGCTTTGAAGGTTGGGAAGCACACTGGGGAGATGCACAGGTGCTGCAAGGACCAAGTGTTCATTTGTTCCCTCCAGAACCTGTGTTAATGGGAAAATGTTCATCAGTACTGTCTGATTTACCTCATGTCTCCATGGGAACCCAGTTGTCTGTAAACTAAAAAGGAAAATATAGGGGGCAAAAAACCTCTTGCATCAGCAAAGAAAAAGGATGTGCAGATTTGTGGAGGGACAAGTTGGAGTTTGTATTTCCCAAAGCTTGTCTTGATGTTTCTGCCTTTCCAAAGAGTTGCATTTCATTCAGTGTGTCCTAAATGTGCTTTGCACATTACAGGTTTTCCACCCTGCACACACCCAATGCACTCCCAGTTTTGTAAGGCTGTGAAGTAATAGCTGTTGCCATGCGTGACGGTCCTTTGGCCACATGGCTTGGGAGTTGTGAAACCTGTAAGAAATGTCGTGTCATGCCCACATTAAATAGAACTCCATTGGTACTGTCACACATCTCTGAGAGCAGCTCTGTGAAAGCTGCTCAGAGTTAGGCAGTGCTGAGTGTGTCCCTCAGGAGCAGAGGGCAGTGCAACTGGGAGATGGAGGCTCTTCATACAGTGCTCATTCAATTTGTGTCATAAATAAACTATCCTTACACAGGGTCATAATACATAGTCAATAAAATTGCTTCATTTCTTCAGCCTCATAATAAGCAGCTTTTGCTGCCTCTCAGATTGCAAAATTGTTGGTTGTTCTCTTATTAATGACCTTGCACTCTTTATTCATGCTAACAAACAAGAACTAGATGTGAAGAAAGGTTAAAAATCAAGACAAAGTTGCCAGCTGTCTAATAAATGAGGATAGTAGTATTTGTGACAAACCTTGAGAGAAAAAAAAAGCTTATCAGGCACTAGATGTTTGCGCATAGGTGAAAAATTACTGTTTGAAGACAACAACTGTTTGATCATTTTTCAGCTTTCTGAAATGTATTAGAAAATGTTGTGGTTTATAAGACATCATAAAAAAACCCCAAAATCTTGCAGGACAACGTAAAAATAAAATTTGTATTGACTCTACTAAGCTGTATGATAAATACATGTTTTTTCATTTGTAGCATTATGTGGGGTAAGCTGTACAACCAATAAGTAGCTTTGCAACTATGTAATGCAGAGAGATCAATAAGGTTACTGTGGTACTTAGTATAATTTATTCTGCATATCAATATTGTGTTGCACAGTACAGCATTTAGGGGTTTTTTAGTTTGTTTTCATTTAAGTCAGGAGAGTTAAAGCAACATAAAGCTGCAGTAGTTCATGGGTACTTGAAGCGTGTTCCTCCAAATTAGTCTTCACTTGCATGACTACGTATTCCATTAGCATCCCAGTGACAAGAGAGGAGACTGCAATTCTCAAAAGACTGTCTTGCCATTTCATTCCTTATCGCAGAGAGGTGCATACAGATAGATGTCTGGGTACCTTTATATAGGGTCTGAAATCTTTCATAATTTTCAACTCTAAGAGTTACCTAAAGTTAGGTCTACAATTTTCACATTTTTACATGATGCCAAGGTGTTGCATGTTCTGAGAATTCTTTTCTGTACTTGGAAACAGGATGGAAGAAAACATTTGCTCTTGGGGAGCTCAGAACAGGGCTCCTTTGCTATTAAGCAA
The DNA here is from genome assembly GCA_013398115.1 of Falcunculus frontatus. Classification (NCBI taxonomy): domain Eukaryota; kingdom Metazoa; phylum Chordata; class Aves; order Passeriformes; genus Falcunculus; species Falcunculus frontatus. The sequence goes on from VZRV01009165.1 coordinate 760,070, forward strand.
AGCTAGTAGTTCTGATTTTTGCTTTTGTGATGTTGACTAATTAAGTAATAAAGCTTGTGCTCCAGACCCTTCACCAGCTCCATTGCCCTTCTCTGGACACTCTCCAGCACCTCCATGACTTTCTTGTAGTGAGGGGCTCAGAACTGAACACAGTGTCCAAAGTGTGGCCTCACCTCACCAAGCACAGGGGGACAATCACTGCCCTGGTCCTTCTGGCCACACTGTTGCTGACCCAGCCTGTCCAGATCCATCTGCAGAGCCTTCCTACCCTCCAGCAGATCAACACTCCCAGCTAACTTGGTGTCATCTGCAAACTGACTGAGGGTCCATGTGATCCCCTCATGCAGATCATCAATAAAGTTATTAAGCAGGACTTGCCCCAAAACTGAGCCCTGTTCCCATGGGAACACTGTTGTGCTGACTGCCAATGGGAATTAATTCCATTCGCCACCAGACCATCCAGCCAGTTTTTTACCCAGTGAACAGTGCACCCATCCAAGCCATGAGCATCCAGTTTCTCCAGGGGAATGCTGTGGGAAACGGTGTCCCTGGCACCGAGGTCAGAGTGGACAGGCCTGTAGTTTCCTGCATCCTCCTCTGGTCCTTGTAGATTGACTTCACTTTTGCCAACTTCCAGTCATCTGGCATTTTCCCAGTTAACCAGGACTGCTGGGAAATGAAACGGGCTCGGTGAGCACTTCTGCCAGCTCCCTCAATACCCTTGGGTAGATCCAATCTGGCCCCATAGATGTATGTGTATCAGGTATCTCACCATCTCCCCTTGGACTATGGGGGTTTCATTCTGGTCCTCATTCCTGTCTTCCAAATCAGGTGGCTGGTACCCAGAAAGCAACTGGTCTTACTAGTAAAGACTGAGGCAAAGAAGGCATTAAGTACCTCAGTGTTTTCTGCATTCTTTGTGACTGTTTGCCCCCGCATCCAAGAAAGGATGGAGATTCTTCTCAACATTCCTGCTCCTGATCTGTTTATAGAAAGCTTTTTTATTGTCTTTTATGGCAGTGGCCAGGCAAAGTTCCCGACGGGCTTTGGCCCTTCTAATTTTCTCCCTGCAAAGCTTCACAATATCCTTGTAGTTGTCCTGAGTTGCGTGTTCCTTCTTCCAAAAGACATAATTTTTTTTTTTTTTTTTAATTTTTGTCAAATATATCTTTGCAGGTTTTTTCAAAATCTCTCTGTGTATTTCTGGAGGAGAATCTGGTTTGCTAAAAACTACTTGACATCCCTTTAGAAGAAGCTTCTTTTTATGCATCTTTCTTTTACCATATGTGTTAAAATATCTAAAAATTCAATGGTTAAGTGCAAAAGATAGTTGGAGGGAAAACAAATCATTCTGATGCAAGGGCCATGATACATGCTTATTTTGATAGTGTTGCTTCCATGTGTAAGTACAGCTGGGAGAAAAATTGCTTCTTTTCTCTCCAGAACACACAGAACTTATTCCACTTGAAGTAGAAATATTTGAAAGACTGAGCACCAGCGACAATATTTTATTGTGTTTGAGAAATGAATGCAGCTAATTAATTAGCGTTCAAACACCAGACTCCTAACATGTCTATTTTATGTCTGTTCTTGCTTCATTTAGCAGTCAGCATACTCAAAATTCAGACTGATTGTCTACAGCTTCCCAAGCTCTTGAAGAACTCTGAAGAACTATTCCAATGAGGCATTAAAAACATGCTTAGATTTTTAAACTAGGCCATCCCAGGATAAAGCATACCAGGCATACATGTTTTGTTAGATTTTAGTATAAAACTCTTAAGTGCAATCCTACGTAATGTGTTGTGGGTAACTGTTGACTATATAGTTTTGTTGTTTTGTTTGGGTCATGTCTAATTTTCACCCATGGCAACACCACATTTAGACATCATGTCTGATATGTTTCTTTCAAATGTCTCATGTGCTGGTGTGAAAATATTATTCTGATTTCAGAGTTTAGATCATTCTTCTTTAAAGCATAGTGTGTGGATCTGTAATGATCCATAAGATTTCAAAAGAGAATATGGATGTGAATTTGAATTAGTCAAAAAACAGACAAAACTAAAAAGCATTTGCAGGTATCTTCACATACAGCAAAGGAAACAAGTAAAATCAGAAGATGAAATCGCAAGTGAATATTTGTAACGTCTTACCAGTTAAACCTTTTACCTGTTGAAAATGAAAGCTGGTGCACCAGCATGGCAGAAAACATAATAATCAGGTGCTCTTTGATTAAAAAATGCTGAGAGACACTAATCTAGTTGATGCAAAAGAAGCGTGAGGGATTCTACAAACACACGACACCCAGAATGGGTTTTCCTGGGTAATTTTGGGGGGTGGGGAGCATGGGAAAGGAATTCCATCAGTACTGACTTCAATACTGACAGATGTAAAAGACTGTGCTGGTTTCATTTAAAACTACTTGATATGTAAACCTTTTTTTTCTAAGATGGAAGTCCTGGATTACATAGCAGCTGTGTAATGGATATACTGTGTATGTACAAATACAAACCAAAAATTGCCTTGAAATAATTTATTTTATTTTTTACCAAATAAAATGTTTCTTTTAAATCTCAGCTCATTTCTGTGTTCGTTTTTTCACTGGCTCATACTGTTATTAACATTTCTCATTTCAAAATTTGGAACATCTTTTAAAAAATGCTGACATCAGAAATATTGAGTGAAATGTTACTATGCTTTGTGGTAGCATCACTGTTTGCAGAAATGTTGCACCCTCTATGGGACCAAGAGCCCACACAAACCACAGAGAAAGGACCAAAGCCAACGTCACTAAAATAAAATATCTTTAATAAAATATTATGAAATAAGAATATAAGGAAAGTAAGTGGGATCAAAAATGTAGGAGGGTGAGATCCACGATGTTAGTATCCCATGTTTGCTTTCAGAACCTTCTATCACTTCCTTGCTCTAATATTTTGGGTTTGATTGCCTTCCTGTTAATTCTGCCTTGCTAGTAGTGTCAGGTTCAATAGTATTTTCTTTTTCCTCCTATCTCCACCTTAATTTCCTCTTCCCTATTTAAATGAAACATCCTTCAGAAATCTGTTTGCCTATCTCTTGCACTGTACTCGCTACTGAAAAAGTGTTTTCCATCACATGGCTCATGATAATTAACTTCTGACAACTCCATCCATGAGTTGTACCATGGGATAACTCATGAGAAATTGATTTTGAATCCTGAATATTTTCTCAGTGCCTGTGAAAAAACAGTAGAAAACATAGTAGCCTTTCTGAACAGCTCATGGGCTATATTTAGACTTAATAGAGGAAGGAAATGAAAAGACAGAGAGGAAGTGTGCACTTTCCCAGTTATAAAAGGTTATAGAACATCGAGGTGGTTACTCGTTTACCACATATGAAGACTTTATGGGTTGTGACGTGGTGTCTGCAGGCACCCATGCACATACCCGAACGCATAATACTGAGGCTCCTACTTGTACAGGAACTTCCACTTTGTAATTTAAGTAAAACTCGTCATGGTTCATTGAGCTCAAGTCTTTTCTCAGTTCCCACACACAAAAGTCATTATAATAATTACTACCTCATCTCCTTTCCTTCATGTTTTCCTCACATAGGACAAACGTAAACTTACCCTGCCAGCAACTGTGTGTGCAGCCTTTCAGCATCACTAGGTAAATATATAAAAAACAAAACCCTTTTCATTTTTTGGGACATATCAATTGGATTGAGAGGGAAGGTATGCCTATATCCTAATGAGGACAAGACTGATGAATGTATGAGTAGGGGATTTCTGGCAGGAAAGTACTTGCATGCCAGTCATTACTGAAAGTTAAAATGGGATGCTTTTTGACAAAACTGTTTTGAAAACAAGAATATTTGGAGTTATGGCAGAATTACTTGATTATCCAAGAATTCCTTGTAGCTGAGTAAGAGCTGTCATCTGCTTTTGGCAGATGGGAAGCCCGAGGCTTCACTGCTCTCGCACTCCAGAGTAGCTGTGGGCACAGATATGAGTGTCTCTTTGTTTTACTTTCATTCAGTTCCACTGCCTTGAATTTACCAATAATATGGTGTCTTGGAGAGTCCATTTCCAGGCGTGCAAATTGGGTCTTGTTTGCACAAATACATTCTAAGCTAAAATTTTGCTAAAGTCCATATCCATAGGTTGGACTCGATCTCAGAGGTCTTTTCCAACCTAACTGATTCTGTGATTCTATTAAGTGCCTGTAAAATGGCAGATCTTTGTATATACTAAATGGTCTTTCCCTATGTATCTCAAAAATTACAAACTTTCACACTGTATTTGTGACACCCAGGTATTTTTATCTTGAAGTAGTGAGTAGTAGTACTTGGGGCACTATATTGTGATAAATGCCAGTAAGTAGACAACCCTTCAACAACAAAAATGATTAACCATTACTCTGTGTATGCAGTGGCCAGTTTCAAATCAGTTAGCCATGGTCTTAACAATTGTTCTATGCAACTTACTCATCAAAACAAAAATATCTCAGGGACAGGCTGTTGGCTCTTAAGTCTGTTCAAGTCCATGTATGCCTGCATCAAAGTGATGCAGGGGACTCAGCCTGTAAGTGGATGTCAATGGGGCAGACAGGCCTTGGAGTCAGGATGTTCTCAGAATCCCCCCATGATTGTTTCCCTAATCAAGAATATTACAGCAATCAGTACAGGTTGTAGGGAAGCAGGTGGTTGCCATATACTTATTCTCACACTTATAACGGCCAGAGAAGTGCTGTGAAGATATAATGCACACCTCAAGATTCATATCCTCTGCTCCTCCTTCTCTGATCAGAGCAGGAGTTTGGGGGAAAAAGCCACAAGAACTGGAGGAAAAGAGATCTGGGAAGATCAGAAGCCTGTTTGAGAGCAGATTTTTTTCTTATGCCACATAAAAAGCCTTTAGGAGGACAGCATCTGTCACTGGTTACTTGACACTTTATTTAAGTAACCTGCAGGGTTTTAGTTAATTCATTGACACCCATGTCAGGCTTATACAGTCCCTGCACGGCGAATTCTTAGTGGTGGGAGGAATATTCTGGAGACCTGTCATTGTATACAGTCTCTTTTCAGCCAGGTTACTTACAGTGGTGTCTCTCTGCCACTGTCTAAGGGATTGCACCATTGTCCAAGAGCTTGTGCCATCATCCTTGGTGCTTCAAATGATTGGGCAGAGACAGGATCACAAATCATGGATCCAGAATATATCCTTCTCACTCGCTGGGAAGACATCAGCTGTGAAAGGGAAGCTTGTTTTGCTGTGCAGATTTCAAGAACAGATGTTCCACAAGCTAACTTTTCTTCGAACTGAATTTCCTTTTTTTTTCATGCACAATGACTTCAAGCAATAAAACTTCTCAAACAATAAAGTGTTGAACTTTAGGAGATTATAAGCAGAATGAATGTTTTGCCTGAAGCGTTTTTGTCCTTTTTTTTTTTTTCCCCACCCACACCACAAATGTGGTCAGAGAGAAAAAAAGTCATGAAAATAAGAGTAAACCGGAAGGCACCTTTGTATCTCATACTTGCTCCTACTTTTTTTCCTAACAGGACTTCAGTACTATCTATTGATTTTATGTTTCTGCTGCAAACCTGTGGGCTCAAGTTGTTCCTCTTACACGGCTCCTCAAACCCACTTTTCACAGGCTGGTTAAGTACCGCTTTTATCATATTACTTCTTTCACCCCTTTGAGACTGTTGGAGTCCAAGGCACGCCTCTGGCTGCCTTGGGAGGTCAGGACATGCCTTGGGCTCTCCTGGGTGGTCAGGAGCCCTGGCAAGGGGGTCCCAGACCCTGGCAAGAAGCCCAGAATAACACTGTCTTTGACCTTAGCCCGTGGGAAAAGTTACCAACACTGCAAGAGTCATTGTAAACCACAAGAGTGTGAAAATGACTAGTGGTTTAGTATTTTACAAGGTAAAAAAGTAGATTTTAGGGTTTTTAATATGAGGATGAGGGGTTTAAGATGGAGAATTTTGGGCATTACCCTGTTCTTCTTTTTCTTCTCCTTCTCCTCCATCTTCTCTGGTAGTGGTGGCACAAAATGATTGGTAGAATGTAAAAGAGGTAGAAATTACGCGCCTAGAATAGGTGCAAATTAATTGGTATAAAATAGTAAATAATAAATACCTTGTGAAGAATGGTTGGATCTTGGAAAGGGTACAAAAAGGACAGGGACAGCTCAGACCTGTGGCCGGAGCTGAGAGCAAGTTAGAGATAAGAAGAAATAAACAACTTGAAACAACATCTGCAGGCGTTTCTCATCTGTTCGGATTCGAGGTAAAACTTCCCAGAAGTGAAGATAAGAACCAACATCTGTGCAGAGTACAGAACTCCCACAGAGACAAGCTTTATCTATATGGGAATATATTTTTTCTGAGGAATATTACTTGTAACAGAGCTAATATTTTAATATTTTGAAGGTTATCTATATATCTATGCATACATTCTCACATGAGCTTGTTTTCTATCTCAATCAGCTCTAAAGACAACTATATTCAACAATGGTCTGTAATTCAAAAGAGATTACTTTCTTAGTAGATAAAAATTTAAAGTCTATAATCTTTAGGCTAACAGGGAATATTTTATTCGGTCAACAAGCCAGTAATTTGTTTGCATTATTTTTCAGTTCCCTTATTTACAACAATGTTATTCTCATGACCTTGAGAGATCAATAATAAATGAAGTTGATAGCTGACAGTTTAAGTTCAAACATTTACTTCACCTGCATTTCCTTGAGCAAGAAGTATTGTTTCTTTATTCTTTGTTTAAAAATCTTATTTTTTTTACTTTTAATTTTTTATTTCCCAAAATCAAAAGTATTTTATTAATTAATAGATCTTCTTCCTTTGAATTTTAAATAACTCACTCCAATACCATGACTGCCTTGGGTTCCAAAATTATAGAAACACAAGAGACATGACTTTTCAAATTTTATGTACCTCAAGTTTCAAGAAGTATATAATTAAGCATATTTTAGCATGTTCCTTCACAAATAATGGAATGCTTTCTCCTCTTATTGAGAAACAAGAGCCATTATGCCCTTGAACTCTTTACAAATACTTCTAATGTGAGAGGAAATGTGGGTCAACGCATTTATATCATAATACTTGTGTGCATGTCTGTAAATCTCTTAATTAAATGCAAAAAAGAATCATAGGGCAGAAAAATATATTAGTCCCTTCATTTGCTTGAGGCAGCCAAAATGTACATTGGCATTTTTTAATTCCCTGCCAGCAGCAAGCCAAATTAGCAGTGCTTCAAAGTGACAAACAAAATAAGGTGGCAACTAAAACTCTCATAAAGCCCAGGCTAGCATTTCACACAGAGCACTACACTTACCTGTGCCTTTAGTCTTTAAGCATGAATCTTGGAAAATTACAAAAGCTAGACCGTTCTGTTATTTTCATGAGCAGAGAGCAGAGTTTGCCCACACTGAGTAGCAGAGGTGGATCAGAGCCCGTCCCAACAAGGTGCTCAGCACACAGTGTGGGGGATACCTCACCTGGCATTTTTAGTATTTCCCAGCAACTGCATGGAGTCCTGTCCAAATACTCTGTCTGTATCCCCTACCCTCCCTATAATTGTTATTAATGTTTAATTTGAGTGTGAAGCTCAAACCTGGAGGTAGGAGACCTGTATACTGTTCTGACTCACACACCGTCAGGTTAAACATTCAGAAAATTCAGTCCCAAAACCTTTTCTCTTGCTGATGAATGACCACACCAGGCTTCAGCGAGATTGCTGTTACTGGCAGGGAGGCTGTTTGAGAAACTGAAACAATCTTCCTGAATATCACAAAAAGGGAAAAAGCAAAAAAATCTCTCCCATCAATATTTTTTATGCTCATTTTCGTGTGGAAGCAGACTGTTGTGGCAGGGAGAAGTGGTGAGGAGACCAGGGCAGGAACCAGTGGTGTGATTTGTCACTTCTCCATTGGAAAGCACACAAAGTGACAAAACCATAAGAAGCAGGAATCCGACCTCATCAGTACAGTGAGTTAATAGCTGTTCCTGTAAGCACTTCTGAGAAGTCTCAAGCAGGTCTGGTCTGTGGTGTTCCTTGTCTGATGAAAATTTCACAGATCAAAACCACACAATCATAATAAAGGACCTGGTCTTCAGTTTTCCCTCATTTCCTGAAAGAAATTTCTTCTCTCCTTACACTGCTACCCATGCATTTATGGGTCCAGCACAGCATCAGCATCCACACATAATGATACTCCAGAGAAATATGCAAGCTACAGTCAATTTTGCAGGTATAATGAGACTGCTAAAGTATCTGAAGTGCCATAGTTCACAGCCTGCTCAGGTATCTCTTTTCTTTAGCGCTGGCAAAAGTATAGACATGGTTACAGAAGAGATGACAAAACTGGCATTTAAACCACCCCCAGTTTTTGAGGTTCACTGTCAATGTCCCAGTGTGAAAGTAGTCTTTGTATGATAAGTGATTCTATCTCATTATATTTTCATACATATAATATTTATAGTATTAAATAAATAATCAGGCAATACTTAATTCTCATTTGTTTGATCTGACAAGGTAGTAAAATGCCCCAGAATAAAGTGCATATTAATAAACAGCCCTGGTTTTGCAGATGGTTCCTTACTGACCTTCAAGTAAGAATGGAGTGTTCTTTGAGGTTTACTTTAGCTAGTAGTCAATTACAGGAAATGATACTTAGGAAACATGCAATTAATTTGCTTTCAGTATGGTGGTGATGCAGGCATAAAAGGATCAGCCCCAGAAAAAAGGGTACGGAAAACAGCAACCTGATGACAGTTTTTCAAGCATCTTTTTGGTTTTGCTTTTAGTTTGGATTTTCTTTTTGTGTACGTGATGCATATGCCCTATATAGATGAAAAAATGCAAATCAATCATACATAAAGTAAAAGTAGTGTGAATTAATGCATTCTGCTTGCTGTAAAACAATAATAATGTAAAAATAATGTATTCATTACTTCCAGCTAACACTAGAGCCCACAGCTTCTGTATCTGAATAACACTGAGGCAATTTCCATGCTGATTTACACCTGAGAGAGGGCAGTCTCAAGTCCTGATTTTCAGGATGGGCAATATTTTTATATTAAGTACTGGACTAGCATGTGGGAGATTAAGATTCAGCTCTTACACAGGTTTCTTTTAAAGCCAACTAGGATTTGATTTCTAAACACATCATGCAACCCCATTTTTCTATCTTTTGTTTGTCCTCTAAGCTAAAATAAAGAAGCAGAGGCAGATACAAGGACCAAAAGGCGGGATTCCTTCTTTCATTGACCTAATTTCTTAATCAACAGACACCTCTTTTCTTGTCCTTGCCTCTTTTACTAACTGATTGCTCATCTTCATCAGTGGTGCTCCTACAGGGGTAATCCAGGGGAGCTACTGGTTCTCCCTCAGCTCCATGCAGACTTTCTGTGTCAACCAGGGACACACAAAGTCCAGGCACAGATGGACTAACCAGGTTACTTGAATGCAAAAAAAGAAGAAAAGCTTAACTGAGAAACTTTAAAGGCAGAGATGTGAGAAAGGTGAGATGAATGTCTCTATGCCAGTAAGATCTGGGCCCGTTAAGGGTGACTAAAGCAGAATTTAGGTGGTCAGAAAACTGTAATACTGACAGCTTATGTGTCTGCATTGACTTTCTAGTCTGGAAGAAACCAGGCTGGCTTTTGAGGCTTAATACTTACAATGTGAGTAAAATGGGTGTTATGCTGGAGGTACTTTAGCTGGTGTAATTTCTGGTCCATTTTTGCCCTTCCTTGTGCATAGTAATGACACTGTAAAAAGAAAAGAAACAAAGGCAAAAGCAAAACAGACAAAAAACCCCTCCCAAACAACAACCAAAAAATCCCAAAAACCCCCTAAAAAACCATAACCCTCTTCCATTTACCTGTCTGCATCATACCAGTGACAAAATGCAATACATCTCCTGTGCCCATGGTACAGTTGGCTGCTGCAGTCTCGTATCTTTTCTGTCTAGACAGTAAAAAATCCTAAATTGTCCCTTAATGTATCCCTTTTTCAAATTCTCTGAGGTATACTCATTATAACCTTCAGGACAGAGTGATGAATAAGTTTCTCCTGCTTCTTCGCTAGGTGAAACTACTTCTATAACTTACAGATAGGTTTATTTTAATAGGTTGGGTGTAACTTTACAGGTTTGTGAAAAAGATGGAAACAACTGTACTGTGTAAATATCTTTAACATTGATCACCGCAATTTGCAGCACTTGCAGAAGTATAACTATGAATAAATATCTGTGGATTTCTGTAATTTTTACTAAGAAAGCTTGTACATGGCTTGTTTTGCAATAATTGCATTTGTTTCAATGGTTCTCTTAAACCAGAATTTTTGATTTTGGTTTAAGAAATCTACCATGGCAACAAAAAAATAATTCTAAGTTTGTTGTTTTTAGGGTAACATTACTTAACAACTGTAGAATTAATTCCACTCTGTTTATTTTTTTTTTTCACAGTTTCCTCCTGAGATGCAAAAATGAGCTTACAAATGCTAGGCATCTGTGTGTCTGCTTCTCCTCATGACACTGAGAACAAAGCCAGAGTGCTGTAGGGAGGAAGAAGGCTGCTGGTGATTCCCATGGAACTAAGCAGGACGATGGGGGCTACTGGACCAACCACCCAGAAAGGAGGGTAGAAGATGTAAAATTAATCCCCAAATCTCTGTCAGTAGCTCCCAATGTTTTAAGGAGGATTTTGTTCCTCATTGTTGTTCCTCATTTTCATTTTACCCCTTCAGACTGAGCTATTTCTATGAATTTTTAGACTTTAAAATATTTGGAAAAACTTTTCAAAAGCAGCTTGACCACTACATTCAGTCATTCTGGAAGTGGAAATTCCAGCCCAACCAGTTTAAAAAGAAGCACTTGCTTTCAAAGAAGACAGCATGTACAAAAGGGTAAACATAAACAACAGCCAAATGTGATTGACTGGAATGACTTTGTAAATATCATCTTGAAATGGTCCCATCTCTTGTCGGTTGTTCTGTGATTTGGGATATTTTACAACAGCTGACTGTTGTATGGCAGCCCAGCATCATTCTGGCTCCTTTGAAGCTTTGGAAGTTGCACTTCTGTGCAGCAAGACAGTGTGGTGTGTCCCATTCTCTCTCCTGCCTGCAACCCCCCACACTGGGTGTGTCCTTGGCTTGTCATACAGGAGTCACAAAGATGTTATGCAGGGGGGTAGAGGGAAACCTCAGTTTCCCCCTTCCTGCATGAAGCCTGAGACTGCTGCTGCACATGGAGCTGTTGCTATTCTCACACGGTAATCTTTTGTCCTTGAGGGAGTATCCTCAAGGGATGCACAGTATTTATTTATTTATTGTAACCTTTGGGTTTAATGTGCAAGCTGCACTGTGGGTTTTATAACTCTATTTGATTGTCTGCAGATGATGTCTATCTAAGCCATCTCTGTGGGTACAAGTTTGCTTTGGGATCTTTTTTTAACAGATTCAGTGTTTCCTGATTTAGTTAAGCATTATTCAGCTTGTGACCTGTGAATTGCTGTTGCTCCTCAGAACATCACAGGTGTTCCACAAAATTATTTCCGACTCTCCCTCCTTCCCGTTGCAGGAAAGATCCCACAAAACAACCCTCCTGTGTAGTCAGGTACAAAACAAAGCAGCATGAGTGAAATCAAATAATAAATGAGGACTTACTGTTGTTCTGTGTTGAAAAGAATAACTTTGTGCTGGAACTTTATGAATTAGTCATTCCTTTTTCTCTGCAAATAGTAGACAGTCTTTTAAATAAATAACTTAGTTGACATGCCAGTGAAACAAAATCAATTTGCATTTAGTTTTAGATAGTTTAAAAGGCTTTTTGCACTTCAGTGATATTCCAGCCACAATATAGTCCCAAGCTAGGCATTTAAAATTTCTAAGCAGTGTTTTTTTCAAAAGTTTAGCTTGCTAACACCAAATATGCTAATAATGAGATTTTTCACAAGTTTGTGAGGTAATGGATAAAACCTTCAGAAAATTCCTTTAACTTTGTCTCTAATGTTTCTGTAATTGCCGCTGTGATACAGCAGCTGCATTAAACTTTGCTTTCTGAAATAGAAGGAAAATATTGCTCCTTTTTCAGGTCAGTGTTAAGAACATCATTCAGAAAGATGTCTTAGAATAACTTTTAGGGGATGTGAAGGGTAGGTATCGTGCACTTATTCCAAAGGGTACTTTTGCTTTCAGCTGGTGTCTTATCAATGCACCCTCAGAGAAAACTTGCAGTTAGCCCCAGACTCAGTTCCAGGGGATGAGCAACCTCTCCTAAACCTGCTTTTAATAGAGCCTTGGGATCCTTCCTTCACCCTGTGGCCTCAGAGCAGGGCAAATCAGGGTGTTCACTCTCAGATGGAGACCATCAGCAGCTGAGAACATATTCTATGAATCGAAGCAGTGTGTACTTGTTGCCTAAAAGCAGTGGATAGTACAGTCCTGGAGGGAGGCTGCTGTGTTAGTCCGTGATATTAGCTGGAGAGCATGTCAGCTGGCCAGGCTCCTGTCTGCAAACCCCAGCCTGCTTCTCCCTGCATCCCAGCCTCTCCCATGGCACAGGGTCAGCCTCTCCCTTTGCTCCCTTTATCTGTTTTAATCACCTGATGTCTTTGAAGTCACTTCAAAGGTCTCCTGTTAAAAATTCATATCCATTAGATGAGGCTTCCTGTTGTTTTAGTCAGGAAAACTGCCTCAAGTAATTGTCCTATTCATGTCTTGATGCTTCATTCAACAGCTGGCTACATTTCCCTGCATGTCCTTGCCTCCTAACTGTGTGGTTAACCCTTCAGAACCTCTTACAAACAGCATGCAGGAAAGAAGACAAATAGTGAAGACGAAGTGTTTTCTTATATTTAAATGTGCAACTATTGTGCAAAGCTTGCCAGGCATTGTTGTGAATATTGCATATTAATCATTCTCACAGGATCTGGAGAAAACTGCTTCTCTTCCTACTAGTTTTTGCATCTGAACAAATCTACTGGCCTTCACAGTTATTTTCCTGCCTTTCAGCGATGTGAGATTGGACAGAAGTCTCATGTGTGTTTGTGCCTTACAGAATATTTACTGTACCATTGTGTAAGTTAGGATCATCCACACTGAAGTCATTACTCATAGCCACAATCCATAAATATTCTTTTACTGCTGTTAATGTTGTTATTTTGTGTGAAGTTGTAATTATTTAATATTTACAATTAAAATCCTATTCAGTATTCTCCAGGTACAGCCGTCAAATATGTAGCAGTGAGGTGGAGTACTCTTATAGGAGTAAATTTGAGAAGCCTTAGAGCTATCAGCTGTTGAGTCCTACCAATGCTTCAAAGGACTCAATGCAGCCAACAGAAAATTTTCAGGCCTTAGACATCTGTTTTGTCCCAGGCAATTGACTACAAATGGCAAACTGAGGATTTCCTCGGTGTTCCTTCTACTCTCAGCAGTACCTGCTTCTGCTTCAATTTGGTCACCCTCCAGTATGGGTGTCTGCAGAGGGAGCAGAGACCAGAGCACCACTGATCTAGCTTTTAGTTCACATGTTTCTCTCTGAATGACAGCTAACCTATACCCTCTTGCTGTTCTCTCAGTTGTGAATATCTCAACCCTAGAGAAAATATGACTCATTATGTGCTGGGAGTCTTCATTTTATCACATCTGTCTGGGAAATTTTGTGTGCTCTGTAATAACATCTTCATGTTTATGAACAGACACTCAGTACATGCTCTGATCCTTTTTATAAAGTGCTGAACTGATTTATTTGAATCACAGTGTTTCTCTTAAAAGCACCTAGTTCAGATCTGAACTACAAATATCAGTAAAGTCTAATAAATAACTAGTCTGCAAGATAAACTCTTAAAGGAATGCAAACTATGTCAAAGTGGATATTGCTCAATTCTTTTCTAAAATTTCTTCTCTGAATCTATCCTGAAATGACCTAGTAAATTTCTATATTCACAACAGAAAGTGGGACCTGGAGGTCTCCCCAGAGCAAAATGTTTAGCTCTAAGGAGAGGAAGAGTCAAGAACATGCCCATAGTAATGACACCAACACATCTGCAGAAAAGCGTTGACTGCAGAAAATAAAATGTAAAAAAAAAATTAAAGGGTTTTCACTATAATTACATTTTTTATTCATCTACTCTGAACTTTCTTAGGCTCTCCTCAGAGATGTCACACCCAATGGGGACTCTGAGGTTTGTAAGTCAAGCCTCTTGATTATGGGCATGGCTATCCACTTAAGCATACTCCCTGTTGACTCATCTGAAAGTGCAGCTTACAAAATGTCCTGAAAGGCTCATATTCATTGGAGCAAAGTGAACAGGCAGAATTTCTCTGGGGTAATTGTCTTGCATGCTGCACACCTGCCTAATAACAAAGAAGTGGAAGTCATTCAGGGATGAATGCATTCAAAACCTTCATCTCCATGGAAATAGATGTAAGATTAGTGCAGAATGAAGAACAGACCTTCAATTAAGTCATGAGGTATGAAATCTGACCTAAGTTAGCTCTTTGCAATACTTCTCAGGCATGTTTATTACTGAAGATGAAAGAAGTGTAATTCATTGGCATGTGTATCTCTCCCTACCTGCAAGCCTGCTCTGCCAAAGAAGGGAGTTTATTTTCTGATGTCACAGGAGAATACATAGTCCTTCATGAATATGAAAAGTTTTAGTCCCTACTACAGGTCTTCTTGAACTTAGCACATGCTATTTTCTTGACTGTGTTTATCTTCAGTTCTACCTCAGGAAAGAATGTGTAAATACCATCCTTAATTATAATTAAATTGTTCCCAAACTGTATTATTCCCAACTTAGAGAAATCTGTACTCTAAGTAGCAACCAAGCTGGAGACAAGGTTGCCCTGTCTGGTATAATAGCTTATTCCAGCTCTGCCAATAAAAAGGAAAGATAGAATGCAATACAACAGCAAGACTTCTAAAACAACACAGGCACTGAACAGTTCATTCTATTTACTAACCCATCAGCCAATAAAACTCAAGCCAAGGTGTGTCATGAGGATAACACAAAGAGATAAGCCATAACATTTCTTATCTTCCTGTTAAAAGAATCAAGGTGACTTTTAAAGTGGAGTCTCTGAAATGATGAATACTCTAGGATAATGAAGTCTGATTACCATCATACAGAATCATAGAATATTCTGAGCTGGAAAGGACCCACTAGGATGACCGAAGTCCAATTCCTGGCCCTGCACAGGACACTCTAAGAGTCACAGCACATGCCTGAGAGTATTGTCCAAACGCTTCTTGAGCTCTGTCAGGCTTGATGCTGTGATCACTTCCCTGGGAAGCCCGTTCCAATGCCCAAACCCCCTCTGGGTGAGGAAGCTTTTTCTAATATCCAACCTACACCTCCCCGACATAAATTCAGGCCATTCCCTTCAGTGTTCATGCCACTGAAATGACATACAACTTGTTTGTTAAGCCATTTGTCAGATAATTTTAAAAATGAGCAAGCTAATGTGAATAAAAAATCGGAAATATTTCTTTCTTTTAAAAAAACTCATCTTGTACAGATACAGAAGTTGTGGGGGTAAAGAAAGGAGGGGTGGGAAGAGATGTTCACCGTGTAACAATAGTCCTACTACTCATGTGTGAGCATGTTTTCAGCTTCGTATATCTTCTTCCTCGCTAGCTCTTAATGCTAGTCAGACAACCATCATTATGCCTGTGAAGAGCTGATTTGGGGTAGATGCTGGTAGAAAAGCTGATGACTTTGCCTGTGTTTAATCCATCTATTTACAAAGAGAAATATTAGATATGTGATGGGGTGCCAAGTGTCCTCAGCTTTTCACTTTTCAGAGATCTCTGGAGCTGAGACAATCTCTGTACATACCTATGAATTTGTGCGCGAAAAAGCTGTTTGCAGTCAGGAAATATTAAATGTAACGTGGTTGAATCCTGGCTTGTATGGATATAGACATATCCTTTATCTCTGTGTGTCTCTGTTTACGGTCTACCTCTGACTCTCCAGATACCACAGTCAGAAGGGATAACTGAAACCTTTTACAGCAGACTGAAGTCCTAAGCCCCTTTACTTTCTTTGTTATACTATACTTGTCTCAGATAAGCTCCTTCTTTGCCTATTCTTGAATATTTCCTTTCTTCCAGAAAGATACCTAGATGAATCAAAATGCCCTTTCAATAGAAAATATCTGGAGTTGAATTTAATCACCACTTTAAACAAGGTCCTTTCTAGAACATAATGTGCTAATGGGGTAATTCAAATAGCATGCCATCAACTTCAGGAAAATTCTGGGCAAAACCAAGGGATTCTTTTAATAGTTGTCTGTGTTAGAGTGTTTAGAATTCTGTAGATACATATGTATACGTATATATGCTAGTATGTATAGAGTGGGCAGAAAGAATGGACACACTGATTCAGAACAGAAAAGTAGAAGATGATGTTGAAATAACAAGTGCTCTCTTAGTGCAATCTGGAGATAAGTTTTCAAAATCAGAACAATGCAGAAGTATCTAACAGTCACCTGATGGGTTTAAAAGACATTTCATGCTTATCTTACACCAATTTAACTGCCATGAGATAAAAGAATTCCCTCCAGGTAAAAATTTGGATTCATGTGACAGTTTTCACAAAGATTGAAGAGTCTGAAGATCTGTATTTTTCAAATTCAGAAGCTCATTGATGCAGAAAACGCACATGTCCAAGTGTGGTGAGTGGCTCTCACTTAAATTACTTACCTATTTTCTCTCACCACCAATACAGTAAGGAGAAAAGCCGTTTAAGCCAATTCGCTTAGTGAAATTTGTCAAAAGTTTTAATTCCTCTGTGATACCAGAAGAAGACTATTGGTCAAAATGTAAAATAATCTCTCTTTAAAAGGTGTTCACATCTAATACATGAGTGGTTCTTGTTATCTGTCTAATGGTATCTTACTTTACCATCAGCATTTTGGTTATGACTCATGCCATTTGGATTTGCGGTTGGAATGTGCATAAATTGCTCTATTCTGTGGTGTAGCACTGCCCTGTCTAAAAATCACCTAGAAAGGAAGGGCTCTTAATGTTGCTGTTGATTCCTGAAGGTTTTGCTCAAATAGTCTCATGTTAGGTTAGTGTTTTGTGGTCTAGAGCCTGGAGATACCAAACCCTTTTCTAGGATTCGAATCATTGTAATTACTGTAGTCTACTATTATATTCACCATTAAATATGTGCCGAAATCTAATGTCTACATGGGGCAATACAGAAGAATAAGATTCTTTCTCAATAATGAATTGACAGAGAAGAATGATAAATCATCTTTCATGAAAACAGAATATAATTTTCTTACAAAAATAGGTACATTTACTACTTCACTCAGATACAATTTTTAGCATTTCTTACATGACATAGCTATGAGAAAGTCTGCCCCAATAATTCTTAAAGGAAAAATACAAGTATTTAAAAAATGTTAAGTTTGTCCTGAAAGTGAATTAAGTGACTGCTTGTGCAAGCATATTGGAGCATTCAAGCTAGAAATGGTTGAGCCATGGACTGGAAGAATGACAGATGCATGAAGGCAGTATGCACCAGCCTTACTGAACGTATTTACTTACTAGGATGCATTCTGGAGCAAATGCAGCTGTAGAAATTTTTGACGTGTAATTGGTATGTCCCTGCTGCCCTATGTGCACCATATTTATATAGCAAACACTTAGGGCTAATCTGGGACTTTTTATATACTGTATTCACTAAGGCACTTATGAAAATGTTACCATTTTAGCTGGATCATCATTGTATTTATTGTGAAACCATTGGCTTATCTCATGTCTGTACCTGAGAAGCCATTGTCTTCCATCTCAGTGATGAAGATGAGCTTTTGTCCATATTCAGTTCTTTTTCTCTATCAGGGCCAGGTCTCAGATCTTTGTATCCTATTTGGACTTCCTTGTCTGTCTGTATGTGGGCAGTGTTCCTGTTTTGTGTGCTGCACAAGGGATAATAACACCAGAGGAGTCAGTGCTTGTAAAACCAAATTAAGGTGTGGATGCAGGTAGGTTCCCATTAGCCCTGTGTACTCATATTGATGCCATAGTGACACTTCCAGTCTCTTCCTTTCTGCAGTTTGTGTTCCTCCCTCCAGTTTTTCTACACCTTTCCCATCCTTTATTTGATTGCAGTCTGTGCAGTGCTTCCTGTGGTTAAGCCTGACTAGGACTTGTCACACCATGGGAGCTCAAAAGAAGCCAGAAGTTTCATACACATTTCAGAACACTAGTCTACAGCTTGGACCACTGATGCTGATAGGGAACCCTGAGGGGTCATAAGTTGTTTTTCAAATCCAGTTATGTACTAAGTACATTTGAATATGCTGGCATGTACTGTGACCCATTAATTCATATGCTAAACAACAGCATGTTACAACTTCCAGAATCTGCTGTCAGTACTTATCATAGTTCTTGCTGGCATGATTTAGCTCTCAGAGGCTGATAATTGTGGCCTTGTAGTTCTTGACCTTAAGACTGTAAAGGTCTATCACAACCTTTTCTAAAAAAACAGGCTGTGATTTCTCAAGTCTGAAAAGTTTGCTTTTATGAGTGACCAAATACACTTTGTATTTTTCCCTGTATGGGTGTTCATGACAAAATACAAGGTGTTTGTCTCTTTCCTTTTAGATATTATTTTATCTCTAGGCATGAAATATGCATCCATTAAAAGTTGTCACCTCTTAAATCTGATATTATTACTGTCCGGATCCTCTTAAAGATATGCTTTTCCACTCACAGTGCGGCACTTTGCTGACAGAAGAAAGCAGCTTCATGTGATTATTATATCTTAGGTTCTGGCCAGCTCTAGAGTTTGGGAATTATTTTACCGTGTGTAGGACCACATCTTCGTAGTGTTGCATGGAACTGCTCATCAGAGGTGCAAATATAATGCAGTGTATTAATGCCTTTCACAGTGTGTTATGATGTATAGAATTAGGCCTCATATTCATGTCCTTGTATTCAGCAAAAATTATTTAAGATCTCTTCTTTTCTCCTTTGGCAATCTGTGACTAAGTTGTCTGTCTTCACTGTGAGCTGGTGGAACTGTCCTATTCCAAAAGCACTTCTTTTGTCAGAGCATAACTCCCCTCTGTGATTGTCAGAGTTAGAAAATCCCTCTTTTACTAAAATGAAAAAAAAAAAAAAGGGGGAAGAAAAAATTCTGAAAATATTTTCACATTGACCTAAAATATTTACTATTTTTGTCCCTGAATACAGTATAGTTTTATTGTGTTCTAGTCCTGTATTTTTTCACATCTGTCCTTATAAATCTTTCATGCATTTTATCAGTATCATAATTTTGACCATGGTTTTGATCTTTTCCTACCAATTTTCTTTAACATTTGGAGGCAAAGCTCACTTTCTCTCAACAGACTCTCCTGGAAACTGGACTACTATACCTCACAAAATAAGCCTATTATTAAGATTTTCTCCTTGATTTTCAAGGTGGATACCAGATTGCCCAACTCTGCAGCATATCTACTGTCTCTGCTGATTCTTGGTTTTAGTTTTAAAAGATGAGGCAAAACAGTCACCCAATTACCCCTCTACAATCTCTCTCATCAAACACTTTAAGCACTGTTACATTGTTCCAAGCATCATTCCTGAGATTGTAAAGTGTTACTTACTTTTCTAAACTTAATTTTCTGATCTCTGTCTTCTATGGGCATATCTGTGTTCCAGAGTGGTTTGTAGCTCATAAAGTCATGCAGCAATTTAATTGGCAAAACCAGTATTCCCACTGGTGTCATTCACTGCAATCTGTCTATTTTCTCTGCTTCTCATACCTGTCTGGCTTCCTCATGGATCACACTTCCTTTTTTGCAGGTCTAGCTAAAATGTGTGATGCCTAACAGCTAGCTAATAGCACAGGAGGAATCCCTTTCACCATGAGAACAGGTGTTTTATTTAAACGTCAATTTGCTACAGCTTAAGTTCAAGTAACAGTCATGAAGAAAAGCCTCTGACTACTTTCTTGCTTTTGCCTCCATTAGGGTTTTGATGCTCCAGTTCACAGAAGCTGCAGTAATACCAAAGCCAGTTGGCTCTGTATCCTTGGGACATTATGGCTAGATAGTTCAATGATCCAGGACATCAATTTCATGTTGTTCACTTCTATCTTCAGTTGACATGCAAGTCTTGTTTTGAAGTAATTGCAGTTTAATTAACATCTGTTTTCAGCTGTGCTCAGCGATAGATTAGACTATGGGATTGGTTTCTTAGCTAAGCCTTCAACGTGCCGTAACACTCCTGAGTGCAAACTGGTTCCATGGCAGCTCTGTCAATGCACAGGAACAAAATATCTCTTCATGTAAGTTGTTTGAATGCCAGTGAATACAATGCACAAATGTGATTTTAATCCTTTGGGCACATCTTGGCATACATAAGCATAGATCTTGGGAGAGATGTAAACATGAGGGTACAACTTAAAAGAATTTTTCTCAGCTGTATTACCAGGTCTGTGAGATGGTATGAACTGCATTTGCTGTGTTTGAGAACCAGGCCAAGAATTCAGTAGTGATTTTGCCAGAGGAGGATGACAAAATGTGGCCTGTGTAGATATTCTTTAAAGACTTATATAATGCTCCTTATTTTAGTCTACTTTATACTCTGTCTCATGCCAAAACATAAAATACACAATTACAGAACATTAACATGTTTAGAAGCCATGGGATATTTTCGGTTTTGGGAAGTAACTTTCCAGAGGATTCCACAGTATATAAACTAGGGAGTTGTTATGGAATGTGGCTGTTAATCAGTGTTGTACATTTGCAATACTTAGGCATCCTGGAGAAGTAAAAATATTGAAATAATGAAGGGGAGTATGAATTTCACATGATGCTGTTTTATGGCATAATAACATTCAACTAGGAGGTCTGGAGTTGAGGTATGACTCCTACAGGAAAATCCTATGGCCTGTGGCCTCAGTCTCCAAATATCAGCCTGGTCTGGTTTTAAAGCAGATGTATTAACTTAACAAACATACTGTGTAGAGTACATCGCTCTGAAAGAGCAGGCTCAAGGACCAGATTCTAGTAATAATTAGTGCTCAAGAATTATTAAAATAACCTATTTTCAATGGTTTCTAGATGGATTGCAAATAAGATCCAGAATAAAATAAAAATAGAGTTTTTAATAGATAATTATTTTTTAATTACAAGAAGTAACAAAATTCACTGTCATATGCATAGACCTTTAATGCAGGTCCACAGTAGAAAAGAGGTACATCAATAAGGAAGTCATTGTAGGATCAGTGTCATAGATTATTATAGGCAGCAACATAAGAGAAGAGAACAAATACAAATTAAATAATTAAAAATTACCTCAAGCATCAAATTAAATAATTTACAACCATCATTAGATATTGCCATAAACGAATGCCATTAAAATCATAAGCAATGCAGACAGGCCAGATGCTAGGCACAAAGATTTAGCAGTGCCTGTTTGGCTGCACTTCAGATCTGCTTGTTTCATGAGTCCAAAAGCATAGACAGCAGCCCAGGAACCCAGAGGAAAGGGTCTGACCTTCTCTTCTGCAATGGCTCTGCTTTGCCAACTTGCTATAGTAGTTTCACTAATTACGTTGTCTTCCAGATAGCCAGGATCTTTTTCCTAGAGACTAGTTGACACTGAGCTGCAGCTGGTGCACTGGACACCAGCCACCTCTTCATCCTCTTCCTCTTTTTAAACCTAAAAATCTTCTTTAGGTATGGTGGTTTTATTTTTTAATGTTCTTACACTCTGATCGTACCTGTTGTGAGTCTTTTGTATTTCTGTACAGTGTGAGGAGTTTCTGTCTCTTCCCTTTCCACTTTCACCCTGTGGTTGTTTTGATATGCCCCCTCCATTTCTTCTTTTGGTCTCATCACCCCAAAATGTGGGTAGGAAGGCTGAATTGCTGATACTCACCACAAATGAGGCTGTGAAAATTAAATGGCTCAGTATACTGATTGGTACTGAATCACATAGACAGACACAGAGATGTTACGTACGTGCTTATAACTTGACTTAAGTTTCACTAGAACTCTGAAAGAGGAATATGCTTTTCCTAACATGGTATGACCTTCCCAGAAACAGACTGTATAGATTTGAATGGCACTGTTGCATTCACTCCTGTGGGGTTTTTGCAATGTTTAGAATTATGTTTGTTCACATATAGAAAAAAACTGCAAGGTTTGGTTTCCTTTTGTGTCTATACTCAGCTCATGATGGTATCTTGTTTTGCGGGTTCTATTTTCGAATTCCTCCCTTTCAACACTGTGGCATCTCTTCCTTTATAAACACTGAAGAGGTCTCATCTAGGCTGTATGTTCAGTCTCTGTCCTGGGAGCAGAAGTCCTCTATCTATCCTTCATGAGGACTAGGAGGAAAAAAACTGAACATTAATCTTCCAGGAAGCTGAAGTGGGTACCTGGCAGTGCTTGCTGAATCATGTATCTAGTGAGCAGCACTGTCTCTGCCTGCAGAGAAGCAGAAAATATCTCTGTAAACAGACATTTATCCTGATTTACACTCACAAAAGATTGTCCTTTCAAAATGGAGACCAAGCTTTTTAATTTTTATTCTGTAAAACGTGTTCTGTAGGAATGTAAAAATTGCAGGTAATACTAATCAAGAAATGCAAGAGAAGAAAATTACATTTGTCATGTTACTCTGTCTCCATACCACGAGCCAAGATACAGGAGACAAGTGCTTTAGCTCCATCTAGGAGGCAAAAAGACTGTATCTACCTGAAACCAGATCCCACAGGTTTTTCTCATTTCTAAACTGCATTTTAAAGGCTCCAATGAATTAGTCTTGCTGTATCTCCCCGAGTCAGACTGCCATTTCTGCCATCATTTTTGTGCATGAAATTCTGCAATGCAGAGAGCCAAATTTTGCCCCTTCTAGCAGCATCTAAGCTTACATTTTATATAACTCAGTTAAGATAGTGGAGCTAATAGAAAATAAAAAATAATTTCAACCAAAGGAATTCATGCCTGAAAAAGGGGGAAAATAATTATCATTACCTTACTGAAGGGAAAGACACATTTTAATGAAAACAGTGAACAAAGCATAAGAAGTACATTTGACCCTGGATACCTCATTCAAGGTCACACAGAGAATCAAGTGCAGAGATGGAGTCAGCCCCCAAAACATCAGTCCCCAAAACACCCTCTCTCACTTTACTCAGCTGGTAATCCACTTCTTCCCAGTTAATAGGAGACTCAAAGAATCATAGAATCATAGACCGGTTTGGGTTGGAAGGGACCTTAGAGATTGTTGGTTCAAACTGAGCAAATTCACTCCTACAAAGAGATTATAGTTTTCATTTTTATTAAGTTTATTTATTTTAGCGCTGAAGTGTCAGTACAAAAGAATGGTGGATTTTTACCTGCCTGATGTAGTAGTAATGTGAGTGTCTTCCGACCATCAACATTTTTTCATTCTATGTATGACCATTTATCAATCTAGTCAGTATATCACAAACTTAATCTCCCACTTTTATGGTAGTCCTACTGCTCCCTTCTTCATACGCACTTTCCACCTACAAATACTGTCTGTTCCTTATACAGTTAACTGATTGTCCATCTGTCATTATTTTTTCCTGCTTAACAGAGCCTTCATTTTGCAACTTTTTCTGAGCTTTAAAAAAGACCACAGAGCATCTCCAGTTCTTCTCACTTAAGCTCTTTGGTGAGCTAATCCAAATTGCACAGTTTTTTGGCAAGCTTAGGAGCATGTCTGCAGTTTTCTGACATCTTAATAGAATTTAATACATGACTTATAAGACTAAACTCAGAGGCAGAAATAGGAATGTTACCACCTTCTGCCTAGTGCATTTTGTAAAACGGTTCTGTCTAGACTACCCAATTTATTATCATTCTTCATATCATGCTTTCTGTAAACACAGAGTCAAAATGTAATTCCCAAATTAAAAAGGGATTTAAGGAGCTATCTAATTTTAAGAATTATTTCTGTCTATTATTGCTTTTTCTTTCTGTTGCCCTGAACCATTTGCAGAATGAAAGTACCCAGGTGAAATCCATTAAGTTTTGTTTTTGTCACAAAATTGCATAAAGTACCATATAACCACATACATTTCCTCTCCCTGTAACCATTAAAATTTACATCAATTTATAACAACAAGACGTCTTCACAGCAATTTATAACAGAAGTCGGAAGTACTGCTCTGGTACACTTTTTATTCCAAAATATACAATTACAAAAGGAGTAACAGAGATGTAACTAACTCTCTTGATTTATTCACAAAAAAAAAAAAAAGTAGAGGCCTTGCCTTAAAGTTTTCAGCCCACCAATATCTAGAGAATAAAAAGGGCTTGTTATTTAAAATGCGACTACATAGCTTTGTTGTCTTCCCTCACTTGCTTTTTTCTCCAAGACTGGTGCAAATATCTGAAGTTTTTGCTGATTTTTGGCTTACATGCTACAGAGATTGACATTTTTCGAGTTACATTATGCACTTTTAATATCAATATCCTTAAAAATGCAGGTACACAACATACTAAGATGCTCTTATGTTTTGAGTAAATAGTTACTTTTTTCTTTCTCAAAATTGCCATTTCCCTTATTGGATCAGAAGATTAAATCTATTTATATAAATACAGCTCTCATGTGTTTCTATGAAGGAGAGAGCAATGAAAAATTAGTCAAGGCCAAATGAAATATTCTAGCCAGATTCAACCTACAGCTACATATGTGCAAACACATTTAAATAGTAAGAGCCAGGCACCCTTCAATTTATATTTAGAGATTTTTTTTCCTTAGTCAATAAATCTTTCAAACTTTCAGATTTTCATTTCCAAAGAATTATCCTTTCACTTGTAATGTTTGCTGTAACAAACCATGATGTAGTCAGCAAGGATACCAAACTGATAAACAGATATATTAGGAATGAGCAAACCATAATAAAGTCAAGGGCAGAGGACACATGCTGAGAAATCACTTCTCCGCTGAAGCCATGACCTTTAAATTAATGCAGTAGGATCTCACATGTAACCATCCATATGCTGAAAATGATCCAATTACCAAGTATAAAGATTTCTTCATTGGATTACTGTACTTTTAAAACCATAATTATATCTTTACATTTTGTGCAAAATCATCTTATTTTGGGACATTTGCATAAATATTTTTTTTCCACCTGGGATTTTTCACGTTTGTTAGATTTTATTGAGTTTACAAGATACATTTCAATTTTCTTTGATAGTGTGTGTGCTAAGGTTTAGCTGTCTCCGTGATAGGACTCTGAAATCTTTACTGAAAATATTCAGCAAAATATTTGAACATTTCATTCAAAGTTATTTGAGAGGGCTATGCAGATGCTTAAATAGCTAAACTTTCTTGAAATTCAGTGTTTTTCACTTAGCTGCATGCAGTCATGGTTTCCATGATCTCTTTGTTTTCATTCCCATACAAGATCCCAGGATATTTTCCACAGGAAAAATCAGCTGATTTCAGTGAACATTTCAGTGTTCATCAGTATCCATTCAAGCCCTGAAGCTCTCTGCTTTCAGGAGAATGTATCTGGTAAGAGTGTCCATTTTCTTTTGCTTATTCTTAAGGGAGAAATACTGGGCCATATTGTGTCTCCTATTGGCATCTACAGTGGAAAATTAAAATCAGGAGGTGAATTTGCTCTTCTGCTACTTATGAGAGATCACCTATCTGAGTATTAAAGACGGAATTTGAAGGCTGTTAGCAATTTTCAACATGAGGGAAATACAGACAGGGAGAACAGACAGGATGACTACACCAGTCCATCTGATTCTGCATCATGTTGTCACCGAT
The DNA here is from genome assembly GCA_013398115.1 of Falcunculus frontatus. Lineage (NCBI taxonomy): Eukaryota > Metazoa > Chordata > Aves > Passeriformes > Falcunculus > Falcunculus frontatus. The sequence continues at coordinate 785,869 of VZRV01009165.1, forward strand.
GGCCATTTGGAGATGCCCAGATTACCAGGACATCAGGATACTTTTTGAATGTTCAGCACCCTGAAGGTCAAAAGTCTCTTGATGAAGAGGTAATACATATTTAATGAGCACAGCTTACACCTGCACTGAGAAGAACTACCTTCTTTTTGGGGGTAAAAGAAGCCACCCTCTAAGTTTATTTGATTTCCCTTATTCTTTCATTGGAAAATATGGTGAGCAATTCTTTATTTGTTTGTGTTTTAATCACTCATATGAATCAGGTTGTTTAACCTAATCCCTTTTCTTCCTAGACACCTCTGTTGGATCCTAAGGCCCAGTCTGGGTGCACTCATATGCAGCCTGAAAGTAACAAAAGTAGATACAGCATCTATAAGGAGGCATTCACTGCTGGAGTTGTAGGGGTACACAGACTTATAATGCCAGAAGACCTAAAGTGACAGGAAGCAAGCTGCATCACCTCTCTGCTCCAGCTGGTAGTTGAGAACGGATGATGAGAAAACAGATGCTGCACCTTTTGGAGGAACAGTTTCCCATTCCATATTCATTGTGTGTTGTGGGCTGATTGTATTTGCCAGCTGCCGTTTTCATATCATAATAGTAAACTTAATTTTAAAAGATGCTATTTATCCTATTATTATTATCCCTAGCTCTTATCCACCTTTTCTCTCTTTTCTCTTCCTCATTTACTTCAGCTAACAAGCTATGAAATCAAGAACTAATGTCCAAAATCAATGCTTACTTGTATCTCAATCAGAGGTGTGTTTTCTGTGCTCTGAAGATTGATAGCTTTAGAGAAACTCTGGGGTACTGAATCAGTATTTGCCTGCAGCAAAGTACTGCATCACTTCATATGAAAATTAACTTAAAATTCACTGATCCCAAATGGTAAACAGCAACAATATGCTTCCTGTTGGAAATTCTAGTATGAACACTAATTACTATTCTAAGAACTAATAGCTGCTGATTCCACATTGATCTGAATATTTGTAGCTTACTTTGCAAGTCATAAGATCAGACTTAATGAATTGAGACTCTTGTGAATTATTTTAAGGGATTAAGAAGAAATGTATCTCTACTGAATGTTGACAATTTTCATGCTCTACACAAAATTTTCCCCAATTTTTCAAATAAAAAAATTCCTTCATTTTTTAAGGTGATGTAGCAGAGGAGAAAGGATCATGACCTGGAGGTTTTTATGTTTTCCATGTTCCTTTGACACTCAGCCTTTAGAAAAGGATAGAGGATGGTGACCTTGCTTCTGTCTCCACAGCTGATATAGGAAAAGTTTCCACAGTTCAGCAGACAGAATGTAATTTGCTCCCATAAAGGAAAGGTTATATAACAAACCTAGCTAAATCAGAGCCAGGAAATACAAAGGCCGGACAAGTTGCTTAATTTTTAATTAAACATTCCATTACACAATTTTGTAAAGTGCCAAACCCAATTTGTTTCTCAAACTGACTAAATTACTTCTAAAGTTCCTGGTTATTTGGTCATGAACACATCTCCACAATCCATTAACTGGCTAAATTATGCATTTGATGCATGTGAGTATAATTTCCTGGTACTGGGGGCTTTTTTGCATATGTTTCTCTGACCATATAAATGAGCAAATTTTAACATGACAGATATATGGTGAGATAGGAACTACCTGATTCTCTCTCAGAAAGCCTTTTCGTAGTGGTTAAGTGTGACTGTCCTTGTTGAAAACACATCTCAAACATCTCTAATGAAACCCACTGTGAATAGAAAAGGTCTAATACAACTGCAGATGATTAAAGAGGACATCACACCCACATGTGTAAACCCACATATGTTCCCCAGTTATGGTATAGTGCCTTCTTTGCTAAATGGATTGTGTTAGTTTGCTCTAGAGAGTCCAAGATTCAGTCTGGTTTAAATATTGTTAGTAAGGCCTTCTGAATTTAGTTTCCTCTTTCTGGATTTAGTTTCTTCCTTCTTACTGTTCTAACCCCAAATTTCTTTTCAGTATCTGCAACCTAATTTCTTGAGAGCAGCTGGATGGACACCATGCAGTCCTAACTATGGAGCAAAGGTGGAGTCTGGTGTCATGTACTGATCACTGTACATATCCTGATCTGTTGAGAGGCTGTTCTCATCTCTTGTCCTGAAACAGGAACACAGCATCCAGAGTGATCTTATTAATGATACTTACTGCAAAACTGCTCGTAACTTGCCAATTTCTGCGGATGTCTAACTAAATCCTTTTCTTCCTCTTACTCAGCCTCTTCAGGACTGCATGCAATGTCTACATGTTCCTGAAAATCAAGCTCTAAATAACATTCTCAAAGGTGCACACAAAGTATGCGAGTTCTGCTTAGAGTTCCATTTCATTTGGATTGTCCAAAAAGATTGAGCAGTCTCTATCCCTGGGAGTTTTCAAGACCTGAATGAAATAAGGGAATGAGTAACCTGGTCAGACCTGAATTGACCTACAGAAGATAAGACTAAAGACTCCTGAGATCTCTCCAACCTGAGTTATCCTACTTTGTTCTACTACATCACCTCTATTTAATCTAAAAGCTTCTCAAGCCTCTAATACCTAAAATAAATCATGGGATATATCCCAAATAAGACTGTTTATGCAATTGCATCTCAGTCTTAATCTTTAAGCTGAAATAATGTAATTTTAGAATTCATCTACACATGTCAGCTAATAGCAAAGTCTATTGTACAGCACATGCTTCTTTTCACATACAGAGCTCCTGTAACAGCTTTTGGGGGCAAGATTCTGTTCAAGACTCCCATTTAGGTATTTAGGTGTGCTGTATGTGTTGAAGTTTCCTTTGCAGCAAGTGGAGTGAGTTAGTTGAACAAGTATTATTGGCAGGATTCAGCTGCCTCCATGCAGTCCTCTTGTGCCAGTTCAGACACACTGGGAAGTGTATTATAGCTACTGAGGGGCACAGATTACATGAGACTTGCATCCCTCTGAAAAGGCAACTGGGAACCAGGTATCGTACTATATACCAACTGAGACACTGCTTGACATCAATATCTAGGCAGCTGAATTTCATTGTAGGTCTCTGCTGAAGGATGAGCTGCTTTCTCTACAACTCTACCTCTGTGGACCCTAACAAAGAATGAGACAATTGATGTGCCTACGGACACCTATTAATTTAGATATCTTCATCTTAGATCGAATCCCTGCATAGATACCCACTTGTTCTGGATGCAGAGACGGGGCATGGCCATATCATGCTATCGACATCATCACTGGGGGAGCGGTTTTGGGGGAAGAAATGGTGAATGCACCACTAGAAGTGAGATGTTTTGCCTCCCTCTCTCCATCAGGGAGGTTTCTGGGATCAGCCCTGCGGACCTTGTCCTCTGTCACTGCCTGTACCCTTCCCATTCCTCCAAGACACAGCTCCAAGGAGTGGTGTTGAAAAGTGGTTCTGGTGTGGGAAGTGTCTATAGGCGACAGAGCAGCAGAGGTGAGCCTGATTTCAGCCCAGCTGAAAGGAGCCGCACAGAGCCAGGTGGAGTGGGGTGGAGCAGTGCAAAACAATGGTACCATGTGGAATTGAACCAGCGGAGCACAGCGGTCTGGGAAGCAACAGGTGTCACAGCACAGACAGTCCAGCTTTTTTGGGGGTTAGTCCATCACTGTTTTTCATTGTCATTTCATTTTCATTGTCTTGGGCTCAGAGATGGGAAAATTATCTGTGGGGAGCACCCGCTATCTAGTCTTTGTCTGGGGAAATCATTTGGCGGTCTGTAGGAACAGCTGCCATCTTGTGTTTTTCCTGGGGGCCACGCAGACTCAACCTACAGGGAGCGTCCAGCATTCTGCCTTTGTCCCGGCAGCCACACAGAACTAAATCCAGGTGGTAAAGAGCTTTTGTGTGTAGAGCACCTTCTCTTTTTGTATACTTTTGTCATTAATATTGCTGCCCTTACTGTGTGTTCCTTATTCCAAGGGTGTTTTTTCTTTCAGTAAATTGTTATCTCAATCCATAGTCTCTGCCTTTGTCCCTCTCTTATCAGGAGGGGCAGGGGAAAGGGAAGTGGCTTATTTGGAGTCTAATTTCCAGCTGGTGTTAAGCCATCATACCATCTCAAGCTGATTCTCATATTTTTCGTACTTGATGAAGTATATCTTTCTCTGGGATGAGCATGTGAAGTATTCATAGGCTGATTAGTCTTTGGGTATGGTAGACAGAAATAACCACAGAGACATGTTAATGTGTTCTGCTTTTATTTTGTGATTTCTGAGCCATAGGAAATGAGCTCACATCTCCTTGTTCAGAGTTTGCTTGCATATTATTTTGGCTGAATCCTTTACTCTTCTCCTACTCATTTAAGCATGCAATTGTTTGGACATCCCAGATTTTCAGTATCCTAGAAATTATTTTATTTAAAAGGCACCTAAACCAAAACAGTATTTCAGTTCTTGGTTTTGATAGGGCAGCATGGGCTCTATTCCCACAAAATCTCTGCTTAGGCTTCTGTTTCTTTTTCTTGTTTCTGGCCTTCATCTACTATCGAAAATTGGTGTATTGGCATACTCTTTTACTGGTCACGCTCTTAAGCTATTTCTCACATACTTTATGGTTTTAGACTACTATATAAGCACTTACAGAATGGAAGACAAAGGCAAGAGGAACAACTGGGTAGTACTAACATTATGTTCACACCACATATTTCCCTCATAATAAGGCTGCTGTCCAGAATAACATTTTAAGTTTTGGTCCTCTCTTGAACCCAGAGAATTTAAGTCCACAGTCACAGTGGATATTTTCATAGCCCTGTAATTCAGTAGATTTAATTTCATAGCCCTGTAATTCTTAGTGTAGTGCTGCTGAGATATACCCTGCCTACACCTATATGCGCATTTATTTCTTTAAACAGGCTAGAGGACAGACCCAAGAAGTATTTTCCTCACCATCCATTTCTCATCACTGGCCCTGGCATGGCTGGGCATAACAGCAGTGTCCCAGCCCCAGCTCAGGAATCAGTGTGTGCTGTAGATCCATCCCAGTGTGGTTCAAATGTGTCCACCTCCTGGGTTTGTGGAGATAAGGACTGAACTATGTGTGTTGGCTGGCCTTCAATGCATGAAATGTCAGTCAATCCATGTCATCAACCCTTAGGTTTGCCAAAACCATTTTCCAGGAACCTCGACTAACAGATTGTTAATGGTGTCAGTAATGTCCCAGCACAGCCAAAATGTGCTGGAAGCTTGTGGGAAGCTTAGGCATGGACAGCCAGAAAATATTTATTACTTAAGAAGAGAGGAAAGAGAACAGGATTTGAGAATTACATTTCATAACAACAAGCTCTTTAAATTATTGCTAATTATTCCTTTTTATTGTTGTCTAATCTTCCTAATAATCGTTAGGGTGTTGGGTTTAATTCTCCTTTTACAGCCACAGGAGGAGTATTTTCAGCTGCCTTCCAACAGTCAGTCATGAAAACTCTGCAAAAGCATTCTGTCAGTGTGGGGTAGAAGGGGTCACTTGCTTTTAACATACAACTTGAGCACTTATCGTTTGACCGTGTACGCAGCAGGAGATTCGGGTGAGGTTCTCAGTCTGAGAGGTCCTTTTGTCTAAACACTACTGTGAATGACAGTGATAGGAGGAAATTCAAAACGGGCCTACGGTGGTTCCAAATGAAGAGCTCGAAACACGCTGGAATTGTCCCCCCTGCAGGGCTAAGACTAGCAGTGTGTAGAGTCCTAAGGTGGGACTCAGCTTGCTCTGGTAGGTCCAGAGACACTGGTCCATACTGGGCTCCCAGCCAAGTTCTGGGCATAGGGCATGACAGGACATGCACTCTGACCCAGTCTGATATGTCATGGCATTACACCAGGGTAGCTCAGCACAGAGAAACTCAGGTGGTGCCATGGGACAACATGGTGATCTGTGCAGGCTTGCTCTGAACACTGACTACAGGATTGCTCCCAGGAGATGGATCAATGGCTGGCTTTTAAAATGAAATTCAATATCTCTGCAAGAGCTTAAAATTCCCCCACCTCTTCTATGAGCTGTTCCAGCATTTAATTTTCATCCTCAGGGAAGTGGCCTGACTTCAACTTCTAGCAACCGTGCTATCTCATGCTCTTTTCTGTAGGTCTGAAATATTTCTCTAAATCCTACAACGGGAATTACGAGCATACATTAATTGTTATGGACAAGTGACCCCCATAGCTTCTCTCTGACTAGGTGGATGGAGTGTGCTTTGCAAGTTTTGCATCACAAGGCACTTTTTTTTTCTTAATCTGCCTTCTTTCAAGACTGTGCTTTGAACCCCTTGCAAGGGTTGAAGTGTGAATATATAGTCAGTCACTCTGTGTTGGTCAGTTACATGCAAATTCACCATTGCTGGCCCTGAATTAGCTATTATGTTGTTTAGAAGGGATGCTCCACTTCACCCTTTTTATCATATCTAAATATTGGAAAAATATGAGCAGATGTCTTTCAGAGGTTTTTTTTTCCATATTCAAAGATTAGTTCCTAATATATGATTCATTAAACTATATGATGTTCATGGAGATTTCTGGCTCCTTTCTTTAAGGCCATTAGGTGTAATTTGTCTGGACCACATAATGTCATCACCTGAAATGGTTGCATCATGCCAGAACACTTTTATTGTTCATAAAGCACAAATAAATAAAAATTTCTTTTCTACATATAAATGTAAAGACTTTTACACCTCAGATGCTGCACTGGGCTATAGATTTTCTTTTTTAAAAATTTTTTGCACACTTCCTTTTGCCATGCTACCGCCTGGGATCTACTTTATTTGCTAGGATTATTCAACCCCTTTTGCTACATCAGTAAATTAGGTAATGGTAAAAGGAACAGGATGGCAACTTAACTGCCTATACTATTTAGTTGTTATAACCGTACCTGGCAGCCTCAGCAAATAACACTTCCCCAAGCACTTCCCAAAGTTTGGGATTTACTCTAGTCCAAACCTCACTTTCAGAAGATGGGGACTTTTAATAAATAGTCTGCAAATCTTAGCCACGGAATCTCAAAACTTCTTAATTTGCAAGTTTAGAGGCAAGTTTCAATACATAAATTAAAATAATTTCCCATTTTTTAATGGGGATATTAGGTGCAAAGTTAGAAGTGATGACTAATTTGGTAAGAACTAAACTTTTTAAAGCTAATGCAAATATTATTAACCAGTCCAATGACATGAAAAGTTCACAGGAAGTAAAAAAATGCAAGATATCAGATAAATATCTTTCACATTGAGATTACCAAAGCCATGACCAGTTATCTTTTATACTTTATGAAGAGAGATGAAATACTCACTTTAATCTTAGGATGTGTGCAGTATGACTGTAACATGTATATGTAGTGTGACTTACAATGCCACACGCACTATAGGTCTTTTGCAGAAAGCTGCTATACATTCAGCTATTTCCCCACCTATTATTATTACAGGATTATTTTGCTCCAGGAGCAGAACTTTTCACTTCTTTTTCTTGAACTTTTTGAGGCTTCTCTTAGCTCAGTCCTCAAGCTTCTTAAATCTCCTTTGGATTAAAGCCTTCCAGTTCAGCCCTTCATCCTTAATTTATTATCACCTGATAAGCTACTCACAACCATGTTGATTAAGCAGGGTTTGTAGGCCAACTGTTCCTTATTACCTTCTTGTCTCTCAATAAACTGGAAATGGATTGCAAGGAAATATGCTCTAAGACCTTTCCAGTGCCTGAGGTGAGGCTGATCAGCCTATTGTTCCCCAGGTGATTCTTACTTCCCATGAAGATAATCATAACTTTAAACTTTTTCCACCTGGCAGAGAATTTCTCCAGCTGTCATCTGCTTTCCGCAGATGATAGTCAACCCCCCCATGACAGTGTGCCATTTCAACGCCCTTGAATTAATCTCTTACAACTCCATGTATCTCACTACTATCAGCTTCTCTAAGTAGCCCCTAACCTATTGATTCTCCACTTCAAGTTGTCCTTCTCTATCTCAGCAAGGTTGCAGAGACAGCAAGCTGAGTGGTGCAGATGACACACCAGGGGGACCTGGATAAGCTCGAGAAGTGGGTCCATGTGAAAATCATGAGGTTCAACAAGGCCAAGCGCAAGATGCCACACCTGGGTTGGGGCAACCCCTGGTATCGGTAAAGGTTGGGGGATGAAGGGATTGAGAGCAGCCCTGCTGACAAGGACTTTGGGGTGCTGATGGATGACAGGAGCTGGCAATATGTATTCACAGCCCAGAAGACCAGCTGCATCCTAGACTGCATCAAATGCAGTGTGGCCAGCAGGGCAAGGCAGGGGATTCTGTCCCTCTACTCTGCTTCACTCTGGTGAGACCCCACCCGAAGTGCTGCATCCAGGTCTAGGTTCCCCAGCACAGGAAAGACATACTTATTGAAGCAGTTCCAGAGGAGACCATGAAAATGATCAGCAGGGCTGGAGTACCTCTTGTTTGAACACAGGCTGAGAGAGTTGTGGATGCTCAGCCTGAAGAAGATCTCGAGAAAGATCTTATTTTAGCCTTCCTGTAATGAAAGAGTAGTTATAAGAAAGATGGAGATAGACCTTTTAAGAGGGTCTGTTGCAACAGGACAAGGGGAAATGATTTTAAAATAAAAAAGGTAGATTTAGACTAGATATAAGGAAGAAATTTTTTACAATGAGGGTAGTGAAACACTGGAACAGGTTGCCCAGAGATGTGGTAGATATCCTATCCTTGCAAAGAGTCAAGGCGGGTTCTATGGGGCTCTGAGCGACCTGGTCTAGTTGAAGATGTCCCTGGTCATTGCAGAGGGGCTGGACTAAGCGATCTTAAAATGTCCCTTCCAACCCAAACTATTCTATAATTCCATGATTCTATGTTCTCAGACTGTACATGAGAAGGACTGAAAGCCAAATTTTACTGTGAAGACTGAGACCAAAATAAAAGTGTTGAGTACCATCCAAAAAAGGTACCACATTTTACCATAATGTCCTCTTATTACTAGCCCACTGGTGGATTCCTTTCTTGTTATCCTTTGGCTAGCTTTATCTTCTTGCTGTCTTGGGGTGACTTTATGATGTTGTATCTCATATTGCCTGTTCTATTCCCAGATACGAATCTTGTGCCTTTCTGTGCCTTTAAAACTGGGTGTGAGAGAAAGAGAAAAAAAAGCCAGACGAACTTTTTCAAAGCAGTTTTGTGCTTCAAGGTCACTCTACTCCTCTGCATGCTTCTACAGCAGCAAGAGAGGAGGAAGCCCCCTTCCTTCTTTTTCCCAAGTTTTTTGGCTTTTTTTCAGGAGAGACAGAGTTAAAATTCTTTGCTGTTTAGCTGGCTTGCTAGCTGAGGCAAGAAATTTCTTTGGACTGTTCTCCAGTCTGGATCACCAGCACCGGGAAGTCCACGCCACAGCCTGGAGGGGCCACACCCCAGCTCTGAAGAGAGAACAGCCACACCTACAGAAGGACTCTGAATTTTACCAGGTTCTCTCCACAGCGAGAGGTATTATTATTTAGCATTATTCTTTTCCCATGTGTTTGTTAAATGAATAGTCTTTTTCTCCTTCATATTCCTCTGAGGAGTATTTCTTTACTGAACCTGGTGGGGGAGGGGCAGCTGTAACATGCCTTCTATCAGAGGACGTTCAAATTCAGACATTCCTCAGAATTTGTCTCAAACTGGGACACTCGCTTTTGTCCCCAAATGTATGAGTTATGCTTTTATGACTCTCCTGTGATGCCTCTCTTTTTTTTTTTTCCACTTCTTCTATACCTCTGGAGCTATGTCCAGTCTGTATTCTGAGCAATTCAGAGGGAAAGATGAGTATATGTTCGATCATCTCAATGAAGGATTTTGGCCCCTGTATGACAGCCTAGATACCAGTATCTCAAAGAACCTCTTTTCTTTTGTACCTTGAACAGCTGCGGCTGACAATAGAAGTGCTCCTTCCCATCAAGACTGAGTTGGTGCAGACCCGAAAGAAAGCAATCAGTGCAGATAACCTGCCCCTTCTCCAAAGAAAGCTATCAAGAGACATCCAGGGTGAGGTTCAGTAATCTGAGAGGCATTAATTCCTGATACATTTTTTATATTATAAAAGTAAGAGAAAAAATAATACTAGATTTCCAGTATCCTTCTAAATGTAGCAGGATGTTTGTGATATTGAATATAATGGCCTCCACCAAATACTCTAATTTTGTCTATGGTTATAACCAATGCTTTTACAATTTCACCTCCGTGAGCTCTTATCTACCGGCCAAATATTAGCAACTCCAGCAGTCATGTTTCTTTTCTTTATTGATGAAGGCCTACACATAATTTAAAAAAAATTCTCTTGTCATATCTTGTCTTCATATTTACCTTCAGATTTTCATGGCTATCTTACTGTATTTCATAGCTGATGTGTTTAGCAGGAGCTAACAGAAAATCACTTCCTCTGTGTTTGTGAGCAAATGCCATCAGATGGGAAGAGAAAAGGAATGGCAAAAAGTACATAATGTTCTGTTGTTAAATCTCCCTAAATTAGCTTGGTGAAGAAAGAACAACCATTTCTGCACTGATTAATTTCTAGTCAATAGAAATAGAATTGCCGTCAGTGCTTCCACACAAGGCCAACATAATTTTAAGTGCTATGACAGTCATATGTTTTAATGTTATTCATAAAAGAAAAATGGCATTTCAGTTGACCAGAGAACTCAACAAACCTTCAGGGAAAATCTTCAGCATTGTTGTTTGGGTTTTGTTTCATTTTTATTTTTATTTTTCCATTCACTGTGAACTCAACCTGATTTGTAGAGTAAGAGCCTCAGGCTATATTTACCTTCACAGCTGACTCTTTGATTCAGCATTCATGTATATAAAATAAGTTCAAAATAAAGCAATCAAACTTATTTTCATCATTCCTTGCTGAAACAATACCTCCCTACTTGCCAAGGACAGTAAAAGTGGTCAGGTCCCTGACCTGCTTTCAGTGGCCCAGTCCTCTGCCGGCATTTTCCAGAAAAAATGTTGGAGGTTTTGAGTTACGTCTCTAGGCAACCTGTTCCAGGGTTTCACCATCCTTACAGTAATAAACCTTTTTTTCATTTTAAATGGAATTTCCTGTATTTCCATTTGTGCTCATTGTTTGTTTTCTTTTTACTGAATACCAGTGAAAAAAGCCTGACTCCCTCTTCTTTATACCCTCCCATCAGGTTTTATATATCCCATCATATTGATGAGATTCCTCTTCTTCAGCCTTTTCTTCTCTAAACAATCCCATCTCTTTGAGCTTCTCTTTGTATATTAGATGTTCCTGTCTCTTAACTATATTCATGGTCCTGAACTGGACTTGTTCCAGTATGACCATGTCTTTCTTGTACTGGAGAGCCCAGGACTGGACACAATACTTCAAATTTGACCTCAGCAGAGCCGGCCTGATGAGGAACCACTGTGTCCCATCATCCAGGTAATTAATGACAATGTTGACCAATAGTGGCTGTGACATTGACCCCTCCAGTACACCATGTGTGATGGCCTTGAGCTGGACATCATGTGGCTGCTCAAACCTCTTTGAGCCAAACAGTTCATTTTGGCTACGTAGTCCAAACCTCACCAGTTTGTTGAGAAGGATATTATGGAAGCGTGGGATATCTTCTTAAAGACAAGATAAACAACAGCCACTCATCTTTCCTCAGCTACTAAGCTGGTAATTTCATAGCAGAAAGCTATCAGGAGTGTCAGGAGGGATTTCTCCTTTGTAAATACATGCTGAATAGTTTTAACCAGCTTCTTGTAATACATAAGTTTGAAAATATCTGCTCTGTCATGTTCCCAAGGAATCGAGGTGAAGCTGCCTGACCTGTATTTCTCCAGATCTTTCTTCTTGTTCTTTTTGAAGATAAGAATTAGATTTGGTCCCTTCTACCTCTCAATATTTTCTCTTGATTGATCTTTCAAAGGCAATTGAGAGTGGTCTTATAATAACATGGGCCATCTTCCAAGTAGTCACTGTTGCATCACATGAGACCCCTTAGACTCATAGATGTCCAGTTTGTTTAATTATTCCCTAACCTGGTCCTCTTCCTCCAAGGAAAAGTCTTCCTTGCTTCAGATTTTGCCACTGATCTTAAGGACCTGGGAGGATCAAAGGCCAATCTTACCAGTAGAGACTGATACAGTCAGTAGTCCTTCTCAGATTCAGCTCCCCTGTTTCATATGCCTACAGGCTGATTTTCTAGAGTGCTAAAAATTGGCAGTTCCAGAAATTTTAAACTGAAGTTTTGCTGCCTCTTCATTTTCTCACTCTACAGATAGGCATCTAAAATTCAGTAATCATTGTTGAAAGTGTTAATATTCCTGCCTACTGTTCTCAGTTAAACAATGTCTCATAGCCTCCAAGGCTATTGTGCTTTACACCCCATCCTGAAGTGTTAAAGAGCTGTGCTGAAGAACCCAGCCATTAAGCACACACCCCCGATTTACTTTTCATGTGACAGCCCTTGCATACCAAAAAGGTATACTCTGCACCTGTGCATCTGTAATTAGTAATAAATTAAGAATTTTATTAAGAATTTAATTAAGAAACAAGTAACAGAAAAGAAGACAAGATTGATATATTTATTTCAAGATCAACACTTGAAGGCTTGGTCCCACAGTTTGTTCCACATCAGTGGTGTGCATTCTCAAAAGAAAGCAAGTTGGAGGTGATTGCTGTATTCTGTACATTTCCTCTCACCTGGATTTTAATTGACGGTTACGTAGCTATAGAGAAAGTCTAGTGATCCTAAATCAGAGGCTCAAGGTTTGGTGGGAGGAAAGTAGGACTTCCTGTTCCATTCTTCAAATACTGTAGCGGAAGGTGGCTCAGGACACTAAGAAAAGTACCTATCATGACACCTGCTAGGGGTTTTTTACTGGTGTATTGCATCTAGACGACTGGAAAATATTTCTCTGGTGTTAAAGTAGAAGTGAATGAGAAAGAGTAAAAAGTATGTTTCTCTCTGATCAATTAATCATTTAATTAATGTAATGATTCCTTGCAGGAGTATATTAATGAAACCAGAAACAACAGTGAATGAATCTCATAAAATGTAGGAACTTACCTTTTCCTATTCTGTTTTGGTGACAATTTCTTACTATAACTCTTGAGTATACACTACATCGAGGGAATATTTATTTTTGATTAAACAAGCATTTTGGAATTTGAGTCCAGCATGATCTTAATTGAAGGTTGACATTTCCATTTTCCATAAAACCTTTCTGTAATTAGATCTATTGTAGAAATAATTACTTTTCCTTTTTACTTACGTTAGTGAAACTGTATAATTATTTCTAAATATAAAAAATATGTGAACTAATATTTCTTGGAAATGTTAAAGACCTTTTCCAAAAGTAATTTTGCATACATATAAATTAGAGAGTACCGTAATATTGATATTTATTTCTCAAATAACTTCCAAAAGAGAGGGCAACTGTTTCTCATAGACTAACAGAAGATTTAAAGATCAAAAAATTGTATTATAAAATTGACTGTGGTTCTTGCTAAGAGTTGCTAGTGGTGGCCTCCCAACAGGTCTGTCCTTGGCAGGTCTGTCCCAAGACTTTCTCCTGCCTGACCTTTGGAGCCCAGCCTGGTGCCCCAGAGACCTGGGTGTCTGCCCAGGCTGGGGGATATGGCTGCCCCTTTTCCTTTTCAGGTTCATCCCATAGAGAGCTGAACACTTGTCCCAGACACACAGGACACATACAGGACATGGACACAGCTGGCTGCGCAAAGATGCTGCATGTACACAGGACTCACATCAGAAAAGCACAGAGAGCACCGTCCCCTCCTCCCCCTGGGCTGGCAGAGACGGAAGGTCTCCTGTGTGGGCACACACTCATCAGTGTCCAGGTTCACAAGCACATGCACAGTTGCAGATTCCCTGAGTACAGCATGGCCCTTCTGCCCATTTGATGCCCCTGCCAGGACTCCAGACCCTCTGACCCACACCTTGGGTCCCTGATTTGCCAGCTGGTCTAGCCCAGGGCTTGCTGCAAAATGACATACAGACTCACACACTCATTGTGCAGGCACCCCATAGTCCCCAATCCCCATGGACTCTGTACCTGCCTAATGTTCTTGCTCCAGCATGGGGCACACAGCTGCTGGTGAGTCCAGCTTGGAGTTTACTGTTGAATGATTCCATGCACACCCATCTTGAAAGTGATACAGACATTTGCCCCCCCACCCCCAAACTAGCACCAGGAATGTGAGCTGTGAGCAACGGTCCTTCTTCAACTGCTACTGCTGAGCCCCTCACTTGCCTCACCCACACCAGAATCCCGGTAGGTGGCACTCAGACCTCGCCCTCACCCTTGTGGAACAGAGGGTGAGACCATGAAGAGCTAGTTACTAAAGTATGTAATAAAAAGATAGGACAAATTGTGATGATTAGCTGAAGGGTTCCATCAGACGAGTGTGTTAATGGCTCCATTTTACATTCAACCAGCCCCTTTTATACCCCTTTCTATCAGTTCCCCCCTTCATTCCTCCCTGCTCCCCCTTCCCCTGCATATTCCCTCATCAGCATGCATAGCTCCATCAAACCCCTTCCATCTTCATTCATCCTTGGGTTTGCTTGCAGCTTGATAGCTCACAAACTACCGTGACTGGACAGGTTTGTTTCTTGTCTTTGTTATGTTTGTCTGTTGGATTTGTGCCTCTGCATCTTCTTGTTTATGGTTTCCGTCTATTCTTATTATCCCTTTTTTGCATTGAAAAGGTCCTTGACCACACATCCTTAAAGAAGATGCTCTCTCCTTCTATACACACTTGAAGTTTATTTCGTGGGTTGGCTGGACCACATGTCTGTTCCTTACAGGCTTCAATAGGGAGAAGTTCAGAATATTGAGGAGAGTTTAATTCTGCCACGTGGTATAATACTGATTATAATATCTAAATATGCATTTAATCTACTACTGCCAAATGGTGTTGGTGTTTATAAATATGAAAGGAAGCCCCTGACTTGAAGAGCTTAGGGTATTTAGATAGAAGGTAATTAGAAGAAAGGCTCACTTCACTGAAGTGGAGTTAATCTTTCTAGAGGCATTCTATCCTCAGTGAATGAAGAAGTGCCTTCAGAAGGCTATTCAGACTTACTCTTAACTCCCCTGCAGTAAATCCTTTCTCTTTCTGCACAAAGAGCCTTGTAACATTAACCTTGCAAGCGACGTTGTCAAAACTACCAGGCCAGTGTCAGTCACCTTTGGAAAAAAATATCTGGATATGAAGGGTCAAACAATGCACCACAAAGAAGGTGAGAAAAAGGAAAATTGTAGGAACAGGAATTAAATGGAAGTAACAGAGACCATGCCCAGTATCTGAGGTATCAAAAAATGCAAAGAGTACCAGGGACCTAATCTGAGTTCAGGAAGGGTCTGTTTAGACTGATTGTAAAACATGCATCCTCACATAACCCTAGCTAGAGGCTTCATCAGCAGATGCTTCCATATCTGTCAGTCTCCACGGCCTGGTTTCTCTCCTGAGGGAAGCAGGATTAGGAAACACTCTAATCAGCAGACACTCAACTTGGGGGTAATCTCAGTCTTCCCATTTACACATACCTTGACTCAGTCTCAGAAGGAATCTTCTAGGTGGGAAAATTAATGTGACTAATCTGCTCAAGATGTTTCCTAAACTGTACAGTCTGGCAGCATGAAAGTTGCCCTTCAAAATCTAAATGAAAATATATTTTCTATTTGACTTTTTTTTTAAGCAGATGTTCTGGTGTGGTTGAGTTCATATTCCACATACTGATGATTCTGCAGTATTTGCTCTCAGCCAGTCCTGGAGTCTTGAAATAATTCACACTTCTGATGATATTTCAGGGATTAAATCACAGGTTTAAGTCGAACTGGCAGTTAAGCTACAGAATTTATACTTGACTGCATATATTGCTGGTAAAAAATATTAGTGAAAAATCAATTGTACCTCCCTGCTATATTCTACAATAAAAGTTCTAATATCAAGAAAAGAATATGGCTTGTTATAAATTAATGTTTCATTTTTTTCATACAAGTCATTCATTCTCACAAGGGATAATTGTTATACACTTAAATTAAAAACCTTTTTCAGAATCAGCCTTTAAGTTCCTGTGTCTACAGTCAAAATTAAAGTCCAAACTCTTGCTTAGAGTACCCAAACCTGACAGTACCCGAACTTACCAGGAGCATCTGCCACTTTGGCTATATGTGTCTAGTTTGTTCAGGTTGGGGCATGCTGCTGGCTTTCTCAGTCTTAGACACTCAGTGCCACCTTTCCATGAGGATCCATCTGAAAAAAAGGTGAATGAAAACTTGTATCTATGCAGGGAATTCATATGGCACGCGTGATAATGAATATTCCTTAGCACATGTTCACAGGGTCCAGCTTCTCCAATTATAAATTTCCTGATGTTTTCTCTTCAGTTGGGACAGAGGAATGGCTTTTACTCACCAAGGAATTGGGAGCTTTTGTCCTCTTTAGAATGAAAGTTTATCATATCTTTTGTATCAGAGAGCAAAAGAGAAGATGACATGATCTAGCACGATGATGTAGCCTACTGCTTCCTGTCATCTAAGATATGGAAACCATGCCCTTTATCACCACCACCCTCCATGCAGCTCTTCAACAACTCTTCAAAGAGTCTAGACTGTGGTTCCTCAGTAGAAGAAGGGACTAAGCCATCCTATTCCTAGAAAAAGCCCTCTGAAACATTTATGATATGATGTCAGATCCTCAGCACCAACTATTTTCCTTGTTGAGACCGGGTCTTACAGAATTCACTAGCTGCAATGTAGACAGATCAAAAATAATTTCTGGCTCCATTGTCAAAATTCTGAGAGGGGTGGTTTTAAAACCCTTTCATTTCAGTGAATTTCATTTCTTCTTGGGTAGCTTTAGGCACCTCCTCAATTTGAATGTAGTTTTTTACCAGCTATCCAGAGGTATAGAGATGGGGCTTTGAATTTTAGATTTATTGTGATGGGCTTAGAATTCAAATCACGACTCCTTAGAATGTATTTCTCCATTTTCTAAATAAATATAGATTTCTAGAACTGATAGATAAATATATTTCTTAGTTGGTCTCAGTAGCATGGTAGGACTCACTTAAATACTATTCTAAATAATTTCTAAATATGTTGCATAGATTAAAAAAAAATGCTGTAAATTATTGTCTGTAAGTTAATATGCTAATAGGTAAGACAACAAATCAGTTGAACTGAGATATTAAGGACCCCACATAATATTCAATCCACCACATTTTGAAGTAAAGTTCATACAAACAACAAAAGATTGGGTTTTTGATTGAATGTCTGAGTGAGGTCAGTGTATTTTTATCAGAGCCTCTGCAATGATTCATCCATCTGTTGTCTCATTGCTTTCTTGTTTGGAGGCTTCTCCCCTCTTTATTTTGATATTAAACCGAAAGCAAAAACCTGCCCATTTCTTTAACTTTCCCAATCCTGTTACGTTAATGAAGGATGACTTCAAAAGATCTAATTCCTAAATATTCATAATTTAGCATAGATTTCTATTTACACTGATTAAATATACAAAGCAAAAGCACAAAATTTTCTGTCAATTTCCATTCACTACCAATGGGTCAATTTGAGAAGTTACCTTTTAAGCAGTTGGATTATATTCTCTTTTTGTTACATAAATCTGATCTGTAAATCTCTGACTTGCAGAGTATAACAGCAGATATTTCTCAGTTCTGCAGCCTCCTTTAAACCACTATTAACTATCAGATCATTTTTGACGTTGCAAACTACCTGCAGATAGTAATGTTTCAAGATTTCTGATTTAGAGATTATTTAATCATTGAAAAATACAAATCCTTTTTTGTTTTCTTCAGATCTGTAATTTTTAACACTGTTTTTTCCATTTTCCTTATATATACACCACAGCAATATGTCCAGTACAATATATTTGAAGAGCACTGTATATTTTTCATTGCTTTTTATATTAGATCGGAGTTGTGTTCAGAGTTTTACAGTTGCTCAGTTTGTTAATGTGTAAGGATGTGTTGGTGGTTTTCTACAACGCAAAATCATGGTGTCAGGCATATCCACATGTATTAAACTGAGGTCTGAGTTTGAATTCATCAATCTTCCTCCTAATTTGAACAATTGGAATAATCCAATATTTAAAATGACAAATGTGTTCTTTGATTATTCAGCATTAAAATCTGATTACATTCGTACTGGCAACCTACCATGTTGGCAGAACTGCAAGGACAATTCTACAGCAAGGAAGAAATAAGAAGTCTACATTACGCTGGGGGCAAGAAGTGCAATTCACAGGGGCACAAAATTGCTGAGGCTGGAAGACACCTCTGGAGTTCCTCTAGTCCCATCCTCTGCTTGAAGCAGGGTCAGGTAGAGCAGGTTACCTGGAACCACATCCAATCAGGATTTCAATGTCTCCAAGAATGGAGACTTCAAAACCTCTTTGGGCAGCTTGTTCCAGTGTTTGATGACTCTCAGTAGAAAAAAAAAGGGTTTTTTCTATGTTTCAGTGGAATTTCCTATATTTGAATTTATACCCATTGCCTCCTATTCTTCACCTTGATAGCACTGAGAAGGGTCTGGCTCCATCTTCTTTATTACTCCTGACCTACACATTTATATATGTGTATAAATCTTCTCCAGTCTTTAACAGTCTCAGCTCTCTCTGCCTTTTCTTGTATAACAGATGCTCCAATCCCTTGGTTATATCTATGTCACTCACTAAACCCACAGCAGTGTGCCCATGTCTCTCCTGTACTGGGAATCCTAGGACTGGAAATAGAACTCCAGATGTGCCTCACCAGATCTGAGCACAGGTGTAGGATCATCTCCCTAGAACTAATGGCAGCAGTCTTCCTAATGTAGCTAGGATGCCACTGGCTTGCTTTGCCATAAGAAAGCTTCATGGAACTATTCCTTTCCAAGTGCATTTGACTTTTTGACATCCTTTTCCAACTACTACCACCTGTATCATAGTCCTTCTTTCATTTCCTGTAGTAGTCTGTATGAGAATAAAGCACTTGCAACTGAACAGTTACTCAGTTTCTGGCTTAAGCTTTGCGTGTTCTGCCTGCAGATCCAAGCCCTAATAAGAGATCTGAGGCTTTTCCAAACTCAGTTCCTACTCTTGGGAGACAGCCTGGGATGCAATTCCCTTCCTTCTCTTGATACTTCTTTCAGAGCAGGAGCCTCTTCCTCACCCTTACCTGGGAAAAGGGGGATCCTCCTTCTTCTAGCGGCAGGAAGAACAACCCATGTACATTTAATATGCTAAATGCATATGCAATGCATAAATATATGAAATTTAATGTCTTAATTCAAGTAGAATTTGCAGTTGCTTCAGTATGGAATTAATTTTGAAGCCTATGTAGAGAAGGTAGCTTGACGCAGCTCATACCTTCTTGTCCACTGTTGTGCCATTGACTTTGATGTATCATGTTTTGTCTTTCTCAAACTTGGTCTAACCCCTCTCTTACCCCTGAGGTCCCTTTTTCCCAGCCACCTTTGCCTACTGCCAGTGCAGAAGTGAGGATATGCCATTACTGAATTGCACTCTAAGAGATACTGAAGTTCACAAAGTACGTGCCCTGAAGGCTACAAGGTCAGAAGGAGTTCCTATGGTGTCCTAAATCCAATTGCCTTCTCATTTTCCTGTTATGACATTTACAGTCCTAGTGAAACAACCAATGCAAGAGCACCTCACTATTTTGTCAGTAATTTTTAAAAGGCTTCAGTCTTCTCTGTGGAGCAAGAACATGCCTTCCCAGGCATGTTCCCAGGATGTTTTTAATGGGGATGTAGACAGCACCCTCAAAATTCCCCAGACTCATACAGACAAAGTGGTTTAAATGCTGATGGCTGCAACAAAACAGAGACCCCTTATATTTCTTCTGAATGTAGAATTCTCATAAGATTTGGAAATACTGTTCTAATTCTCAATTAACGTGGAGAAAAATTTTTGACAAAAAACATTTGCCCAGTCCTGTCTCTGAAAGACAGTTGTTCCACAACAGTCCAAGAATACTGAGTGTACTAGTTGATCAATATTGTGAGATCAGTATTTTGAACAGTAAAACAGCTAGCATGTGCATTTTAAAACTTCCCTGTGCCAATGATGCACTTGAGGAGTAGGGAGTAGGAGATGTAAGACATTCTGAAAGCTAAAAAGAAACCAAAAGCCTTCCTAAATACAGCATCCACAAACACCCTGTCTGTACTGTAGAATATTAGCCAATGTTGCCAGTGTTTGGAGTCTAATGTCCTTATGATAAATAATATCTATCATTTAGTCTTCCACTCAACGCAAGGATTCATGTTTGCTCCTGCAGAGATACATTTTCTTTGGTGTATTTTCACCAACGTAGTCTATCAAACTGTTCTTATCTGCCAAGAGGTAGTATGGCTGGCATGTCAAGGAGTAATGTAGGTCTTTGTTATTCTAGACAAGTCTCAAAAAAGAACAGTACCTTGAAAATGTAAATATGAATGTTTCTTCGTTGAAATATCAGATCAAAAGCTGTTCTTAAAAAGAAAATAACCTTGTCACAAGATGAAGAGAAAGAGAAAGGTGGACGGAAGAAAGTCATGTCCTTTCTCTGCAGTTTTGTCAGTTATGTTACACTGGTTTTTTTAACTTAACTTTGTGCAAAGAAAATGGACTTCTTATAAATCACAGCCAAAAATTAGCAAAAATACCACATTGCACTTATTTTCTTTTCCTCATATTTTTGAATATATCACTGGATGAGAGGGAATTGATTTTTGTTCAGTCAAATTAAACTAAATCTCCCAGAATGGTGTTTACAGTGACCTTATCACTCTCTACAGCTGCCTGAAAGGAGGTTGTAGCCAGGTGCAGGTCAGTGTCTTCTCCCAGGCAACCACTGACGGAACAAGAGGACACAGTCTTAGGCTACACCAGAGAAAGTTTAGGTTAGACATCAGGAAAAAATTCTTCACTGAAAGAGTGATTGGTCGCTGGAATCGTCTGCCCAGGGAGGTGGTGGAGTCACCGTCCCTGGACATGTTTAAAAAAGGACTGGACGTGGCACTCAGTGCCATGGTTCAGTTGACGAGGTGGTGTTAGGTTAGGTCATAGGTTGGACTTGGGATCTCAAAGGTATTTTCCAACCTAGTTCATTCTGTGATTCTCTGATTCTGTGATCCCAAGTGTGAAGTGGATTTACAATAGGAGTTTGTAAGCGGCAGTGTGAGCAAATAGTATGTGTGTGTCCCTCCATTGAGTAAGTTTTGTTATCAGATGAGATGCTTTATTTTTCAGGGTTTTGTCACATATTTGTAATTGATAAAATTCTGTGTATAGAGAAGAATTTAAAATAGGACTGTAAGGGATCTTCGGGGATTGCCTAGTCCAATACTATCCATGATCAGTTACACCCTCATGCTGCTCAGATAAGGTTGTTAATCTTTTTTTAAATAAGCATTCTGAGATGGATATTTCATACCCTATTAAAATATCTATTCCAGTGCTTGTCTAGCCTTACTGTAAGATCATTTCCCTGTATCTGAATTTTACTTGCTATAACTCAAGGACATTTTTCCTTGTTCTATTTTGAGTAAGAAAGAGCAGAAAAAGAGATGTTTTTCATTCCCTTGCCATAGATTTTTGTGTACTTGAATGCTGTTAGAGAGCTTTCTCTAATCTGCTTTTCTTCAGCAAAAATAACTTATTCAATTTTCCTTCAGATGGCACATATTCTAGCCCTTTTAATTGTTTGTGGTTCTTCTTTGACTCTTCCCAAACTGATCCACTGTTTCTTAAACCTCTAGAGCTGGCATCTTGCCAATAACTAATGGAACAGGTCAATTATTTTTCATGTTGCTTGTGTTTGTAATAGTAGGCCAAAATTTTGCCTTTTCTTGCAGTAGGGTTAGTACATTTATTTATTTTTTGTTCAAAAATTCCAGGCCCTGTTTTCAAGACCCGAGGCCTAGTTAGTGCGCTTTTTATTATTCCTTTTTTGTCATTTAACTTCACTGAATTGTATCCTATTTATTTTGTGTCATTTCTTTCTTTTGTTGAAATTATTTTAAATTTTGATCCTCTTTGCCAAAACATCTGGATCAATTCCAGCTTTACATGATCTACAACACTGACTTTCACACGTTTGTAGGGATGCACTGTTTGTTCCCAAATAGTCTGCGTGAACAACAATCACAGTCTAAAACTGCCAATGCAAGAGCAAAAATTACAGTCTAAAATTGCCAATGCTGAATGATCTTCATCTCCCTGGAAATGTTTTGGAAGTTCGCCTGTTGACTGAAAACTGTTAAAATAAACATAGCTTATAGATGCATCACATGAATCAGCCTAATGTAGTAGCCTAATTTAGCAGCCCTTCGTGTTCCAAGAACTGATGCTAAGTCCATAAACTTAATAGGTTCCAAAATTGGTAGTGCTAGTTATCTTAAAGAATGACTGCAATATTAAGAGTAAATATAGAATCAAAAAAGTATATGTATATATTTGTGGGGGTTTCGTCTGTGTTTAAATGGAAGACTTTACAACTCACCTGTGTGACCACGAACTTTGGTCTACATGTGAGCCAGCTATGGATCACAAAAAAGATGTTTTCTAAAGGCAATCTGTATCTATATAGGACGAAATTTCAAAGAATGCAATAAATTCTTGTAATTTTAAAAATATAGATATGTAAAATATTCCATTGTATTTGTTAGATATATTTGGGCTATTTATGTCAGAAAGTGGTGGAATCTTTTAGCGGATGTATATTTGAAATATTTATCCAGCTCTATTGACTGCTGACATTGGTGGCAATGTGTGTTTTATAGCTGGGTTCAACCAGCTATAAAACAGACTGTAGGACAGGAAGTTTCCTGTGCTGCTGGAATCTGTATTCTGGGGCTGGATGGCAAGATGGTAGGCTGGCAAAGTGAGAAACTTGCTTCCAGTTTCCAGATGTCCCAAGGAAGTTCAAGTCTACATATCTGAACACAAATCAAATTCCAGGGATTTCCTAAATATTCTGCTGCCATACCGTATAGAAACTGGGTTAAAAGCGGCCAAGAGCATTGGTAATAAAACAGTTACTGAAAGAAGGAAGCTGGCTGTGTAACCCACCAGTTAACTAAGGATATGCAGGAACCTGAGGTCTAGTCCTGTCACTGTAATTTTTCTAGAGATTCTTCAATATGAAATGCAGAAATTATCCTAGCAGCAAAAAACAGAATGAGAGGTTTCTCCTTTGCTTCCTCCATCTGAAGAATCTTGCTTTCTCAGATCAACAGTGCTGGTCTCCTCGTCTGTCAAGCTTTTTAGCCCACTGATCATGTCTCTCTCCTAGGAGTTAAATACTGGTGGAAACTTCTTCAAACAGAGCGAGGCCTACAGTTCAAGTTTACCATTAGATAGTAATCAAGATTTAATAAGGCTGGCTCTACTCTTGCCTCCTTTTCAAACAATGAATTCTTTTTTTCTTTACTTAAAGTCACCTGGAATCAGAAGACTTGCTATGTTTGTTTCTGTTTCACTTAAAAATGAACCTCAGAGCTCCAGGGAAGTAATTGACCCCAAGGAGAGACAAATTCCAGAAGCACATACATGCGGGGTTTGGCTGGCATGAAGTTAGTTTTCTTCACATCTAGTATGGGCTGTGTCTTGGATTTGTGCTGAAAACAGGGTTGATAACACAGGGGTGTCTTTGTGACTGCTGAGCAGCACTTACACAACGTCAAGGCCTTTTCTGCCCCTCACACCACCCCACCAGGGAGGAGGCTGGGGGTGCACAGTAATTTGGGAGGGAATCCTCCCTCAGACTTTGTTCTTAGAAAGTCATCAGAGCTTCAGTGATGATTTGATTATGGACACTAAACCTAAATTGAGTCATCACAAACTGATTCAATTAAACGGAAAATAAAAAAACAGAAAGCCAAAGCTCTTTTTTTTTCAAGAGGGAACCTGTAGTTTGAGTCTGTTTTGAACCTTTAAGTACTTACAAAGTGCTTTAAGCTCCATCCTTCCTTTTCCTACCATCAGTTATAGGCTTCCATTCCTTGCCTCTTCACCTCTTCATAGAAATTGGAGATACCATGCCTCTAAGCTGGTAATTTATTTTGCTTTTAACTGGATCTGTAAAATGACACTATTAGGAAAAAAAACCCCAAATCTTTTCCTTGTTGTTAGAAGACTCACTGAAGTCAGCTGGGGTCATTGATTAGAGGCTTAGCTGTAACATGGCGTAGGGAATTTCTTTTAAGCTGAATATAAAACTTTGTGATGCTTGCAGCTCATGTCAAGAGCAAAGCACATTGAGGCTCCATGTCTCTGCAAAAGAAAAGCCGTTTTAAACAGAATATTGGGAATAAATAACAACCTAAAAGAACTAAGGAGAAAATAGAATGTAGTGAAGACAGCTGAGCTAAATCTCACAAGTTGCAATAAGTCACAAAATGTTCATTCAAAACCCATTAAAAAAAAAATCAAACAAGAAAGGAGTAGAACTGGTCTTACACCAAGAATGAAGAAGATAATTCAGTATGATGCTCCAACAAAGAAATATTTAATTTATTTTCACCAATACTGGGTTTTTTTAAGTATTGGTCTGTTACAGGGAATAAGGCTACAGAAATAGAAATAGTGAATTTGAGGAGCAAACACAAGAGTACTGCATTCTGTAATCTCTCAACCTTGAAAAAAAGTGACAAGTGAAACTAGGACTCTCCTAGTTATGATTTAGTAAATCACTCATTCCAGGATTTATGATGCATAACCACATTATAAGGAACATTAATCTAATGTCGAGTTTTTAGATCAAGGTTTAAAGGAAAGACAAGCTTCAGCTGCTATAGTTAAACAAGTCCCCAAGCCACAAAACTGAATGCAAACTCTAAAATTTGCCTACTCAAGATCCTGACCAGAATTCTATGTCACGAGCCCATCTTCAATTGAAATTGATCTCAACAAGTGTTTAAGGAGGAAGGGGCATGGAAGGCCAATGTGGCTAATTAAGGAGTACAAAGAAATAAATCAATAGCACAAAATGCTCATAAACCAAAAACTGCTCAGTAGAAAAAGAAGAGAGTGTGACCACAGTGAAGATATAAGCAATCTTCAGAATGGACAAGTAAAAAGAATCTCTTAAAAAGAAAAGGCTAAACAATATTTCAAAGCTTTAAAACATGTTGGCTATTACTGTCATCTGGGACAATGGTTTAGAGCCCATTATCCTGTATTTATTTGAAATTAAAAAACACTTCCTAAATATTGTGAGTTTTTGTTTGTGCCTGGGTGTTTGTTTTCAATATTTTGGATTTCAGGCTTCTGGAGCTATTAAGCCTTTTTCTGAACACTTTTCAGCTAGGTCACACAGGAGGTTAAAGGTGAGAGGAATAACTAGCTCTCCACCTCACCATATCTCCGAGCATGCACTGGTATTTAATTTTGATCCTTTAAGGAAACTGAAGGACCAGGAATGTGCCAAGCGAAGCTGGGGAGCTCTGAACGGCAAGATTTCTGGGCTGTTTTTTTTGGAGATGACCATCTACAGTCTACATAAAGTTATACAACAAGGATATAAAACATAATTTGTGGTGTTAAACATAGAGCGTGATTTTAAAATAGCAAGCATCAAATGCTCACTGTGAGCTGATCAAGGATATGTAGGAAAAACACATCAGAACTAGCAAATATATTGAGATAAGAAAACACGGAGTAATGTCAATGTTTTCAGACATGGAATAGATTTCTTTCTCATTGTTCAATGTCTAAATTCCCCAGGAACTCTCTCAGATCATTCATTTCAGCCTAGTTTGGCAAACCTTAGATGTCTGAAAAGGACTTTGAAACAGTTACTATATCAAATTCTTTTTATCTAATGATAGCTGACCATATAATGTGTTTCAGAATATAATTCAAAGCAGTTCACTAGCAATAATGATAGATGAAGGACGTGCTAAACTGTAATGATATGTGTTTGATATTGTGCCAGCATTGAATAGTCAAGGTTCAATAGACCTCTAACTGCTCTTCCTCTCAAGCCATGCTTTCTTTTTAATGTGTGGAAAAAGCCTGCTACAAAGTAGTTCAGTGTAGTCAAAGTTAACAATTTTCTATGAAATCATCTGTTAGTCAAATCTCCATTTTACCTCATGCATATGCCAGGTATGCTGGTAATCCATTCCTTTATTTTCTAAAATAAAATATTTTTAAAACTAAAGGTTAGTATACTGAATGCCAGAAATGGCAGCTTTTCCATTTCTTCAGAAAAAACCCATTATTTGCAAACATCATATTTTTGTATGTGCAGATCACTGTTTAATGTATGGACTATTTCTTTGCTGTTACTCATTTCTGTTTTTATGATGTTGACTGCAGTAATTTATTCCATTAAGGATAAGTGAGACAAATATTAAAGAAATTAGTTGAAAACATCCATATCATACTTTTCTACATATTCTCAAATTTTATCCAATGTCATCCTGTAGTGATAGCTGTTACTGACAGATTTTCATATCTTTGGCAGTCACACTGTATTTCTTCTACAAGGCAGTGCTGATGGCCTTCCTGTAAGGAAATACAGACAGAAACTTTCAAAGACACAGCTCCTCTATTCCCACTTACATCTCTCTACACACGAGGACATCTGATAGACCTAAACAGGATATAAATACGGCATTTACACGCAATCTTTCACAGAGAAGCTTCAAAAACTTTATATTATAGCTGTAAAGAAAGGAAATCCTTCTCAAAGCAGACAGTGCATATTGAAAATACAATAGGATTAAATGACAATATTATGGAACAAAACCCAATGTGCTATTGAATACAAATAATCTAGCTCAAGAATCACTAGAAGCTGGGAGATTATGTGTGAGAAGTATCATTTTATGCTTGTTGTATTCTAATACTCTTCCTGGGCATCTGCTGTCAGCAACTGAGGAAGAACACCACACCTGAGGGACCTTGCCTCAGCATTGGTGTTTTTGTTCCACTGCACTGTGCAGACCCCGGGTGTGGCACTTAGCCACACGTATGTAATGTAGTGTAGAGGTAATGTAAGGTCACTTTATTGCAGACAACCCTGCTGCTACCTGCAGGGATCACCCCTG
Source organism: Falcunculus frontatus (assembly GCA_013398115.1). Classification (NCBI taxonomy): domain Eukaryota; kingdom Metazoa; phylum Chordata; class Aves; order Passeriformes; genus Falcunculus; species Falcunculus frontatus. Next base: position 812,925 of record VZRV01009165.1, read on the forward strand.
GAACTTCAGATAATCCATGGGCTCTGTTGACAGAGTGAGATGATCCATCAGTGTTAGCTGTATCCAAGGAAGGACCAGCTGTAATCCAGTGAGGTCAGAATGCCATCCTAAAGCAATTTGCTACTGATAAAATTTGCTTTCACTCATGTAATTCATTTTGTTGGCTTTCCTGGGGTGTCTGGATGTAAAAGAAAACAGAATTTGATTCTTGCTTACATGTTGTGAGTTGGGTTCCATATCTGTCCTCTTTGAGATATTATACCATGAAAGACAAGAAGAAAGTCCAAATTCTACACACCAGAGAATTATTACAACCACAAAAATAGATTTTACCCTAAAGAGGGCTGATGTATTACGAACATGGATAAGACTTGCCAGGCTACAGATGAATAAAATAGAGGTAATTGCATAAAAATACCTTTTAAATATGGAAAAAAACCCCAGGAAAATTAAAAGGGAAAGAGAGATAATCTTTCTCTTTTGGTTTTATTAAACATACACTTAGCCACTTTGCCAATTAAAAAGTTTCAAATAGCATAGTATGCATCAGAGAACATTGGTTAGTTCTCAGAAAACGTCAGATATTTACTAAGTTTGTATTATATACCCTGCTTCTGAAAACATCAAAGAAGGCAAATGTATATATCGATGGTATTGATTTTTTGGGTGGTTTTTTTTTTGTTGCTGTTGTGGGGGTTTTTTGTTCTATTTTTACATTATATGAGCATAATTCCCTGCCACCTACCTCTCAGTGTTACCTTTAAGTCACTGTGTTAATGACACACTTTTGGGAAGTACACCCCAAAAAAAACCATCACAGTCAGCACAGAACTGGTTAATTTTAACTCCAGTTTGAACGGCATCTGTTTCTTGATATGAAAATCTGCATGGCTAAATCGTTGTGTCTACTGATAAGCCAAGCAGATATCCAAATAATAGAAATAATCAAAGGTTTGCAGGCATGTAATTTTCCTGAGATTTACCCTACTATTCATTTTGCACCTATTTTATTTTCTGTTCCATGACTTTAATTTTTTTTAAGGAAGAATTTTTCATTTTGGACAATGCTTTACCGTCAGGGAACTGGCAGATCACAGATCCTATCAAATGCATTATCAGTTAGAGATATGTTTAAATTTGTACAACTCATTCATATTATTGACCATTTACCTCACCTGCTTGTGGTAAAAGTGTTCTCGTGATTCAGAATTAGTACAAGTTAACTATAGGCAACAAAAAGAAAGATGCAAATCTCTCAGATGTTGATACTTCTGAGATGTTGATATTTGTTCTGAGTAGTTCTGTGCTTAGGTTTGCTCAGCTGCCATTTCTTTTCTAGCAATAAACTTTTTTGATTAACTCTTTGATAAAACCTAGACAAAATATTGAGAATAGACTGCACGTTCTTATACCAATGTTAAAAATAGCAGTAAACTAATCAAGAAGTAAGACCATGCTTATAACTTATCAAAACAATGTTCAGTCTCCATGTATTAAAAACAAAAATTCAAGGAACGAGTTACCTACAGGAGTATGCTGTACACATTATTTTGCATTTTAAAGAATTAATTGATGTAAAATCATCACAGTCTATTAAGTTGGTTTATTAATGATTAGACATCTACTTATCTTGTATGGTATTTTGTCTTGCACGCTAATTAAAATTGTCTGAAATAGCAGACTTCACCACATCTAAAAAGCAGAATAGTCTTGCAATAAACAAGAATGTCTAATGATATTTTGTCAGCTGTAACTGGCCAAATTAAAAATGAGTAGCAGTAGAATGAAAAAGATAGGGGAAAAAGATATTTGCTGTAAGTAGTTTAGAATCTTAGTTTAAAAATACAAAATTAGACCTTATTTCAAAGATTAAATTTGTGTTCAACTATATCTAGTGTGCAGCTTGTAGCTCTTTAACTCAAATATCCAAATATCACAAACAGACTTACATAAAAGGTAAATCTTTTTAACACAAAGCCTTAACAAAATAAAAAGGTAAATCTTACATTGGTATCTCTGGATTAAACTGAAGGGAATACAGCTTTCTGCACAGGATAGAAAACCAAGATATTTCTAAAGTTGGTTCAGAGGTGCATTCTCTTCCGTAGTTTAATATGTTAGTAAGAATTGGCTTGGTAAACTAGAAAGTTCCACCTTTATTTTTGAGAATGATCTGAGTTATGTCTGTCAAGCTCAGGCTGGGGTCTAATGATTACAGTTCATAAAGTTCCAGACAAAAGAACACAACAAGCCTTTATTTTTACTCAGCGCCCATTCAAGCCTTATGCTAGGGTAAAACCTTTCTGCCTGTCTTTAAGCAATTGACAAAGACACTAAAGTTCAAAACACAGGTTCTTCAAGGTCCTTCTGTGGTCAGGGAAGGCTTCCAAACAAGTCTGTAGGATTTCAGTTCTCTAGAGACTTTTCTGCCTTGCTATCTGTCTCCATTCTGACCCTAGGAAGATGACAATCCTGACTTGGATGTTCCAGTTCAGCATCTGAATTATTTTGTTGTGCCATAGATAAAGCATATGCCAAGAGGACATGCTCTATTAAACAGCATCTGGTATCTGTGTTCTATCTTTAGAGGCAAATAGCTTAACTAATTCTGCCACACTTCAAACGCTTCCTGCAGGTATCCTGCATTCAGTGTGGAGCCATAGGACTCCTACTTACCCAGAGGATCTCTTGTTAATGCTTCCAACGTTGTGACTATGTAAGCAATGAGCCATTCAATTTCTGATTACAGAGAATGCTAATATTAATACATTTAAGGCAAACAGAAATCAGAAGACTTTCATTATAAAGAACTCTTCCAATCCCCATGCATGCTCCAGGTTCTTATTCTTACTTCCCCAGTGGTAGGTGCCTATATGCCCTTCAGGGTCACACAGGTTTCCCAGGGTTTTTCTGCTGACAGCTTGTGAAGCCGGTTCACAGCTGGTAATCCGTGGGCACAGAGACCACAAAATGATGGAGTTTTCAAGTCTGGGTCAAGTAGCAGGGATGCCAGCAGAACTGCCACGTTGGAATTCCATCAGGCAGGATTGAATTTAATTATCATCAAACTTGCAATGGTTTTGTTGCATCATGAATAATCACAGGAAATAATGAGATCAAGATAGATATTTCTTGTACTGAAAGGTGTTACTGATTTCTGTGAATGGTTCAACAGACAATAACAAACTCAGTTTAAACAAAACGTGTCTAGTTCAGCCTTCTTTACAGATTGACAGCTATAAAAATTAACAAGACAACTCCTAAAAAACTTAGCCAAATATCAGAGCCAGGGCAAAGATGAGCTACATTTTGTGAGAGGTTTCCCTTTGGATGCAACTGAGGAAGTATGAAGACTCTTGGAAGAATGCACACCCATGGGGAAGAAAAGGGTGAAACGCAGTCATGCAGCTGGTTTGAAGAAGGGTGCTGTGGGTGAAAAACTGACTGAGAAGACGACCAGAGAAACTAAAAGGTCCTTTTCCTCTTGTACCGAGGGAGAACAGCCTTTGTGTGTAAGACAAAGAAAAACCCCATTTTTATCATTCATTTATTCTCAAAATGAAGACAGCAATGGGAGTTCCTGTCTACTGACTATCAGCTCAGAAAAGTAATGAATAATGGAAATCACAGAACTCTCACTAAGTTGTCTAGGGAATAATTCAGTGAAAGTATGTGACTGTCAGTCACTGTTGTCAGTGGAGAAAGCAAATTATTTAGCACATACTATCAAACGTGCTACAGTTTGAACCTTATTTTTGAAATATAATTCTGCTGAAGGTGGGAGAATTACAAGGGTTTATTTTACTCATACTTAAATGACATTATCTTAATGATAAAGTTAGATCCCTTGAAATCAGATCTCTTTTCCTCCAACAGAAGCATCTTAACTCTCAGCTACTTTAACTGTTATTTACAGATGCTACTTACATATTCACAGGGGATCTGGAAAGTAATTTTTCTGTGTATCAGTATAAATGGAAGATAGGGCCAGTTCCTAGACAAAAAGGTTTAAAATAAATCTACATTGGTGATATGTTCAAAATTTTGTCAGGTTGCATCTGTGTCAGCAAAATAACAGTGTCCAGGTTCATTTCCCAATCCCAAAGAGAACTGGTAGGATTAGGCTACCTTAGTATAGTTAAGGTGACTGCTGGACGGGAGGATTCTTTATTCATAGACTCTACTGGGAATACTTCTTTGTCTGTGATACCTGCTGAACTAATCCCCGGAATTTTTTAACAGAGGAATTATTTAGTAAAAACCAGGTCCAGAACAATTTTAACCACTTTGAATTGTGGACATTCAAGTTTAGTTCCAGTGCCTGGACTCAGACACTAGCACTGATAACAGTCTGAATAGTTTTTGTCATGGAGAGCTTAGGTGAGATCTTTCTTTAATTTTTTAACCAACAGTTTGCTCTTCTAATCCTGTATCTTAATGTATAGAAGAGCTTTAATTTTCAAATGAAATGGAGCAATGTTGGGTCTGAAATGTGTCTGCCATCAACATGCTGGAAACCTTTCAAATTCTTCTCGAATAGAAACACGTTGTAAGCTTCCCATGAGTTGATGGTGCTTCCTTCAATCTTCATCTGTACTCTATCCAAGCATCTATAATGCAGGAGACATTATTGCCTCCTGTGTTATTGCCTAACACAGAAACTCTGTGGGATGTGAATTTTTGCTGTCAGCCCAATTCATAATCACTTTGGATTCCTTGCCCTTCATACTTTTAGACCTCTGTTGCCCCTTTTATACATAATCATTCATCAAATAAAAAGAAAATTAGAGGGTTTATTTTCTTACTCACTCCCAATAATATAAGCTTGTCACTTGCAGCCATGCAAGTGTGCTCATTTTTTCAGGCTCTATTGGCTAATCCTTAAGGGAAGGTGAGATGAAGGGAAGTAAATCTTAGTGTGCTAAATGTGGTATGCACACGCTTCTATGCCTAGAGCTATCTGTTTTATGCTGAAGATGTGACTCTCAACTCTGATGCCTTTCTAGAAGTGAAGAACTGTTGGGGATTTTGCTGAGGTTTTTTTTTTTTTCCCTTTGAGGCATTCCCCATCAATTTTATCACCTGAAGTTTTATATCCCAGAAGGAAATACATTACTGGAATCAGCACCATCTTCATCTTTGCCAGTACTTGATAAGGTGAGACCTCCCATGGCTGGCTTATTTAGCTCACATCTTTGTAAGGAGTAAACTAGAATCCTTCAACAAATTTGATAACAGTCCTTTGTTTCCTGGGAGCAAGATAAATGTGAGAAATATGTGGATTATAGGATAGATATTAGTACTCCTTCCTTATAGTTGAAACTACTGACAAAATAATTTTTTTCAAGTTGTTCCTGAGGAACTTTGTGCCATCTCTTGTGTCACTGAAGAAAACTTTCCGGAATGCTTGGATACGAACCAAAACCAATTTGGTTTAAGTCAAAACATTTAGAATGTTTCCTGATTTTTTTAAGAAACATATTTATAAAAGGCAATTCCTTGTGCTTAACTAGACCCACTGACACATTTCTGCAGTTCTAGTTTCTGGTATTGAACAAGGCTTGAGGCTATGAGCAAGTGGAATAATTAAGAATGGCCCTAAGCTATCTCTTGCTCTAAGAACCTTGCTGAACTACTCTGTAATAGAAATCTTTGAGTTATAATAGTTGATCTGTCTAGTCATGCTCATGCATCCATGGAAATATTCATGTGATGCTGCACCACACACCTTTCTTCAAACACAAATGCTTCTTTGTGTTTTATTCAGAATTACATCAAACTTCAGGGACCTCTAGCTGACCAGAGCTGTACACACTCAGACTATACCTGGGCTTATTTTAGTGAATTGATATAAGTTGGGACATGGTGTCCTGATTTGAAGAGTCAAATAGTTAAGTGGTATGGATGCAATTTCTGGAGAATTGTGTATGGAATACTGATTTATTAGTATAGGCATAGCCTCACTTTCATGATAAATACCACTTGTTTACTCAGATGGAAGCTCCCACAAAGGGCTGTGAGCTGTTGGCAATGACACTTGGCTGCCTGCCTTGAAGCACAGTGGTTTTCTGTACCAGCACTTATGATGTGTTTCATTTAAACATCACCCCTGCGAGCACCTGACCTAGACACAGCTAAGTGACTCCTCCGTGTTCCAAGGAGCCAAACCGAGCTTGGGAGAAAACTTAACAGGTGCTGATTAAGAGCAGCATCTGTTCAAGCCTTTCCAGCAGCCTCCCCTGTGTGTAACCCTCAACAGGTATCCAGTACAGGGAATGGAGACTTTGATTAGCAGCTGAAATAACACGGCACACAGTCATAGCTCTGCTGTGATCTACTACTTCAAGGAAAGAATATACTTTCAGAAGTAAAGAATGTATGAAAATGCTCAGGCTTGTGAATGCCTCTTTTTTTAATGGGCCAATGGTCATGGTCTTGTAGTTCTGAGATGCAAAGGTCTGCTGTATAAAATACAAGATTTTATATGTTTATAAGTTTGAAACTGGGAGACATGAGCTTGATTTCCAACAGTGTGAGTGACTTTCTTTGGGTCATTAGAAAGGTCTGCACATCTCTATTTTCCTGTTTGCCCTCCCACATTTTTCTTTTGTGTCTGATCCCATAACAACTTCTTCAGAGATGACTAGTTTTCTTTTAATTCTGTTTCTTTATGTTTTCTAGGCTACTGTGGTTTTCTTTTAAGTGCTGCATTTTGGAATAAGAACAAGGCAGTTTGTTCTAATTTTCAAGGGCTATGATTTATTACCAGCACTGCCTAATTTCATTTAACTGAAAACTCAGTCCAAACACAATGCATATAGTACTTGTCACAGAAAACATCAAAGGCACTTCTTTTCCAAGTAAAATCCATCCTAAGTAAGTAAACAGTGTGTGTTCCAGCAGGAAATAAATATTGACATATCAACCTCTCATGTGGATGACAGGACCTGCAGCTGGAATCGACAGGAGAGGCCACCAACAGCTCCCTGCTTACTTCTCAGGTCCTTGCAGTCCATGGCTCAACTGTTATCAACACAAGGTCTGAGTGCTGCTGGGTCACCTGGCAGTACTAGCTGCACACAGATGAAAAATAAGGGCATGAATGCAGTTCTGATGATTCTGTGATTCTGTGTAGTGGGTTACTTATTAATGTTTTATGCTAGCTCTGGAAAAATTGATGATTACTGACCTAACTTAAAACTCCCCAAAAAACTATGAGCACATTTGAAGTAGAAGTGTTTGTACAGGTTGAGCTTTTCACATCAGGTGGCAGTGAACATTTTTGTCGTGTCCAGTTCCGAAAGCAGATTTGCCATTGTATTGACCCAAACAATAAGGAAATACAAAGAAGGTGAAAATGGGGATGGGCTACTTGGGGAATTATAGAGATATTGCCTAAACATCTGGGGCTGGAGTTAGCAAAGTCAGATATTAGCTGGAGCTGAAACTGGTGAAGTCCATGAATGAAAATAACAATTTCTTAATGTACAGCAGGAGGAAAACTAAGAAAAATGTGGGTTTGCTACTTAGTGTGCTCATCTAATGGCAAAGGACACAGAAAAGGCGAAAGTATTCAATGGCAGTTTTCTCATAGTCTTTTCTGGCAAGGTCTGCTCTCAGGTCTTTTGCGTCTAACAGGAGAGGGTGTGAGAATGACTCTACTTAGAGAAGAGGAAGATACAGCTAAGGAAGTCTTCTTAAACAAATTCGATTATTTGGGATGGGATGAATCCAGTCATGCTAAAGGAATCAGATAATTTCATTGACATTGACTGGCAAATTTCATTTCTCTATCATCTTTTAAAAGTTGTGACAACCAAGGAAGGTTTCTACTGACTGTAAAAATAAAAACTGTTACATCTATCTTCAAGAAGTGCAGCAAGGAAGATCCAAGGACAAATACACAAGCCAGGAACCTGGCATGGCTCATGTCAGCAGAGATAAACTCCTCTCTCAAAAAATGTGTGATGTCCTGAAAACTGTATGTTGGAAATGGTTCCTGCCCTAATTTAACCTCCAAACCATACTCAGGCATTGCAAAGGTTTTGCTTAGGTTACTGTATAGATCCAGCCAGTACCAGCAGTGAGGCTGTCAAAAGACCCAAAGCTGAGAGCAAAACGGTGTTGACTTATCTGGCCTGTGACCCACTAACCCAGGACCAGAGAACAGCCCCTGGCTCCATTTAAATAAATTATAGATGCATTCATTGTATCACTTATTAGTTAAACACATGCATAGGAACTACAGGGGCAAGCACATAGACAAGCAGGTTGTAAATGCATTGTTCATCTGAAGTCAACTTCTACTCTAAGCAGCAGAACTTTTCTCAAACTGGTTAACAACTAGATAGCAGCACATGTGGAGCAGAGGTGAACAACTGAAAGGTGCTACCACTGATCTGTGGTACATCCCTGTGTGTGTGATGTATTCTCCAGATGTCTGTTCAAACTATTAATTCTAAGATGAAAATGAGATTATTTGAGTACTGCAGTTTTGAGTACTCTGTTAATCTTTAATAACTCATGTTTTATTTGCTTATTACGGCTTTAAAAAATGCTTGTTTCAAAATAAAAATGCTAACAGAAATCGTCAGAGATAACTGTAAGTTTTTCAAAAATGGTATAAATTCTGATAAAAAGTGACACTTCCTCAGCATTCAAGTTTGGTATTTTTGCCAAAATGCAAATAATATTTTAATTTTATTTTTTAACTGGGTATGTATGACTTTCCAGCAAAACATTCTTCACAGAGCAAATCCAAAATTTAGGTTCAAAAACTGGTCACTAGGAGAGTTGTAGAATAATAATTTAGTACATAAAACCAGAAAATTCTGCAGCTTTTAGACCAGCAAAGAAGCTGTGTTTCTTAAGGCATGAGGAATGACAACATTTAAAGAAAAGAAATAATCAATATGTAGGAAATGCACATCTTCCACTACAGACTGAAAGAAAAAGTATTGGAAGTCACAAGACAACACAGTTCAGTATTACAGCAAAAAAGTTCAACACGACTTTGTAATGCTGCTTGCAATGGCATTGATAGCAAAAGGAAGTATTTGGCTTCTAGGTAAAGCATATTCCCTTCTTAACTGTATTCCTTCTCACAGAGTGGAAAAATATTATCTGACTAAGCTGTTTCTAATAGAGTGAGGGAACGGTTTCTGGGTGATGAATTAAATACTAGTTTCCTAGGAGATGGATTGATGTACAGGAGGCAGTTTGAGTCCTTATTCTTTCTATCTAGTGTGCTCTCAGCCTACAACATTAAGCTCTGTCAATGGGTCTAGGAGGAGGAAACTTATTTCTGTGCAAACATCTTGAATTACTGAAGAGCAATTTAGGACAGTTTCCAGGTAACTTATGCTAGCCTCTCATATTCTCTGTTTAAGGGGAGCTGGGTAAGACCCAATTACACACTTTAAGAATGTATTATTATTATAACCATGTGAGGTTATCTTGCTTACCACACAGGTACAAACTGGGGGGAGATGGGGCTCTAATCTGCATATGTGAGTTGAAGTTTGTATGTTCTTGTTGCCTTATAGCCCCTAAAATCAAGAGCCAAACAAGATTAAGTTGATAAAAAGCCATTACCGTTCAATGAAGGTCCTCCAGGTGCCCTTATGGTGAAGATGAACACGTGATACAGGGCTTCAACACCTTTAAAAATTTAGCAAATTATCACAATTGACAAGAATCCCCAATTAGAAGTACAGTTAATGAAGTAATTCCCCCCTTGGTTCAGCCCTCTACCGAAGCCTCCCCCTTGGTTCTAGCCCTACATTGTTTACGTCTAAATACACGGACAAATGAAATGGCCTTGGTTCACTGAAGAAGCAAGATTAGAATAGGATTCCAGGAATGTGTTTTTCTAACAGATTAGGAAAAGTAATGGAGTTAACTAAGAAACTATATAATTGTACAATAATAGTCTACAGAGCTATGAATATATGAAAAATATATAAAAAGCAAAAATCTTTTTGCATCATTCTCATGCGTACATTTTTTCAGCTTCAACAGAAGGTGAAACCTCTTTTCTTAATTATTCACAGATGTTACAATTTTATATTCAAGAAGGAATGTACTTTTCTTAAATTGTTTTGAAGATAATGTAACTTGAAACACACTCAGTTCAGCTGTAATCATCAATCTTTACTGTGCTTTTGTGACAACAGGAGATATATAGTTTAACTGGGTACAATTGGCTTACTTATAATAAGCTAGATTTGTGGAGAAAAGAAATTTAACTCATTTTAAGGTGCATCTTATTACATTATTAGTGGATTCCACGGTGTGTTCACTTATGGGCATAGGATTTCCATAGGAAACTTCATAAATCTCACCTAATTTCTAACACAGGAAAGCTAAGCCAAACCTTTAGTTATAATTAGCAGTGACAAGCCTGGATATTCTTGTTGTATATATTGATTATGAGACCTTCTAAAAGGTAGTTAAATTTTTTACCTTAATTACTTTTATGGTCTATTTTTACCTTGTTTGATCTATTCTTTATTTCTCACTACTATTTTCATTCGGTGACTCTTTCTTGTGCCATGAGTTAGAGCAGAAACGTAGTTTGCTTTCCTCTTGCTGTTCATTTCTGATATACTTAATGATATTCTTTCTGATTTGTTTCCTATGGTAAAATATTCTAATTTTTCAACGAAATTCTCATGGTCTTTATCATTCTCACCACCTTTTTACAAAGATCTTCAAGACCTGCAGTGTGCTCTTTGAGTGACAGATTCGCCAGCACTTCCAACAGCATTACTGATGGGACAACACTGATCTATTTAATTGTACCATACTCTTGTATTTTTCCACAAATTGTCCTTTCTCCTTGCATATACATATTAATTAGACACCTTCAGTAAACTTTAACAACAAAGTAACAAATAATTTGGAGTACATTTACAACAGCTCATGTTTCAATATAGATTCTCCATCTCATGATCCAGCTCAGTCTTTTTCTCTGGGAAGAACAATGGAAAATGAAGGAGCAGTTTATAAGTCCTGTTAAAAAAATACAAATATATTTACACTGGTTATAAATAAATACTGTTTAGGTGATTGTAGATGTGAGTAGATATACTGAAGCCAGAATAATTTGTGGGTTTTTTTACACAAATTGAATGACGAAGCAAATTTAAAGAAAGGAAACAAAACAGCTAAAGGAAGGGACAGATTTCTCAAGTTCTGACATTTAGTTTGGACTTAGTGGACTTAGTCTGGATATTTTCAGTGCACCAGTATCAGGATTTATGTAACTTATATAAATTTCGGTGTTAAATTTGCCATCCTTCACCCTCTTCACTTATAGCACCTAAAATTTATGTTTTTACAGACATTCACACTAAGGAAGTTCTGTGAACTCCATTTGTAGATGAGTAACCAGAAGACGAGTTTAAGTGATGACAGAGTTTTCTATAGGAGGTTGAAAGCAACAGACTGTGATGTGTATGAACATATAGAATCCTCATAAAGTTGAAAATGCAAAGAGTTCAGCTGTGCTTCAAGAGAAATGGAGAAATGGTCTTCACACCTAAAGCTTTTAAATAGTGAGAAGGAAAAGTCACTAAAGAAACAGCAAAAAACATCTGAGAAGGTCTAAGCAATCAAACAGGCAGCAAACTTGGAAGGAAAAAAGTGAATAATGCTTTTTCAAATGATAAGTTTCCATGCTCTGCTCATGCTTTGCCAAGAGATATTTAGATCTTTAGTTGAAGATCTTGGTTAATCTGATCCAGATGAAATTAAACTGAGACAAGGATGCCTTGTTTGCAAGCTGTTCTATAACTGTAAATGAAAATTGTGCAGCCAATACAATTACATTTTAGAAGAAGAAAGAATTAAAAGTATCACAGATTCAGTCTTGTTTATAGTCTTAAATCCCACAGGAGTGGATTACTTATCTTCACAATCACTGGAAGAATTGCAGAGACTGGGACATCCCCACCCCCAAAGTCTTCCTGAAAGAAACCTAAAGTTGCAGGCCTGCTAAAATCTCCCGTTTCATACTTATCACTCAAAGCATATTAAGCACTGCCTCACTTTCAGCTTCACAGCAAAATAAGTCTTTCTCCTTTTCAGTGTTGGCTCCTCAACCTGTAACAGTATTGTGAGAGATTATAATAATTTGTTTAATAATATGACTCTAAGCTTGCTTATAAACACAAAGAAAAGCAAGGAAAGTTCCTGTGCCAATGGGTTTCTATCTGATAGCCCAGATCAGCAGTGGTGTCTATATTGTCACACACCTGAGCCCATTCAGGCCCCTGCCAGCCCCAGGGTGCTGCTGCACAACAGGTGGGTAAGTCTGCATGGGCTTGGTCACAGGTCTGATTCTTCCACAGTTGCCTTTACCCATAGCAAAGGTGGTCCCTAAATGACTTCTTCCTTCACCCCTCCATAGATAATAGGCTCTTCCTGCAAAGTATACACACATCTTTACAGTAGGAAAGGCAGAACTATAATTATCTGAGGCTCAAATGTTGTCAAGTGGCAAAGGGAAGAGAAAAATCTGCCCATAATAATAAGTACTGGTATTCTCAGGCATGAGAACTGAAGCTAGATTTGACTTCTAAAATGCAAGGTGACTTGACTGAGATGAAAAAATACGGGTTTAATTCACTAAAAAGCTCATCTGATATTTAGGCTAGGCTAATTTCTGCAGTATAATGGTGATCTGTATCTAGAAATTTTAACATTTCCTTTTGACATTTTTTGGCATTTTATTTCATTATATTTTCTTCTTTTTTCAAGCTGAGTTGCTGGCTTATGGAGTTTAGCAGAGTAAATACCTGAGCCAGCCACTGTCTAATCGGACATTGGGTAATAATAATATTCTTTAATGCACAGCCAGTCAGGGTAAGACTTAATGAAACATGCAACTGACAATAAGAGATGAAAAAAGAAAGCAATGACCAATATTTGGGGAGCTGGAGAAGACCACTAAAAGTTCTAGTTTTAGTAATCCTGTAGCACAGGCAACTTCTGGTATTTAGTTGTTTTTGTCCCAGCATATCTTACAAGCTGAACAATCGAGTTCTTCACACTGATTCAGTGTTGAGTTTCAGATTTCTCTCTAACAATATCCCTAGTAAATATATATTTTATAGATGCTGTAGCAAACCGCAGAATAGAAACAAATCAGTGACGTCTATGCTGGCAAAACAGTGCACTTGCTCCCCATAGACTGAAAAATTTTGGGGAACAAGACTAATGAGGAGCAGCTGGGGGAACTGGGGTTGTTTAGCCCAGACAAAAGGAGGTTCATGAGGGACATTACTGCTCTTTACAGCTAACTGAAAGGACATTGTAGACTGGTGGGGGCTGGTTTCTTCTCCTAGATAAAAAGTGATAGTTCAAGAGGAAATGGCCTCAAGTTGTGCCAGGGGATGTTTTGATTCGATACTAGGAAAAATTTCTTCACTGAAAGGATGAGGAAGCGTTGGAACGGGCTTCCCAGGAAAGTGGTGGAATCACCATCCCTGAGAGAGTTCAAGAAACATATAGATGTGGTGCTTAGGGACTGGGTGTAGTGGTGGACTTGACAGTGCTGGGTTAATGGCTACGTTTGATTATCTTGTAGGTCTCTTCAAACCTTAACAATTCTATGATTCTATGATAAAATGTATAAGAAATTCTACGTTTTTCTTTTGAAATTGAATGTCATTATGTCTTCAATTTCTGATGCGTAAAATATGTTTTTCTCTCACAAGAAACCTTATAACAATAAGGGAAATTACTGCAAAGTTCTGCATGGTTGCAGCCCAAAGTAATGTATAGCCACCTACAAGCTCATTGAATGAATGAGAAAAATATTCATGCACCAGTTCATTAAAAATAGGAAGAAAGTAAGCTCCCTGTTACCTAACTGAAATATTTTATTAAGCTAGGAAAACGAAAAAAAAAGCAGGCATGGAATAAACTATCAAGGCAGCATTAAAGTCTTTAAATGCTATGCAAAAATATACATACCTAAACAGAATACGAAATCACGCCTTAAGAAACAACATAGCAAGGAGTGAACAATGGCTTGGAAACAAATGCTTTTGATGCTTTGCAAACTATCCTTACGACAAAATAGTTCTCTTTTTTTCTCTGAAAACCTAACATTAAAATGGAAATCTCAAGAGGTCATATTACAGAATAGTAGCAACTAGATATATAAAATCTTTGAGTAAAGATGACCTGAGAAATGTTCTCAGTACCATGAACAGGGCGAGACAGAGTGCAGTGTCAGTATGTGTCTGAGAAATGGCATAAAGAGCAGAGTCCGTTTATTAGGAATGGGGAAACTTTAATAAAAGATAAAACTGATATTAGGGATGTAGTCTATCCAAGGAAAAAGAAATATATGAATGAAACTTAAAATAAAAATGGGTACGTTTTTAAACTTACTATCTGAAAGCCAATGTGCTGAAAAGTGCACCATTTGAGATGATTCATCTGGTAGTGAAGTTACAGGACACTGTACTCAAACAAAGTATAGTGTATAGGACAAACCAAACTAAATTCAAACAAGTGACAGAAAAAAAAAACCCCACTGAATTAATTTGACCTTATTTAAACAGGTCACAGATGATTCAGGGCATGAATATAAAAGGTAAAAAAGTTTTCTGTTATGCTAAGTTAATTAGCAAAAATAAATTTTTTGCTGAAATGGTGAAAGAGGACTTACCTGAAGAAAAGTGCATCACAAATGGCATAGAAAAACTGGAAAGGGAAATACTTCATTTTTTGTATGAGCAACAAACCAAATAAAATTATTTAGGAACACTTTTAAAGGTAGCAAAGGAGGAGCACTGTAAAAAACTCTGGAAATCATTGCTTCCAGTTTCAGTGGAAGCCAGAGGTTCAGATGGGCTCAGGAAATAATTAAGCAAAATTGTTGGGAAAAGCACGTAAAGACCTATTCATCAGCCAGACATAACGACTTGCCTCAGGAAGCTGCTAACTTGCAGCTTGCTCAAAGATGGGAAGTTGTAGTGATGGAAAATATCATTGCAAACTTGTCTTACCCTTATGTTCTCCTCCACTCATCTATTCCCGGCCGCTGTCAGAGATGTAACCCCAACTGGAGGGTTCACTGGCCTTATGCAACAGGAGGGGTTAGAGAACTAAGTAAGAGCCAGTTTGATGAAAGCAATAGCACAACGCAGTACTTTTATTCTGGTCTTCTGTCAGTAGGTCACTGAACCCAAATAGAAAAGATATAGGTCACAGGCCTGTGATACACATTGGTGTCATTTAGGTTTGACAATACTGAAAGTGATGCGTCCCTTAAAGCCATCTTTGTCATTGTTCACTTCCCATTCCTAATCTGTCTCGTCTGCTTAAAATTTCCGTTCTGCAGAGTAGAGATTGTTCCTTGCACAACGTTGCGAAGGGCACATCCAATGCTCTAATCACCATGAAAACCTTGCAATAAATCATACAATTTTTTGTGCTGAATTCATCTGAAAGGCCTTTATTTCCTTTAAAATAACTAAAATATTTATTTTAAAAAAGCTGTGTGCCTCTTTTTTCTTGTTCCTCAAAATACTTAATATGAAAGCATCTATCTTGTCTCAGATCACACCACAGATCCTCTGCTATTTCCAAATGGGTCAGAAGTCGATTCTAGGGAAAATAATTTTTAAAAGTTTCTATTATGTGTTATATTTTCTCTGGCTTCAGAGCTCTTGAGTGCAATGTTGCATTCAAACTGCTTAATTTAACAGCTTTGATGGACTTGTAATAAATTTGTCTTGGCTTCTACAAAAATGATTTTCAGTGCTCATATATGTTTATGAAGTTAAGAAGAGATTTTTGGTGTTTACATATTTAAACTTGATGACTGAAATTATCATTGAGCATGCCTTGTCCTATTAAAAAAAAAAAAGGAAAAAGAGTAAACAGACATCCCTTTTTCAGCTTCCATATACAGCTCAGAGACCTTTTCAGGAAAGGTGTCTTGTAATTTGTTCTATCCAGGTTGGATTGTGCCCTGATCATTAAATGTGTTTGCTTTTAAATATTTGTAGACTTGGTGGAGGAGAGAATACTGCAGATGGTACACATTCATTTTCATATATCAAACCAATTTTTTTTCCTAAAAGAAATAAAAAGAATTTTTAAAACTCCTTTTAGTACTTGGTTGTTAATAAGCAAATGGACCAAGAAAAGCATGGTGGAGCAGTGTACTTTTATATATATATATGTATTGCACACCCTTGGAAATTATGTCTGTAACATACAGGAACGATGTTAGGCAATTCCATTCCCAGTTGGACAACAGAGTTTTCACCAAGAATCAGATTCTCATATTGCTTTCAGTTCATTTGAATTTGAACAACCATGCATTCCATTATTCTAATTTGTATTACAGCAGCATAACTCCTCTGACATGAATGAAGATACTTCTAATTTACAGCAGAGTGAATGAGACTAGAATCAGAATTTTTCACTTCAAATATATTCTGCGTTAGTGGATATTAATAATGAAGATGGCATGAGCTAACCAACAGCTAATTTTTCTTATCTGATCACTACTAGAAACAGAGCAAATTATCTTAGCTTTGACTCATTTTAAGGGTGCCAGTCAGCTAATAAATCGATAGAGTGTTGCTCATACTCGTTATATTGGGTTAGTAACACCCTTGCAAGTTTTTGCATTGTTTAAAACAAGATCCTGCTTAACAGGATTCTGCTTTCTACATTCAAAGAGAAAAATGCCTGAGGTTCCCTAAACAAGGGTAATTGCTAGATGCTTCTTATATCCCTAGTTCAAAAGATTTAGCAGTAGGTTTGAGTAATATCTCTTACGTTAAAATTAATTTTGAATCATTAACCTACAATTCATCACTGAATTGATGCTAAGAACAGACCTAAAGGAAATGTGGTGCTGAGAATGCATTGTGTGATGGAACATCATTGAGTTAACTTATAAGGTTCACTGATAAATTCATTCTGTTCACAGAAAATACAGTAGAGTATCTATTTTTCTTTTGTGATCCTTTACACCTCACTGCCTGATAGGCACTATCCTTATCACCCCAATGAAATTGATGGCTGTATAGATTTCTAAGCCTGTTTTTTTCTTTCTGTCTTCCTCTCTGGCTCTTAGCTTGTTTCTACTTGCTCATTTATCGTCTTCACTGTTTAGTTGATAATAGTCCATCTGCTTCTCAGAAACTACTTAGTACTGCTGCCAGGGAGCAGCACTTCCACCTTGAAATACCATTACAAGAGGAAAGATACCAGAGGATCTTCACAGGCAAAATCTGGAATTTGACTGACCAGGATGACTCAAGTAAATAAACAGTCAGGCTTTGGTTTTCTACTGTCAGGGACATATTTCGTGAGAGAGACAAAGGAATGGAAAAAAGCTGTTAAATGAGAACAGAGGAAGGAAGGAAGGAAGGAAGGAAGGAAGGAAGGAAGGAAGGAAGGAAGGAAGTTTGCACAGCCTGTCTCTACTGCCAGCACAGCAGTCTGTTTCTCTTTAGTGCTTGGGTTCATGGGATTTGCTTCCCAACCACAAAATCACCTGCTAAAATGTTCAGCAAAGGCAGAACAGAAACTCCCCAGATGAGCTGCCTCCTTAACCAAGCTTGCAAAAAAATTAAAATTAATTCTGACCTGAGAAAAGGGCTCCTAATTTAATATGGTATTTGACTACTATGGAACTAATCCTCTGAACAAAACAGATTTTAAAATGAAAGGGCCAGTCTCTGACAGAGGAAAAAAATGCTGCCTATTTGTGTTATTAATAAAAATGTAGGTGTGCAATAAAATTATTGTTATGGAGGGGGAAATGTGTTTGAAGAAGTGATAAATTTGGATGCTGAAGTAATGTTTGTTTATTCTCTATGAATGTCAGTTCCTGTGAGCTATCAGAAGCAATAAAGCATAAAATTCTGTTTGATTTATATTCACATGGTCTAATATCATATAATAAGTGATACTGAAAGCCACAGGACATATCTTCTAGGGCTGGTAATTTAATTTCAGTATTTTTGGATTAGTGATGGAAAGTTATGGATTAGAAGAGATATCAATGTATGTGAACCTTTTAGCTAAATAAAGTATCAGACAATACTCTCCTGAGATAAGAAGGTTAATAGATATACACTTGAATTTAAGCTTCTTTTAAGTGCTGTGTTGCCAGTATATTCTTTGGTTGTAGAAGTTTGTGGTTACATGTTAAGCTGGCTTTGAACTGGAAAAAAACCCAGTTAAAATAAGAATTACATAATTTTGAACATTTGCTGTACACTTTCATATGAAAGGAACAGACTTAAACTGATGCACCAAGCCTGATGCAGAGAGTATAATTAAAAGAAAAGATAAATCAGAACCAAAATTCATCAGGAGAATTGATTTAGCTAACACATTTTCACAAATTAGAAACCCGGAGGGGGACAACCATAATCATCTAGCCTGACCTCTTGCATTCTATGTCATGTGATTTTTCTGAATTAATTCTCATCTCATCTAGCACTTATCTTTTAGAAAGGCATTTGATCTTGATTTTAAAATGCATAGCAAAATGGCTCCATTTGAAGACCATTTTCTCAGTAGCAGAGTTTTGCACATGGTGAATATTTTCACTAAGTTAAGTTTCACTCATACTTTAAAACTTAATCTGTTTTCACAGGTATAGTCATTTATACAATCAAGGATCAAGTGAAGCTTTCTGGCTACAGATTCATGATGAGCATGTGTTTTTCGCTGCTTACACCTGATCTTTGGGTCACCTGCCAGCTTCTTCAAGGTCATTGAAGAATGAGTATAACAGAACCAAGAACTGACAGTAGGAATGCACAGGCTCGGCAATGATTCTTTGTCTACCATTTCATTCTGGGATCTGTTAGCTAACCCATTTTTAATCTTTATAATGTGTGCTATATTGATTTTTTTACTAGCCTGCTCCCTAATCAGAATGTGTGGTATCAATCAAAGCAAATGTCTTACAGTACTCTAGGAATACCAAATTTATGCAGCTAATTAATCTGCATAAACAATTATTTATGTATTTATCAATAAAATTAGTAATCTTGTTGAAAAAAGAATGAGTCTTATGACGGGTTTTTCATAAATCCATGTTGTTTCCAAATATTTATGCCTTTTAAATTCCATTCCTTACTATTCATAAGAATCGTAGAATGGCTTGGGTTGGAATGGAAGGCACCTTAAAGATCATCTATTTCCAACCCCTCTACTACAGGCAAGGAACCTTCCATCACACAAGGTTGCTCAAAGCCCCATTCAATCTGGCCTTGAACACTTCCAGGGATGGGACATCCAGAACTTCTCTGGGTACTGTTTAGGTTCCTCACCACCCTCACAGTAAACAACTTCTTCCTAATATCTAATACAAACCTACTCTCTTTCAGGTTATATCCATTCCCCACCTTGTCTTATCACAGCATACTTTTGTAAAAAGTCCCTCTCCATCTTTCTTGCAGGCTCTCTTCAGGTTCTGGGAGGCTACAATTAAGTCACCCCTAAGCCATCTCTTTTCCAGCCTGAGCAATCCCAATTCTTTCAACCTTTCCTGATAAGAGAGGTGCTTCATCCCTCTGATCACCTCGATGGCCCTCCTCTAGACTAGCTTCAACAGGTCAATGTCCTTCCTGTGCTGAGGACGTCAGAGGTGGATGCAGCACTGCAGGTGGGGTCACTACTGGCGAGGGAGGAAGAAACTCTGTCAAAAAAGACATTACTTGATTTTTTGGCAACTTGGAAGCGAATAGTGGAATTACAAACATTTTAGCATAGGAAACAAGCTGGAGCATGAATGTGATTATCTGTTATTGATTACCAAATGGTCATTCTCTAAATCTCTTTGCCACTAGCAAAGACTATGACAAGCTCCTTAAATAGGTCTATTTTTGTGCACCAAGTAATCCTGCATTCTTACATTGTCAGGAGAGTTTAAATCACTTCTCAATATTCTCTACCCTTCTAATTTAAGTAACACAGATGCTGGTCCTACCTATATATCTGAGTATGTTTCACTCTATAACATATTTAGACTAAATGGTTCACTCAAGTTCCCTGTGGAATAGGAAAGAAATTTTTTCATTGTTTTACAAGGAACTAAAGCAATATGAGCAGGTCTCTAGAAATAGGAGGAGGTATTCCAGGTGTAGGTATGCTGCATTGAACTTGGCAGGCAGTAGAAAAGGCTGCACACCAATGAAGAACAATTTGGTAGCCTAAAGTACTGTCTAGAGCTAAGCACTCTAAGCACAGCGTTAGTGAATTAATATCTACCTGCCTCTCTATTATGCTTATGTGGTGGAAGTAGTTGCATCATAATCCTTCCTCCATTTCTATGGAGGTGCAGACCCTGCACTGAAATGCTTAACTGAGCAAGTTGTGCCATGTCACAACAGAAATGGTGCTTTTATCAGACTCATTAAATTATTCAAATAGGAAGTGAACAGATTGCCTGAATAAGAGGGGATTTTATCAGTCATGGAGGGACAAGTCCAGATCTATCCTTTCTCTTTCAGAGACTGTACACTTGGCAAAGTATGAAAATATTTCAAGAAGCAATGACCAGAAGCCACGAATCCTATCATGCTGTTTACCTAGCACTTCTGAGTTCTCTTGAACTGCTTTCTGCCAGCTATTCACTTCAGAATAGCTGAGGGGCACTTGCTGTGTTGAGATCCCAAGCTGGATGTTTGAAACAACCTCAACGCAGTAAATGCATGCTAAACTCAGGATACAGTGAAGTCTCGCAGTCTTCAAATCCAGTGAAACCTCACATTTGTCTGCTCAGCTCTCTTAGGGATTTTCCCACCAGCGTCGGGAAACCCACAAGGGTTCCTGTTTTAGCCTAACTTTCAAAGCAGCACAGAAAGGAGACAGACTCATTAGCCACTGTTTTTTAATGGCTCCTTTAACCCTGCGCTTCCTTCCACTGCAGCCTTGCACAGCCTTTAATTTACAAATGCCTCGAATATATCTGGAATTTAATGTAAAAATGTCTAAAGGGAAGTGCTTGTGCGAGACAGCGTGAGAAACCGAGGAGAAGCAGTGTCAGAAGAGGGATGGGCAAGCTGGAAATAGGGTTGGGGGGGAAAGATGAGGACCCGGGGATGAGCTGAAGCGGGG